>WOXC01005235.1:600000-1059850 GCA_011680675.1 Gymnobelideus leadbeateri
AGGAATATCAATTTGAAAGGGGTCTGGAAGATGGAATGGGATGGAAAGAAACTGGAGAATGGAGACCAATTAAGAGACTACCTTCCAGGTGAAAGACTAGGAGGGTTTCCTTTCAGTTAAAAGTTGTAAGTGAGTGGGGGGGGGAAGGTAAGAACAATCACAACAACAAACAATAAGAAAATAATAATAATAATAGAAGTGAACATTAGTCATAAAGTCAATTTAGTCAATAGCATTTATTAGGCACCTACTGAGGGCCAGGCAATATAGTAAAGTAATGGGGATGCCTAGGAAGGCCAAAGAAAATCTCTTCTGTCTAGAAGCTTTCATTCTACTGGAAGAGAAAATGGGCAAACAGTCTCATCTATAGCAGTTAGGCCCCTTGGGCTTTAATAAAAGAATTTTATTAGGGAGGAGTCAGAGAAAGGATTACAAAGGAAATCAATGATATTGAAATACCATTATCAAAATATTTTTAAAAACCAGTTCGTTGGTAACAGTTTATGAAAATAGATACAGGATAAATTGGAGAAAATTAAAGAGTTAGTTATTTGGAGGAAATTAAAATAAACAATGAATACATTTTCATGAAGGGGCATCCTCAGGAAAGGTTTCTTGTAGAAGTGGCATTTTAGATGAGGCTTGATGGAAGCCAGGGAAGGCAGGAAGCTGAGATGAGGAGGAAGAACATTCCAGGTACTGAAGGCTGTCAGAAAATGCTTAGAGCTGAGATGGAATGTCCAGAAGGGCTTTGAACATCAGAGGATTTTTATTTTTGGTCCTGGAGGTGATGGGGAGCCACTGGAATTTAAGGAGTGGAGTAACATGGTCAGACTTGCACTTTAGGAAGATGACTTTGATAAGGCAAGTGGAAAAGGGACTGGAAAGACTTGTGGCTAGACCGGCTAATAGGCATGAGATTATGAAGGCTACCAGGCTACCAGGGCAGTAGCAGATAAGGAACCCCTTTTCCATTTACTCTTGGCCAAAGACTTTGATCAATAATGACAATAGTGAACCAGGCATTGTTTTGTTTTGGTTTTTTGAACCAGGTATTCTATATCTTACTTAGAATTAATGGTTGAAGAATTACCGAGCAAAATGCTATTGTGATTATAGCAAACAATGATTTTGGGAGTGACCTGTGAGATGTCTTGTTGGAGGAGTTTAAACTTTTACACTCTCAACCCAAATGCTGTAATATAACTTAATTTCTACCATTAAATGGGAAACAGAGGAGCCTGTTGTAGTCTCTACACATAGCAGTCAAATGTGTGCCTGTGAAAATGTAATCTGTGGTAAAGAATCATGTTCAAGAGTCTCCTTGTCTCTTTCACTCTGAGATCTGACTGCTGGGCCTGGAACTCAAGGGGGTCAGATTCAGAAAAGTCTCATAGATAAAATATTCGTTGCAATACTTTCTGTGGTAGCAAAAAGCTGGTAGCAAAATGGGATTTCCATTCATGGTCTGATGGTCTGACCAAATGTGGCATATGAATGTAATGGAATATTCTTGTGCTGTAGGAAACAATGAATAGGAGGATTTCAGAGAAGCATGGGAAAATTTGTATGAACAGATTCTGAGAGTTAAGAAAAACCTGAGGATGGCTAGGTGGCGCAGTGAGTAGAGTGCCGGCCCTGGAGTCAGAAGGACCTGAGTTCAGATCCGGCCTCAGACACTTAACGCACACACAAACAAAAACCTAGCTGTGTGACCTTGGGCAAGTTACTTAACCCCAATTGCCCTCCAAAAAAAAAAAAAAAAGCAAAACCTGAAAAGCAATCCACAATAATTGATGAATGAAAGAATATTTGACTGGGATACAAAAACAAAAAGAAAGAAAGTCTCTGCCTTCAAGGAAATGACATTCAATTAGAAGTGTAACACAGTAGAATGGTAGCTAGGGAAGGATATTTTTGTTTTAGAAAGTCACAGAGATGGTAAATGGAGACTTAAGATTCACACACCCCTTCCAGGAGTAATAGCAGTATTGATTTGATTTTACAGAACTGGAAAGGGAGGCTAGGAAGAGAAGATAACCAGGAATTAAAGTATGTTTGGGTCCATTTGAAATAGGGGACAGCAATCAGACCAGTAAGGGGAAGTTGGAAGGGTGGGGGAGGCCGGCATTGAAGAGATTAAAGGGGTAAATCCAAGGGGTATGGTTTCTGGTTCTGGCTGTTGCTCAGAAGATGGGGAGGGGGGTGTTCAATGACTATAATAATGTAAACAAACCCCAATTATCAAGAAGAAAACCATTTTTGTCTCAGAAGAAGAGATAAAAAAAATTAGCACTCCAACGGTGAACTGGGGGATATGAGTACAGAATTTTACATAGATTGTCATGAAGAGGTTGCCCACTAAGAGTGTTAGGATTGCTCTGGAGACCCCAAAATACCAACACATCGGGTCCTGCTGTATGAGTTCGACTCAAGTCTTCTCTCAGACAAAGAAAAGTAAAGTTTATTAAAAGTTCGCTAGTATTAGACACAGAGTAAGTCTGTGCTAGGTCATTCTACGGCACTCTCAACATACTTCCAAAACTGATATCAACTATCTGGAAACAGGAGGGGCTGGATGAACCCCATTTATCCCCCAGCCTTCTTATCTGCTTTGTTCAGCTTTCCATAAATAGACTTTAAAGACAGTTTGAATTAACCTGGTGTTAAAAATGGTATCTTTCTTTTCTCTCAACTAAAATATCTCTGATTAAACTAAATATCAGGCACCCAAGTACCCCATTATTCCAAGCACCCCATCATTCAGACATGGTTGCTGTATTATTTCTATGATTAAGAGTTTTTCTGTTACAAGATTAATTGGTGAGGTGTATGTGTGTGGGGGGGAACAGGATTAGATGAGGTGATATATACTGAAGTGACTGAAGTATTTTAAAGTTATCAAGAAAGCTTTTTTGAAATGGTTTATTCCCCTCTCATTTTCATCAATTATGCATGTGAGGGTGGTGGGGAGAGAGACAGAGAGAGATAAGAGACAGAGAGAACATTCTCAAACAGATTTTATAGGAAGCAATTAATAAGCAAGCATTTGTGCACCATCCTGTACCAATTGGGGGAGGGGAATACAAAGAGAAAAAGAAACGTTTGGGTCCTCAAGCAACTTATATTCTATCCCAGGAGACAATACACACAAATACAACCTTAATATTAGGAGACTACTAGCAATTGGAGGGAATTGGGTGAGGATTCAGGAAACATTTCATGTAGAAGGGAGTATTTGAGCTCTATGTTGAAGGAAACCTAGGATTCCAGACAGGCTGAGAGGGAGTGTATTTTAGGCATGGAGGATGGCCAAGTACAAAGCCATGGAGATAAGAAATAATGTGCTTCTTGAGGGTCCACGGGTAGGCCTTATAATCCCTGGAAAGGGAGAATGGGGCTGAAGTGTGAAGAGCTTTAAATGGACTTTACAGGACTTGGTATTTCGACCTAGATTTTAAGGGGGAACTACTGGACTTTATTGAGGAGGACGGCACATGGACCTTCATTTTGGGAAATTTACTTTGGCAATATGTAGAAGATAGATTGGGGTTCGGGGGGGGGGGCAGTGGGGGCAACTGCCGTCTCAGGAAAGGATAAGCATTTCCTGGAGGAGGAGAGTAGTTCTAGGGGCGTGGGAGTAGGTTGTAAAGTCTTTTAGGAATGGGGAATTACAAAAGAGAAGAACCTGAGTAAAAGGTTTGTTTGGAAATAGAATCTCTAGATAAGCCCTCTGGCTAACTTAGCCTCAGGTCCAAAGAAAACCGGAAAGCTTCCCTGAAGTAGGGTGGTGCCCCCTCCCCGCGGGGCTGTAGGGGTGCTGGAGAGTGAGGGATGGGGAACCTACTGCCTCGAGGCTACCTGTGACCTTTTAGGTCCACAAGTGCTGCCCTTTGACTGAATCCAGGCTTCTCAGAACAAATCTCCCAAGCGGACCTTGACAAGTCATCTTCTACCTACCCCTAAGGATCAGACAGTCTTGCCATTTAAGTTTCTGAGTGAATCCCTTGGGGTGGAGGAGAGCAGTGAAGGGAGAGAAGTCTCCCAAGGCTGGGTCGGGAATGATTGTTGCAGAACTCGGAATAGCCTCCAAGTTGTGCGACCCTCGGTGAGCCTCCGTTTCCTTATCTGTAAACTAAGGGCGTTAATTTATTGGTCTGCTTTCCAAAGCAGAGCACTAAATGAGATTGTGATGAATGAGCTTTCCCAGAGACCTTCGTGGAAGGGCAGGGGTGAAGGACAGAACCCAAAGCGGCCCTTTAGAGCAGGGATAAGAGGGGAACCAAGACTTCAAAGAGTATTCAGGGCACACAATGAGGTGCCACCCACATCGCCCCGGGGCAGATGCGCTAGAAGAGAGGTGGACTATGTCCTTCTGTCATTCTCTGTGACTCAAATCACGCAGAGAAAGGACTGGGGATAGGAGGTGGGCCAGCGGAGGCTTCAGAGACTCCCAGCATGCACTATGCTCTGGGAGTGACCGGAGAGTCGGATCCTGCAGCAAAGAACGCTGGGAAGTGTAGTCCAACCGATAGTCAGCTGACCATGATTGCCTCCAGGTGAGGCAAGTCCTTTCAGACTAGGGGCGAATGATGGAGCCACAACTCAGCTGTTCATGACCCTCAGACCCTCCCTCCCTCCCCCAAACCCCTGCTGATGAGCGCTTCATACACTTCTCGGCCTTAAAGAAGTAAGGGGGAGGGGGAGGGAACAAAAACAAATGACAACCTCTAACAAACACCGGCTTCTGGAGGTTGGGAAGAACCCTCTCGACTCTGATCTCCCCGAGGGAGGGAAAGAGACCCGAAGTGGGAGGGCCGAGCCTCGGCGGCCCAGCCCTCCAAGCTATTTGGCCCGTGGGGAGGAGGTGGGCACCAGTGGCCTGTCTGCGCAGACGCGCGAGAGACGTAGCGGACGCTTCGGGAGCGCGCACGCGCCGCGGCGGGGAGTAAACGTCCAACTTCCGAGCGCGGGGGGCGTCTCGTCGCGGTGGGCGAAGGGCTGGGCTGGGCCCGGGCTGTGCGGGCGGCGGTGACTGAGGGGCCGGGCAGAGTGTGTGCGGGAACAGCCTGAAGCAGCGGCCTGTCCCTCGTCGCTAGCGGGCGGTGACGACTGCTGGAACACCATGGCCCCGCGGCTGCAGCTGGAGAAGGCCGCTTGGCGATGGGCGGAGACGGTGCGGCCCGAGGAGGTGTCGCAGGAGCACATCGAGGCGGCCTACCGCATCTGGCTGGAGCCCTGCATCCGGGGCGTGTGCAGGTGAGGCCCGCCCCCGGGCCCGGGAGGGAGGGAGGGCGCTGGGGGGGCCGCCGGCCCCCAAACTGCGACCTGCAGTCGCGGGCGCCGAGCCTGGCGCGCACCTTTCGAATTCCCCCAGGAGGAGCCAAGGCAACCGGCCCTGGTTAAATGCCCGCTGGGAGTCGAGGCCCCCCGGGGAGGCCCCAGAGCCCCGCTACTCCCTGGACGCCAGGCGCTGTCCCCAGCGTCACCCCCATCTTACAGACCAGGTCCCACCTGAAGGCGCGCTGGAGGGGACCGTGGAGCTGCTTCACAGATGTGCAGCGGGGAAATTGAGGCCCAGCCAGATCTAATGTGGGCTAATAGTATGTATCTGAGGCAGAATTTGAATCCAGGTCCTTTTAACTCTTGAGCTGGTGTTCTTTCCACTGGGGTTTTTTGGTTTTGTTTTTGTTTTTTGCTTTTTGGAGGGCAATTGGGGTTAAGTAACTTGCCCGAGGTCACATGTCTAGTAAATGTGTCAAATGTCTGAGGCCGGATTTGAACTTAGGTCCTCCAGACTCCAGGGTCGGAGCTTTGCTCACCACGCCACCTAGCCGCCCCCCACTGGGGGGTTTTCTTGTCAAATGCTTTAGTGGTTTGGCATTTCTCCTCCAGCTCATTTCTTATAGATAAGGAAACTGAGGCAGACTGTAGGATTTAGTGACTGGCCCCCGGAATTACACAGCTCCTAAATATGAGGCTGCCTTTTGAACCCTTATGACGCCAGGCCCATCTTCCTATATACTGTCCCACCGTCAGCTCTTTGCGTATATCAAGCTTACTTGGTGTACATCTGCTTGCCGAGGGCCGGGACTGTACCTTATTTCTGTATCCTCAATGCTTAAGAGCACGTAATAAATGTTGATTAAATTGAATTAAAACCAGGGAAGTGACCCTCCGAGTGGAGGGTCCCTGACTTGCCCAGGTGTTTGGCTCCAGCAGCTCTCAGATTCTGTTGTAGGTGAGGGGAAGGGATGATGGAATTCTTGCAGTTTGGTAATGAGCAGGGACGTTTTAAAAAAGTTATTTTTGTCCTGGAATCCTTGGTTCCTCCCAAGGTGTTCATTTGGTAGGAACCTAGTACTTGCTAGATTGTATTACCAGGTTTAGAACTGGAAAGTTGTCCTTAGAGGTCGTTGTCCAAGGAGGAGGAAGCAGGATCAGAATTGGGAAAGAGGAGGAGGGAAATGACCATGACTGGGATGAAAACTTGTGTGGGTTACATTTGGGGAAGGAAGGGAAAATAAAGCTTTCCCTTTCCTAAAGTGTCAGCTCTTTGGGGGCAGAACGTTTTTTGTTTTCCCAGACCTACCAAAATGTCTTGTAACTGACTAATCCCTCTACTAAATTCTTGTTAGAGCTAGAATAGATTGGGGATGAATGAACTTTGATTTCTTGGTGTGAGATCTAGTTAGAATTGTAGGGAGTTAGAAAGGAGTTTAGAATTCAGTTACTTCAACCCCCTTTTACTTATGAGAAAACTGATTCAGAGGGTAAGTGACTTGCCCAAGGTGTCATAGCAAGTTTTTAACATAGACTAGGCTTTCACTTTTTTTCCTGGTTCCTTATTGCTATTCATCTGGATCAAGGTTTACCTTTTCCCTGGAATTGATTTTTTATTTTAAGTGGTATTTTATTTTCCAATCAAGTGTAAAAATAGTTTTCAACATTTATTTTTATAAGATTTTGAGTCTCTCCATCTCCCACAAGATGATGGCAAACAATCTGATAAAGGTTTATACATGTGCATAGTCATCTTGTGAAAAAAGAGGGGAAAGCCACAAAACCCCCAAAGAACTGAAAATAGTTTGCTTTAATCTGCATTTAGACTCCATAGTTCTTTCTCTGAATGGATAGCATTTTCTATTAGGAGTCTTTTGGAATCGTTTTGGATCAATTTTTGGATCTTGGCAATACAATCATAGATGATCGTAGCACAATGTTGCTGTTATTGTGTACAATGTTCTCCTGGTTCTGCTCACTTAACTCAGCATCAGTTCATGTAAGTCTTTGCAGGTTTTTCTGGAATTCACTTACTCATTTCTTATGGATCAATATCATTCCATTATATTGGTATACCACAACTTGTTCAGCCATTCCCCAGTTAATGGGCATCCCCTCAATTTCCAATTGGCCACTACAAAAAGAACTGCCTTAAATATTTTTGTACATGTGGGTCCTTTTCCTTTATGATCTCTTTGGGGATACAGACTTAAGTGCTATTGCTGGGTCAAAGGGTATGTGCAATTTGATAGCCCTTTGTGCATAGTTTGTGGAATTTATTTTACAGATCTAATCAAATGTAAAATGAGTTTCAGCAGAGCTAGTTGAGTTTTTATAACTGCAAAGATAGTCTTTCAATGTGCTCTTAGGGTTGATTCTTGATATTAGATTAATAATGCCTAAAAATGTAGGGGGAAAGTGTTGGGCTTGGATGCTGGAATTGAAGAGTCTTGTACCTGTGGGAAATTTGGGGTGATAAAGAACACTGTTTGAAAGTCAGTGGACTTGAATGGCACATACCAGCCCTGCTTCTGTGTGGCCTTGGGCAAATCACTTTCTTTTTGCTGGTCTCTTCTGTAAATTGAGGATTGGTGGTTAATCCTTGAACTCTTTAGGTATAGGATTTAGACCAAAAAGGGTCTTAGACATCACCTGGTCCAACCTCAAATGAGGGAACTGGTAGGTTATTTGCCCATGATCATAGATAGGTAAGGGTGATTATATGGAACTCTTTGCAAACCTGAAAGTTGTTTGCCATTGAGGTGCGTGTAGGAAGGGAGAAATAATCCTCCAGGTGTGGGGAGTGAGTTAAAATCTTGCTGCTCCTGGAAAGGAGCATCACTCTAGGCATCAACATTGAACTTTGTTAGTGATTCCCTCAGTAATCCTTTAAATGTTGTAAGGGATGGTGCTCTTAACTGATTTTAGAATCATTCTTGATCTCTTCCATATGTCTATCTACATTCTCTTGGTATAGTCATTACATTCAGGCTGCATTGTTCATCAAGCCTTTTGTTAAATGTCTGCTCTGTAAGGAGCATTGTATTCAGAATTTACCTTCAAAGATAGTTCCTTTTCCTTAAATTTTATCCTGAAGTTGGGAAGAAACAGCCTACACAACTAGAGGGAAAAAGCAATACTTGAATAAGGTGGAAACTTGGGAGGGAAATAATCTGAGTAGGAGCCTCCTATGAAGCAACCCAGAGAAGCCTTTTTGCTTTTTGAGTCTATCTGATGAAGAGGGTCACTATAAAAGGATGTATGGGGTTGGGATGCTCAAGACCTCCAAATACCAACACACCAGGTCCTGCTGAATGAAATTTACTCAAGTCTCCTCTCAGTCAAAGAAAAGCAAACTCTTTGCCATATTAGGTAGACTCTTTAAGGAGCCTCAGTTTTCTAGAAGGCTTGTGTTGGGCAAGCGAGCTTGTATTTGACACCGAGCAAATCTAGAAAATTCTATGGTGCTCTCACACCACATGGAACAAGATGTGGTCTTATGTACGGAAAGGTTGTGGGAGGAATCTAGGGGTGGGTCTAGAGGAGTTTGGGGAGGGTCTTCAGGAGGGGTCAGTGAGGTCAGACTCCAGTAAATGAGTGATTTAGGGTGGGAAGTTGCTGGACAAAAGAGGGCTAAAGATTTGGGCGGAGCCACAATGAAAGACTTCTGGCCTCAGGCAAATGCCTCCTCAAATGGGAAGTTCAAGGGGGTTGCTGGAGCCTGTACCCCCATTTTACCTGGTCTGTCCATTGTCTAGTCTGCAGGTATTAAGCACCTATTGTGTGCTAAGCCCCAGAGATACAAAGAAAAACAAAACGGCTCCTGGATGAAACTGGATGTAGACAACTCCACAAATTAGATACAGACAGGATAAATTGGAGATAATCTCAGGGAAGGTGGTAACATTAAGGGGGACTGGGAAAGGGTTATTGCAAAACGTTTTCATTGAGTTCTTGGGACTAGAAGGACTCGACTTCAGTTTTATATATAAACTAAAATTCAGAGAAGTCAGTGTTAGATTTCAAAATAGCCCTCTTTCTTTCCTCCGGATTGTGGAGGGCTGGGGATACATGATAAAGTCAAGTGAGGAAAGAGGCACAGATGTCTGTTTTGTGATTCTGACTCTACTGCCATAACCAGGCAGGAGCAAACACAATAGAGAAGATATTTTTTAAAGGACAGAGAGGGGTGTGGGAAGAAGCAAAGGTAATTCAATAGAGCTGTCATTTTGTCCGAATGGGTGAGCTATAGAAACAACCACTTCACTTTTTATAAGTTGCTATGGCAAAAACATTCAGTCCCTAGTGGCCACTCTCGACAAACTCTTACAGATTGTTTTGTTAGTAGTCCCTAGATAACACCAACTCTCACTAGGCCCATATTTAAAACCGTTTCTAATTTTGTAGCATCTGACCGTTGGTGTTTTGTTAGCAGTCTTTGAGAACCCAGGGTCAGCCTCCCACCTTAACTTTGGGAGGTATTGGAGAAGCATTCACTTGAAATGCTTGAGTTAGGTATGCTTAACATCCTGAATTTGCCTTTCTTGAATAATAATAAATTTTAGTACTTTAGTGCTTATGCTTGTTTATAGATCTGATTTAACCTTAAACAGGTAAATTTCGACTACTTATTTTTCATTAACATTTTTTCCCTCCAGTTTGGTATTTAAAACCTTTGAGAACCTGGTCCCAACCCATCTTTTTCTCCTTGTACATTAATTCACTTCCCCTCACTTTACTGCTAAGCCAAGCTCCTGTCCTTGTTTTAATTATTTTATTTTGAGTTTAAAACAACAAAATAAGATCATTTCCATATGCATAGTAAAACACCAAAAGGTTGAGTGAAACTGAGTCTCCCAATTTCACATGATGTTTTTTTAAATGAAAAATACATAATTCTTTCTAAACTCTCCTGATTTCTTCTAAACTTGTTTTGTGAATTTAAAAAAATTTTATTTCAAAGATTAGAATGATTATCAATACACATTTATTAAGGGTTTGCAATATGCTAAGCTCTTGGGGTTGAAAGAAAAGGTAGAAGACAGCACAGCGCTTAATCACAATGAGCTTACAGTCTAATTGGGGGAGACCAAAAAAATGTGTACAAAGAAATAAATAGGATAAAGAAACCTATAGAATAAATAGGAAATAATTGACAAAGAAGGTGCACCAGGATTAAGAGGGTTGGGGAAACCTTTCTGTCTGTAGAAGGTTTTTAGTTGGGACCAAAAAGGTCAGTAGGCAGAGATAAGGGAGAGCATTCCAAGCATGGGGAATAGCCGTGGAAAATGTCGACCTGAGAAAGAACTGAATGCATGTAAAAACATGCGATTTTTTGTTTTCCTGGGGTATTTTTTCGGGGGGGAGGGGGGGGCTTTCTTCTCTGACAATATGACTAATATGGAAATATTTTACATGACTATAGCTGTATAATTTATCAAATTGCTTGCCCCGTCAATGAAGGAGAGAATTTCGAACTCAATTTTTAAAATGTTAAATTGTTTATATGTAATTGGAAAATCTAAAATTTAAAAAAAAAAAAAACCTGGAGCTGAGATACTGAATGTCTGGTTTGTGGAACAGCCAGGAGGCCAATGTCATTGGAGTTTAAAATGTTTTTACTGAGATGTTTGAAAGGTAGTTGGGGATTCCAGATTATGGTGTTAGCTGAGAGGTTGAGGCAGATTAGGTAGATTTGAGAATCATCAGGATAAAGATGGTAATTAAATTTAGAGGAGCTGATGAGATCACCTAGTGAAATAGGAAGAGGCCCCAGGACAGGCCCCCAAGAGATCCCCTAGAGTTAGATAAGGGTGTGGTCTGGAGGGGTATCCAGCACATCTCTGAGAAAGGGGAGTGAAGTAGGTTAGAACCGTTAACAAGGGTGAAGGAGGATATAGTGGGAAGACAGCACCTGAGAGACAGGAAGGACTTCAGATTTTTCTATAAAATACTAAGCAGGCCTCTCATCTGGGAGGAAACTGAGCCTCTGTGGTAAAGAGCCTGGTAGTGAGTTGTGAGGGTCAGTGGAGGTTTTTTTGCCATATTCCAGGATCTCCTAATTATGATCAAAAAGCTTCTTGGTCTTGTATAATGCTGCCTAGGTCCTTGGGTGATTTGAATTGGTTCTTTTTTACATTTTTGCAGGTTTGGAGACATTGAAACTCTAAGGTCTGGCTGAAGTTCCTGTGGACTTTCCTTCAGGAGGTCATTGATGGGTTTTTTCTTAGTTTTTAGTTCTCTGGTTCTAATAGTTATTTGTGATTTTCTAAAATATGATGTCCAGGCTTTTTATTTTATTTTTGGTTTTCAGGGAGTCCAATGTTTATTAATCTCTATT
Organism: Gymnobelideus leadbeateri; assembly: GCA_011680675.1. Taxonomy (NCBI): domain Eukaryota; kingdom Metazoa; phylum Chordata; class Mammalia; order Diprotodontia; family Petauridae; genus Gymnobelideus; species Gymnobelideus leadbeateri. The sequence continues at coordinate 611,624 of WOXC01005235.1, forward strand.
TTTAAACAGCTGGCTTACATTTTAAAAATCTTTGTTTTAATATTTCTTGCTATCTCAAGAGATCATGGATGGGGATCTGGCCTTTCTTGTTTATAGGGAGTCTATTATTGGGTAAGGTTTCCTAATTTCTATGGTAGAACTTTGTTTTTAATCTAGGTATTCTAGGTATTAATATATTTGTGCAAAATGGAATACATTATTTTCCTCTAAACCAGGGATGGGGAAACTGGGACTTCACACAGATGAGGGATGGGGTCTAGAGTGGGTACATAGGTTATGGAGGTAAAGTTTAAGGGGATTGGAAAGGTAGACCTCCTTTCCTATTACCCTCTAACTTTCTTTTTGCTTTTTGGTGGGGGGGGAAAGGTAGGGCAATTGGGCTTAAGTGACTTGCCCAAGGTCAAATGGCTAGTTTTAGTGTTTTAAGGGTCTGAGGCTGGATTTGAACTCAGGTGCCCTCCAACTTCTGACTCAAATGACCAATCCTGAGGTCGAAGAAATCACTTAAACTTAATTTCTTGTTTTGTTTTGTTTTGTTTTTTTGCTTTTTGGAGGGCAGTTGGGTTAAGTGACTTGCCCAAGGTCACACAACTAGTTTTTTTAAGTGTCTGAGGCTGGATTTTACCTCAGGCCCTCCTGACTTCAGCACAGTGCTCTATTCATTGTGCAACCTAACCCCTTCCTGCATTTCTTGATCATTATTTCTTCTGGTGAAAACATAAGGGTTTCCTGGAGCTGGACTTTCTGACCCTGTTCAAGTAGCCATCTTTCTGGAAGCCTTGTTAGCACATAGGAAGCCTGGAATGTACTCTGCCTCCTAAAATCCAGTCCTTAAACAACCCAAGCCCCTCCAACTTTGAATCCCTTTTTAATTTCATGTTCTTCCCCTTTGAAAGAAAGTTTATATTTATATATATTTATATAAAATTTATATTGTATATGCTCTGTATAGGTTCCTTGAGGACTGATTTTCATTTTTCTTTTTATCCCCTAGTGTCTGGTATTTTAGGAAATGCCCAATTGATTAATGAAATTTCGTTAATTCTGTCACAGCTGGTTGTTGCATTCCAAACATTTCGATATATGCATACTTTTGGGAGGAGAATACATAGTATATAAGTTAGGTAAGAAATTGGCACAATGTTTCCAAAGCTTAGTTCTGGGCAACTTGGCTTTTATAAAATATAATTGGATCTGCGAAAATGCTTCAGTGTTAGGTTTGTTTTCCTCTCAAATGTGACCTGTGATGCCACATTTTTCAGAAATTAACAGGACAATTTTCATCATTAAAAGGCTTAAATTTTTACTATCCCCATGCAAAATTCTTCTAATCCTCCTTTGTCCTGGGGATTCTTTAGTATTCAAAGGTAAGTGGGATAATGCATAGAAGATTGTGATAATTGATTTAGTCCTTAGTAAACCTGAACAGTAAGAATGGCCTCAGTAATAGCTCCTTGCTTTGCTAGAGGGGGCCTTGTGGGTGATTTCATCTGCTCCCTCATTCTAGGAACGTGAGTGAACTGCACTGCTGAGATGGGGAAGTGCCTTAGCCCCACTCGTCCCGGACCCCCCCCCCCCCCACTGGGCTTGTAGTTTGTACAAGTTAAGACTTGGGATTTTCATCTATGCTGCAGAGTCAACCTGGGTTATTTTTATATACTTAATGCAACTCCTTTAAACAATCAGGATTAAGTGACTTGCCCAGGGTCACACATATATACTTAATTAAAGTATATATGAAGCAGATTTGAACCTCCTGACTTCAGGGACTGTGCTATATCTTCTGTGCCACCTAGCTGTTCCTACTCTTTAGATCTTACCCGTTTTTCTTGTGACCTATCAACTTGAGCTCTTGCACTTTTCTGATACACCTTTCCTATATTTATTTCCACACTACCACCAGATTTATGCTAGGACTTTAATTTTTTTTTTCTTTTTGGAGGGCAGTTGGGGTTAAGTAACTTGCCCAGGGTTACATGGCTAGGTTTTTTGTTTGTGTGTGTTAAGTGTCTGAGGCCAGATCTGAACTCAGGTCCTTCTGATTCCAGGGCCGGTGCTCTACTCACTGTGCCACCTAGCTGCCCCAGGACTTTAATTCTTTAATAATATTGGGAAGAAGAAAAATCTTTGTAACCTAGGCTTTTTACATTTCCCCAACTCCCTCATTAGTGTAAATATATTTCTCTCTGCTCTTTGATTAAGATCAGGTTATTAATGATAGAAATTTAAGGGATCTAGAACTGAACACGGCAAACTTAATACCAAGTGTTTTTTTAAATTAAGTTTTCTTTGATTCTGAACCATTATATTAAAACTGCATTTTCTCTTGGAAGCATCTGTATCATAGCAGGTTACAACAACTTTGGAGTAAAAGGCAACTGGTAAACTGTCCAATACAAGGTTTCAGATAACAGTTCTTACTGGCCCCTACCCAGACATATCCCAGATAAAATTTTTGATCAAAAACATGAAATAGACCCACAATACCAATATTTTTATGGCTCTAAGGGGTTCTTATTTTGAGGTACATAAAACTTAAAATATTTTGGTAACTTATTTCAGTATAATTCTTGTAATTCTGTATTTTATACTTTTTTTGTTTTTGTTTTTTTGGAGGGGGGAAGGCAGGACAGTTGGGGTTAAGTGCCTAAGGTCACACAGCTGGTAAGTGTTTCTGAGGTTGCAGAGTAACCTGAATGAATGATGATAATAATAGGTTGTATTTCTGATTATCATTGGGAGCTTTTCTCCCAGGTTTCTAGTCTAAGCAAAAGTACTAGAACCAGACATCTGGAAATTATTTTATGCTGAAGAGGTTATGTTAATTGATTAAAGCTTGCTTTTTGTCTAGTCAGCATTGTCAATAAGCAGGAAGAAGCCTGTATTATAGCAAACCATATTAGGCAAAGTCTGTATGTGATTTAAAACTCTTCATTGGAAGCATATGCAAGAAAGCTGTCATTGATTGTTTCCTCCCTTGGCTTGCCTGTTGCAAAAGGATTCACTGATAGACAGGAAACTAGAAAAGGAGAGAAGTCAGTCTGTTTTGAATGGCCTCTGTATGATCAGAGAGATTGCATTATTTTTTTTTTCGGTTCACTTAATAGAAGTGATCTTTTATGTCTACCTGTTGCCCTCTGAGATTGTCCCATGTACATGTTGTTTATACATGGCTACTTGCTTGTTTCTCCAGTTAGAATATAACTTCTTGAGATCTGCTGGTTTTGCCTTTATCTCTCCAGTTTGTGACTTCTCACCCTGACATGTCAGTACTTGGAAAACGCATAGAAAGTATTTACATTCACAAATAACAGGTGTTTTACCCATGTTCACAGAGTATTAGAGCCAGACAGAACCTTAGACATCTTAAACAATTCCTCTTTATAGTTATTAGAGGAAGTTGTAGTAATCTCAACTTTTATTTAGGGAAAGTTGTCATGGAAAAGGTTGGATTTTAGAAGTTGATGAAAGATGAAATAGAGAAGGTTTCTTTCACTCCCAAGTCAACTGAAAGAGAAAAAAGAAAATTCAAACCCTCAAGATCATAGTCAAGCTTGTCTGCTTCTTCCAGAACTTTTTTCTGTTAATCTCCTGTGCAAAAACAAAACAAACTTAAGTGACCCTAGGTAGTCAGATTAAGCACTGGCCCTAAAAATACAAAAGCAAAGACAATTCCTGTCTTTGAGAAACTTTAATGGGCATCTGACATGCAGGAGAGTGGAGAACAGGGAGAGGGGTCTTGAAAATTAGTTCAAAAGAAAATTCAACGGGGAATGGGACCATAAGAGTATTAGAGATTAACCCACTCCATCTAGGAACAGTGGCACAGGTCTGATTTTTGGTTCATGGTTCCACAGTTGGAGCACAGTAAACAGGGAAGTCTCCAATTAGGATAGAAGGGGGATAGAAGTTACTTTGGAGCACTTTCTGGTGTAAATAGATGGGAAGAGAGGAGATTGGAGGATATATAATATTAAATACATATGTACTTTTGTCCCTAAAAGATGTACATAGTACTGAAGAGATGGCAAAGGCCTAGGACAATGAGTAGTTGAATGTTGGGCCCCCGGTTGATGTTTACTATGGCCTAAGTTAAGATACAGGGATAAAGAAGAAAGGAATTTATACTTAGGCAGAAATGTAGGGTTTGAGTAGAGGCTGCATGTGAAGTATAGGACAGCTGATTAATGTTGAAATTTCCTAGAAAGCTGGTATGAAGGTACACATCAAGGGAAGCTTGACAACTTCCATTCACAATTTGAACTGATTATAGGGAATTCAGCTAGATAGGTAGTTCTGTGTATGAATGGTACAAGGGGAAATTTTTTAATGGTTTCATTAGTCTTTTCTCTGAATCCATAGATTCAGCCTAGTGGTGCCTAGTTTATTTTCTGTCAATGGAGAAGAGCAAAAACCCAGTGTAGTCCTGAGTCTTAGCAATGCTGGAAGAGAATTTGATCCAGTTGCTAGAGAGCTGTGAAGTAACTCTAGCAGACACAGGGTTAATCTTTGGAAGGCAAGGTTAGAGAAGGTATTGAGAAAGTAGTGGTTGGGAGAAGAGTTCCAGTTAGATGTGGTAGCGTATGTATGGCAAAATAAGTCTCTTTAAAAGGGAACAGGCAGCGGAGTGTTCCACTTCTCTTGGAGTGATTAGAGAGGGTGAGGTAGTTTGCTAGTGAAAATCTGAGGCCTTTAAACTAGAGAGGTGGCATGTATGGGTGTCTGCTGTGCTGGCTGGCCTTCTGCCTGTGTGATGGGGATCAGTTACAGCACTTAACCTCCTTGAGTGGGCCTCCTTTACTTCATTTCTAAAATGAGTCATTGGTTAGGGTTCTAAAGAATTCCAATGGTATTTTCCTTTGTTATTGAATTCACTGGTAAACTGTTCTGGTTATGCTTATTTTGCTATGTGAGTTCATACTAATCTTGAATTTCTTGAGTTTTTGATATTCCTCATTCCCTATAGTGTAGCATTATTAAATTCCTGTGCATGTATTTCACCTCAAAATAAAGTAACCACTTTGAGGCCATTTGTTTAGAACCTAGTCTCTTTAAAGGATTTGGTTAGGTACTGTCCTCTTTATCTTAAATTTTTCAAGGTTAGGGTTGGTCTTTATTTTTATTTTCCCAGTGAGCACCGTGCCTTGTTTAATTGTCATGACAGGCAACAAAAGACAAGTGATTCCATTCGGTGTGTTTTTCTCTGCAAAAAAACTGATTGGACCAGGTAGTTATCTGGGTAACTTGCTTTAAGTCTAACGTTAATTTATTTACTTTGCTTTGTAGAAGAAACTGCAAAGGGAACCCGAATTGCTTGGTTGGGATTGGAGAACACGTCTGGCTAGGTGAAATTGATGAAAACAGCTTTCACAACATTGATGATCCCAACTCTGAAAGGAGGAAGAAGGTAAAGTCTGCACTTGTAAGGGATTTTGCAGCTTTCATTCCAATTGTCTTTAGAATTATTTAGTCTCAACTTTCTTGTGTTTGTCTTACTGTACAACAGAGAGGGGTGTGATAGAAGGATGGCAGATGACCCTGCTGGTGAAAGCTTGCCCCTCTGTACACCGACATACATTTTTATTTTGGTCACAACAGATTTGATAGGGTTGCAGAAATAGTCTGCATTTCTTAAAAGGAATTTCAGTTTTAGAAATGGATAGGATTGTAGAGATGGGCTGGAAGACAAAAATGCACTTTTGTAAGTTACTAGCAGGGTTTTAGAGAAAAGCAAGTGCCATCTTAAGTGGATTCTTCTGTTCCAAAAGCACAGGAGGGGCTAGAGTTGCTTAATCCTTTCAGAACCTTTGTATCCTATCTTGTGTTGCCATTAGGATTCATTCCACTAGATGGTGCCATGATTGTACTTATGATAGTGAACCTGCTATAGTAGGAAGAGCAATGGGTTCAGAATTGGACGACCTGAGTTTTAAGTTCTGATTATATTATACTGCTGTTAAGCTAGCTGTGTGACCCAGGCAAATAGCTTAAACTCACATTTTAAAAAAGTTTCCCAATCTGAAAGAAAATGGAGGCCCATCATGGACCCAGAAAATACTGACTTCCATGCTATATACTATTTATTCTAAGATTTCTGTCTGGAGTACCACAGTGTGATGGGTTTGCTGTAAATGTCAACCCCTTGTACATCTCAGCTTTTTGTGGCTTTCAGGGTTGGATTTAATGATGGTCTCTATTCCTGTAACCCAAATCTCATTTACTATCCTGAAAGGAAAGAACATTTAAGAATGCAGGAGAAAAAAAGATGTGATTGTTCTTAAGACTTTTTCCTGAAGCAAACATGGTATACTTGTGCCTTAGCTCTCAACTTGTGACAGCAAGAATTAATTGGAGTTGCATCCCGAGGACTTGACCACAGGTCCCTTTTACTGCCACTTTACAGCTCCTTACCTCTTGGCCTCAGTTGCCTCACTTTTTTTCAGTGAGTGAAGGGGACTGGATTAGATCAGTGACTCTCAAACTTAACATTCCAGTCTAAGAAATTAAAGAACCCCTAAAGAATTTTTGCTTACGTGGATTACATTTAGTAATATTTACTGTATTCAAAGTTAAAATGTTTTAGGATGTGAAAATAATTTTGACAGTAAACTTGGTTGGGTCGTTCGCCCATACTTCTGAGAGTCATTTGATTAGATTATCTCCATAAAGGCTGTTTTAGTGCTAAACTCTGATAATTACACTCCTTTGGAAGGGTAATTACCCTCCCAGCAAAGTCTACTGGTGTTGCCTTAGGCTGATAAATGTCCTTACTATTCCTTATCTAGTCTCTGCCAAGTAGTATTAACCAGGATGAAATGGTGACGTTTTAGCTCTAGCATATGCCATGCTGGTGTTTGTATATACCTACAAGATGTGGCATTTCTAATTTACATTATGATCATGACTGTACAGAATGTACTATGCCTTTCATTTGGGGGTGGAGTAACACCTTCCATCTATATATGGTCCATTCTCTTTTTGAAAGACAGACCAAATTCACCTTGTAGAAGATCACACCTCAATCTCTTGCTTTCCTTTCACTTGCCCTGCTCTTTGCCTTCTTATCCCATTTAACAAGACAAAAATAAAATTGTGGGGCACCAAAAACTAAGTTACCCAGTAGCCTAGTCTGACAGCTCAACAGTGTTCCAGAATCTGTTCTGCCAGAACACCTTCAAGCCATAGAAAACATAATTGTAGCCCAAAAAAAGTTAGCTGAGTTATGTAATGTAATAAAAATGACATTTTGGGTTAGGGATTAATGTTAATGTTAATTAAACATAATTATGTTATTAAACATATATTAATTTGCCCTAAGAGGGCAAAATGACCCAGGTCAAAAACATTTACATCACAGTAGGATTGGGCCTGTGAATAGCTCTTGAACCTGTCTTTTAAAACATTTTTAAAATTAATAAAACTCAATTAAAAAATTTTAAAAACAGTTCTTTTATCTTTTTATATCACATAGATAAGCTTTTTTTTTTAATAAAGAAAGAAAAGCAAAATTCAGTCAAAATCCATCAGTGTATCAAAAATTTGTCACTATTCTGCCATGGTCGTTACTTGAGGCCTAGACTTCTGTAAAAGATGTTCACAAACAGCTAAAGTCCATTTGACCTAGAGATCCCCAGAGCACATGATACTTCAGTGCTGTTGAGGAAACAAACCACCTACCCATACTGATTGCAGCCCTTTTTGTGATTGCAAAAGCTGTGAACAAAGCTGAATAATAAGGTCATCTACTTTGTTCCCGGTTCTTTGCTACAACAAAAGAGGCCTGCTGTCAGTACTTCGCTGTACATGGATCTTTTGTTACTGATCTCTTTGGGATACTTCTCAAATTGAATTCTTGATCCAATGGGGCGGCTAGGTGGCGCAGTAAATAAGAGTGCCTCGGAGTTGGATGACCCGGGATCGAATCCGGGCCTCAGAAAATGAGCACCCACACATAAATAATGACTAGCCGAGTAACCTTGAGCAAGTTACTTAACCCTAATTGCTTTAAAAAAAAACGAACTTGATCCAAGTGTTTGACCAGTTAGATTCTTCCTTCAGGTTATCCCCCCAAATCTGAAATCCCCACATTGACCATGATCAATAAAAAGATTGCATATACCAAGTGCATTTGTTTAGGCAGTACTTAGCAGGTTTCACCAAGGGTGAAATGGAATCCTGCCTTATAATTCTTCAGAATTCTTTTTTTCTTTTTGTCTTTTGGAGGGCAGTTGGGGTTAAGTAACTTGCCCAAGGTCACAAGGCTAGGTTTCATTTTGTTTGTGGTTGCATTAAGTGTCTGAGGCCTGAGGCCAGATCCGAACTCAGGTCCTTCTGACTGCAGGGGCAATGCTCTACTCACTGTGCCACCTAGCCACCCCTCTTCAGAATTCTTAATATTTTCAAAGATGTTTGTAAAGATATTGTTTAATGGGTAGAAAAAAAAATAGTATGTATCTTTTGAAGACTTAACAGTTTTTAAAAACGTTTGCCATGCATTTGGGAAATCACAAAGTATTGAAAATATGCCAGTTGAAAAAGATGTAAAACTTATTTAGAATTTCAGATTCCTAAAATTATTCATTTTGAATGATCAAATTTACTATGTTTTACAGGAAAAAATCACCTCTGCAGTAATGTTTTTTTTTTTCCAATTGTAGAACTCATTTGTGGGTCTAACAAACCTTGGAGCAACATGCTATGTGAATACTTTTCTTCAGGTTTGGTTTCTTAATCTGGAGCTTAGGCAGGCTCTGTATTTATGTCCAAGTACCTGTGGTGACCACATGATGGGAGACGGCATACAGGAAGAGAGAGGTTGGTGAAAAGAGTATCCCGTGCTCATGTTTTTCCTATGTATCTCTATCTAGGCATATACATCCATCCATATTTCATCTACAAGTGTAGTTTGAACAATTTCAATCTTTAAGAACATGAAGAAAAAGATCTCGCTTCTTAAGCAGTTCATGCTTTTTCTACTTTTTTTCTCAATACATTTTTATTTGTAGATAAGTTGCATTCTATTTTAAAAGGAAACTAACTAGAAATGGGATATTTTAACTTTTATCTTTAACCGTGCTTGTGTTTGAAGGGACATCATATTGCAAACAAACCAATCTCCTGTTTTTTAATGGGTAATTTAGTTTGTAAAACTTGACTTGCCAATGCTTGTTCTTTTATTTATAGACCATAAGATTTTATATCTTCCTAAGGTTCTGTTACCTTAGGTATGCATAGCTGTTAATAATAGTCTTTAGATCTCAGAATTGGAAGGGACCTTTGCCTTAGTATACGGGCTTAGCTGTTTCTAAACAGAAATCTTCTATGGAATCTTAGGAGGAGTAACCGTCTAACCCACCACTTGTAAAAATTCAGTGATGGGCATTTGTCTGCCTCCTAAGGCAACCCATTTTGCTTTTGTTCAGTTCTTTGCCTCATTCCCTATAGTATCAGTCTGGCCCTGGCAGACTGATTCTAAAATAATTCTCCTCACACTTAATAGAATACTTAATAAGTGTAAGTGCTTTTTTTTCACACCTGGCTTAGATACTAGTTTTTCTTCCATAATCCTTTTGCTTGTTTTCTTTTTAGTGTCAAATACATTAGTTTTAACCAGCTGGGATTAGAGATTTGAACATCCCACACTGGAGTACCATAAAGACTCCAGTTAGTGCCATGGTTGTAATAGATTGTACTATTGGCAGTTTCTTCTCTGAAAGGAGTTTTGGCATAAGGGAGCACAGCAAGCTCATTTTAGATTATTTTTAAAGCCTTTAAGCATACTAGTTTTTTTTTTTTTAAAACAATAAAGTATTAAACAACTACAACATGTACTATTTGGAAAGAATGACATTGGCTGAGGTGCAAGGAAACAACATAACATTTTAATGTATAATGAAACTTTTCTATAGATTATGAACCTCAGACTATTTGTGAGCATCTCCAGTACCTGTTTGCTTTGCTGCAGAACAGTAATAGACGGTACATCGATCCATCAGGATTTGTTAAAGCCTTAGGCTTGGACACAGGACAACAACAGGTAATGCTGGTCTTTGAGGGAAATTAGAAACACCAACATATCATTGTAGCTCTTCCAAGTAATTGAACAAAGTATGTTCTACATGATTTTTAATACAATTATTTCTTCCCTTCCCAGAAAGCCAACCCATAAAACAGTATTTTTTTTCCTTTTTGGAGGGCAATTGGGGTTAAGTAACTTGCCCAAGGTCACATGGCTAGGTTTTTGTTCGTGTGTGCATTAAGTGTCTGAGGCTGGATCCGAACTCAGGTCCATCTGACTCCAGGGCCAATGCTCTACTCACTGTGCCACCTAGCTGCCCCAGCATTTTTATTTATTTATTTATTTTGCTTTTTGGAGAGGGGAAGGCAGGGCAATTGGGGTAAAGTGACTTGTCCATGGTCACATGGCTAGTTTTCCATTAAGTGTCTAAGGCAGGATTTTAACTCAGGTCCTCCTGACTCCAGGGCTGGTGCTCTATTCACTGCGTAACCTAGCCACCCCAAAAGCAGTATTACTCATTTATTTATTGCTTTTTTTTTTTTTGGAGGGCAATTGGGGTTAAGTAACTTGCCCAAGGTCACTTGGCTAGGTTTTTGTTTGTGTTAAGTGTCTGAGGCCGGATCTGAACTCAGGTCCTTCTGACTCCAGGGCTGGCACTCTACTCACTGTGCCACCTAGCCGCCCCAACAGTATTTTTAATAGTATTTTTTTCTAATCACAATATTAAAAAAAATTTCATTTTTTCAATAGTTTCAGTTTTTTCTCTCCATCCCCTTCCTCCTCCCAAAGGCAAGCAGTCTGATAGAGGTACATGTGTGCAGTCATGTTAAACAAATTTCCCCATTGGTCATTTAAGAGTAAAAATAAAGGACTAAAAAAGGAAGAGAAGAAACAAGCAAAGCCAATTACTTTTTCATATATATAAGTCTGAAAACATCACCATATTTGTGTCTTCTTGTTTCTTCATTGGGGCCAATTTTTTCTTTTTAATATACAGTATTAATTGTATTGTGGTAGTGGTTCTGTTTTCCTGACTCTGCTTACCTTACTTTGCATCAGATCATATAATTCTATTGCTTTTTTTTGGAGGGCAATTGGGGTTAAGTAACTTGCCCAAGGTCACACGGCTAGGTTTTTGTTTGTGTGTGCGTTAAGTGTCTGAGACTCGGGTCCTTCTGACTCCAGGGCCAGCGCTCTACTCACTGCACCACCTAGCCGCCCCTAGATCATATAATTCTTAATATGCTTTCTTGTATTTATGGTTTCTTATAGCATAGTAATATTGCATTCATATATCACAATTTATCCATTCTCCAGTCTTTGGGCATCTACTTGTTTCTAATTCTTTGCTACCACACAAACAGGCTGGTAGAGGTGTTTTGGAATATATGGAAACTTTTTCTTTTCCCAGTGACCTCACTGGAGTATATACCTAGTAGTAAAAGCTTTGGGTCTGAAGATCTGGATATTTTAGCTGCTTTTAATTTTGTAATTCCAGATTTCCATAATGATTATATGTATTCATAGCTCCATTAGCAAGGCATTATTGACAAATAATGAAAAACAATACAGCTCTGGAGTGCCAAGAGAATCAGTGTTCTGCTGGCTTCTCCCAAGTTGGAAGGATCTGCAATCCTTACCAAACAGCTTGCTTAATCAATAGAAATGTAATTATTTTCATTACAGAAACTAATGAAACGACTTCAGATTTTTCCCCCCCACCTTTCCTGTGAATGCTATTCTTTGTGTGCCATTTGTATACCAGAAATCCCAGTAACCAACTGGCAAATGCAAGCATGGAGGGGTTTTAATCTATATCTTCTGATAGTAATACTCAGATCAGTGAAATGACTGCTCTCTTAAATGTTGAAATAACTAAATATATAGGGGGTTATCAGTTCTGTTTTAGGAAATTTAGTTGGGTAGACCTAGGAACATGGAGATCTTTTATAACATTGTTGCTATGTAAATATACAAAGCAAATTTCCAGCTTTTCAAAACATTTCTGGAGTACTATCCTATATGAATATTCATACAATTACTTTTTAATCTACCTCAGGATAGGTAGCTATGGAGCAATTTTATTACTTATAAACAAATTAAGATGGCAGGATTTGATTTTTCTTTTGTTTCTTTTAAATAAAAAATATTAGGATGCTCAAGAGTTTTCAAAGCTGTTTATGTCTTTATTGGAGGATACTTTGTCTAAGCAGAAGAATCCAGATGTGCGTAACATCGTCCAACAGCAGTTTTGTGGGGAATATGCGTATGTCACCGTGTAAGTTTTGTGGGTCTTTTAGATTTCTTTTTCAATTGATATTGATCTTTTTGGGAGGATTCTTGCTGTGGAATAGAGAAATCCTTATCAGTTCCTTAGTAGTATCTCAAACTTAAGATTCTTATCTATCAATTTAAGAATTCTACATAAGTTCTAATGATGGGCTATAAAATACTAAAGTACTCCCAGAAAAAGGGATTTTGAGCTCTTGGCTAATGAGTGGATTGGGCCTATGAATAACCATTTCTGTCCCCTCCAATTTAGGGAGCTGTCCCTCCGTGCTTCCAGGGAACATGTTCCTAGGACTTTTAGGGCTTGATTCTACTGTTGCCTCCAGTTCTTATCTTCACTTTAAAACAACCTGGTATATCAGGAGATCCTGGTTAATACTTAGCTGTGTGTAGGCAAGTTACTAAACTTGGGCTAAGACAGATTTGTAGAAAGTTCTCTCACCTGTGAAATCATAGAATCTGTGCTAGATTGAAATAGGATTGAATGTGCTGACTTATCCTGTAAACACAGTTGTCATATGTGTTCAACAACTGATTTACAAAAAGCCCAGAAAAACAATACCCTCAAATTGAAGATTGCCTTCGTTGTTTAGATTACTGTCATGTGCTTCATGGCTATAGTGCAGACCAACAAGCCACTAGCTGTGTCTAGTATGTTGAAAATAAATGGAACTACCTACTACTGACAGGTTGAATTTTTATTGTTTGAGGACTTACTTTTAACAATTTTGATGCATTTCATTTTTGTATTCCTATAATCTTTCATTTCCCAGTACATATTTCCATGAAACCTCCTTGGTAGCCATTTAAAGAGACAGGAGGGAAGGAAATTTAAAAAGTTCATAAACCAACATGGTGACCAATATGACACCGAATACATTGTTCTAAACCCAAGGGAGAAGACTGTATATATACATTATCTCCTGTGCCATTTACTTCTTAGTCTTGCAATGTTCATGTGTGTATATGCACATGCACACGGATCTTTCTAAAGTACTGTAAAATACTAAGTCTTCTCCCTCGGACTTTGTTAAATTAATTTTTAAAAATTTTGGAATTCTCCAGGCCCTACCCCAGTCATTGAGAAGGCAAGCAAAACTGTACCCATTATACACATAAAGTTATATGAAATGGCATTTCCGTTATTAGCCATCAAACAATGCATTTTGACATTAAGAAATCTATGCTTTTGTGTAACAGATAAATATTAGAAGTTCTGTTAGGCTTTATTAGCTCTTTCTTTAATGTTATGTTTCCTTTATTTTAGCTGTAACCAGTGTGGTCGTGAGTCAAAGCTTTTATCAAAATTTTATGAACTGGAGTTAAATATCCAAGGGCACAAGCAGTTAAAAGATTGCATCACTGAATTTCTCAAGGTATTGAAAACCAAGCAAATTAAGAAATTGAAAACCAAGCTTGCTGTTTTAAAAACAAACCCAGCAGATGCTATTTTTGGCATTTAGTCAGTTTTAGTGGTGTGACATAATCAATTTCCATTTTCCCCCTCAGTAAAATGTAGTGATAGTATTTTTTTTTAATGACTTAATGACTTGAGTTTTATGACCTAAAGTAACAGGCTTTTACAAAATGACTGCATAGATTTTGTAGTTGAAAATAACTTTAGTGAGTGATTATGGTTGATCTGGGAATATAAATGTTTTTTATCCACTTGATGGTATTTGAAGGTGATAAAGAAGATACTTATGTTTGTGGTAGTTAGTATTCTTGAATAAAAAAAAAAAACCAATGGCAAAGGAACCATATCACCATAGAGCACAGACTGCTCAGAAGAATTTTAAAATGACATTGTGATTAAATTGCTAGCATGCTATCTATTTGCATCTTGGTTTATTGTCATTGAACAGATTATTTCCCTCAGTTTACTTATCTGTAGGACAAGAGAATCAGACTAGAGAGCCCTCAGTTCCTCTCTGTCCAGCTGTAATTTTGATCCTATGTCACATTTGAGGTTTGGGATTACAAGAGAGATTTCATTGTGACAGACTGAGGACTGATGTTATAAAAGGACACTGCCAGAGGAGACATGCCTCTGGGGAAAATCTGCTTCATAATAGCTAAAAGAGGGCTAAAAACATGAAAATGTAATAGAAAAGAAGCAGACTGCTTTTTCAAATAAAAGGTGAATCAGGCCCAGCCATTGTTTTTCCATTTTCAAATTTTTATGTACCTTAACCTGAGTCACAGACACTCTTGCCTTCTTATTGTTAGGAAGATAAGATAGGCTTGAGATCAGACACCTTGACAACATATCTAGGACACATTTATTCATATTTGTTTAAAAGCATCTTTAAAGATGTTTTTTAAAAAACATTTTTCCACTCTTTCCCTGAGTTTTCATGTGGGCGCTGCAGGAAAGATGGAAGTTTTGTTTTGTTTTAAAGCAATTGGGGCTAAGTAATTTGCTCAAGGTTACACAGCTAGTTATTTATGTGTGGGTGCTAATTTTCTGAGGCCTGAACCTCCCCACTCCCAGGGCCAGCACTCTTACTTACTATGCTATCTATGCATATCTAATGTATTTGTGCACTATTTAATTTTTATTTGCAATTATCCAGCATCTTCATTATTTTTGTTTGGTAATCTTTTCTTTTATACTCTGGTCAGGAAGAAAAGTTAGAAGGAGATAATCGATACTTTTGTGAAAACTGTCAGAGTAAACAGAATGCAACAAGGAAGATCCGACTACTCAGTCTTCCGTGTACACTTAATTTGCAGCTAATGCGTTTTGTGTTTGACAGGTCAGTACCTGCACATACCTCTTATGAACTAAGTATGCAAATATAAAATTGTCATTGATATGTGAGGAAATTATTCTTAAAAATTTAAATTCTTGAATGTAAAGGAATTTTCATACTGATGGAAGTTTTGGACACTAGCACCTGGTTAGTATGGAACATTACATAGACTTCTCTTCAAATAGTGCGATGATCCTCAAGCAGAATAGATACTGACATCCATAAAGGAAAGAGCTAGAAAGGAAAAATGGGAACTTGAAGCTAAAACTAACACCCCTAATAGGCACTGGATATGGTGACATTCATGCAATTGTAATTATATTCCACTTGCATGGCAAGTGTTGTCCTTTCCCCCAGAATTCAGGACAGTAGCACTTGAAAGTTTGCTTCATCTTTCCTGTACTGCATCTGTCCTGTGATGCAAGAGAGAAAAGTACTTATTTTATTTTATTTTTGGAGGGCAATTGGGATTAAGTAACTTGCCCAAGGTCACACGGCTAGGTTTCTGTTAGGAAAAGTATTTATTTTTGACCTTGTGACTGGGACAGGTTTTAGAATATCTAGTATTCTGAGAAGACTATGGTACTTGAAATAAGTGCTTTAATCTACACAATTTGACCTGGTCATAATGGGCAGTTTTTGTGATACTATTTTGATGACATTGTTATAAGGAGGCAGATTTCAACACTTTAAGGGGCCACATCAGACTCTAAAGTCTTAGCTGCGTGAAAGAAGAGAGAATAATGAGTTGTATATCAGTAAAAGTCTTAAGACACTCTTGCTGAGATTGGAGAGCATGGGATATGATATTATGATGTGTTAGCTGACTCTAAGATACTAGCATATATAATGGTGGTGGGTTTTTTAAGACAGCTTGACAAGGGAAAGGAACCTGTCCTAGCCCAGGGCTCCGCATAGTTTCCTGCTTACGTTAAGTAAAAATGGTCCTTGGTTTTCTTTTTTGAGTAGACAAACAGGACATAAGAAAAAGCTGAATACCTACATTGGCTTCTCGGAACTTCTGGATATGGCACCTTACATGGAGTGCAAAGGTAACTTTCATACTTAGGAGTGATACTTAGTAGAATTTTTCTGATTGTGACCAGAAGAGACATCCTCAGGACAAGCATTCACTTCACTCTTCGAGTCAGAGGGATAGGTGGATGGGGTTGGCTTTTAATCAGGACCACCTGGGTTTGAATCCCTGCCTGAACAGCTTACTTAGTGCCCTAAAAAGCATCTGCATTTGTCAAAGGAATTTCTGGAAGAACCCATTGGACTTTCCCTTTGGTTAGTGCTTTCCCCCTGGTATTTGAAGACATGCTGTCATGTCCGCTCTCTTGCAGTTTGCATTCTAGGATTAGTTTTATTCCTACTTTATAGAAAATGAAACTAAAGCATGAAAATTAACTGACTTGAGTCAGACAGCAAATTATTCAACCAAACTCTACCTCTGGCTCTTACTACCTTGCCTCCGCAAGATACAGCTGTATGAATTGGAAGTGATAGATAAGTGGGCAGCTGCTTCTGTTTTCAGTAAAGTAGTTCTGCTTATCAGACTGCGTATCAAACGCATTAGCTTAGGAACTGACTTAGTGGGATTAGGGGGCAAAGAATGATCAGTTTGGGGATGCGGTTTCTTGGCCAGAAAGTTTAATATAACACTTAATATGAATGTTACAGCCTTTGTTAATGGCAGTGCCTTTTTAGTATAAACAAAAATCAGAAAATCAGCCTTTTGATGTATTCATACCTAATAGCCAGAATTGACAAATCTGTTTCTCGATTTTATATAGTGCCGTCTTCAGGAAGCCATGAAGTTAAAATTTTTCAGTACAGTTTAATGGAAAGGTTCTAACATCTGGAACCCTAATTATTGACCCAGAAGCTCACTGTCTGATTCAAATCACTTAATCTTTCTGTGCCTCAGTTTAATTTTCTGCAGAAGAGAACATATTGCCTACCCCATAGGCTTATGAGGAAAGTGCCTCAAATCTAAGACTAGACTCATGTTAGACACTTATTTTTTATTATGACCTAATTGGCACCTCCTTCAAATTATGATTAAGCGGTTATGTCTCTGAAAATTGAGGTTCCTGCCCTTATCTAGCCTTGGAAGCTAAGAAATTTGGGTTACTAACATAATACTTATTACTAACATGATATACTAACAAAATACTAGATTCCAGGGTTTCCTTGAGTTAGGTCTCTAAACCTTCATATAGATGGTTTGTTTATCTATATGATTCTCTGAGTATCCCAGAGTCTTCCAGGAAAGTTCTCCTTATTCAGACCTGTTTCTCTTTGGGAGCAGGATTCTGTACTGAGAATACAATATTTGCCCAGTTCACTTTATCCTAGGCTATATGGTGGAATATAGTAGATTGTTGTGTACTCATTTTCGTCTATGCTAATGTTACCTAACCCCTTGTATTTGATTTGCTCATCTATTGCCCAGTTTATAAATTACCTGGAAACCTTCCCTGAATGACCCAACTCCAGTTACTTTATTGTTTTTCTCAGTGTTTTAGCAGTGATTATGTACTTGGGTTTTTTTTTATATGTATTGCTCTTAATGTTTCCTGAGCCCAAAACATTATATTGGCATATTGTATCATTTGCTATTTACGTTCAAAAGTATCCTTTTCATAGCTTATTTAATTTGAGCTTTATATGAAGTCTTTGATATAACAATTACATGATCCCATGTAAAATGAATACATTTATACAGGTAAATATAGAGGCATTTTGTGTGTGTGTGTGTGACACACTCTGCTGGTTGACTGTCCTGATGTTGAAATTTAAATGAGGCAGAGTTGTTGTAACGTCTTTTTTGTTTATTTTTAGAAGGCTTCTATGTATATGAACTCAGTGCTGTCCTCATCCACCGAGGCGTAAGTGCCTATTCTGGTCACTACATTGCTCACGTGAAGGATCCTCAGACTGGAGAATGGTATAAATTCAATGACGAAGACATAGAAAAGATGGAGGGAAAGAAATTACAACTAGGGATTGAGGAAGATCTAGGTAAAACCTTTAAGTTGTGAGTGCGCTTTTAAAATACACCTTTTCTTTCCTTGAAATGTTCATAACTAGTACTAACCTAAACCAGCATTAATAGTTATCCTTAAGGAAGTATAATTAGCCCATTTTTATCCTTAGAAGTTGGATGTGGCTCATGTTGTGTTACACGGGACATTTGCTTGCTTGTATTCAGTACAAATTCAGAGGAACTAATGTTCGAGTACTATGGCTCATGGTAAGGCTCTGAATGTAGAGGACTGAAAATAAATGATAGTTAATATTTAACTGGTTTGGACCTGTGATCTGGTGCCCTTTGGCTGAGAATTTGTCTAGATATCTATTGCTTTCTGTTTCCATTCCTCCCTCTGTATCTCTATTACCAGGCTCAGCATGGAAACCTTGGAGATTCATTAGTCACCACCTTGGGGAGGGACTATTGCTTTGGCCATAGTATGGAGTACACTGGAGGTCAGGGAAGGGATGCAGAAGAGAGGGTGCTGCCTCCCTCTCAGGGCCTCTCACTGTCTGTTCATATAGTTTCAGGGCAGGTTAGCTAGAGCAAATGGATGACCCTCTGTCAAATACATGACTCTGTTGGGCTTGTCCTTTAGAAAAGCTTTAGGAATTGACATCTCTTCAGGCTTCTAATTACATTTTTCCCTTTTTGCAAAGTGCTGAGGATGAAAAGAAAGGCAAAACCACAGTCCTTGCTCTAATAGGTTGACTACATGCAAATAACACATTTACATTATCATCTAAATTTCTCTCTTTTAACTTTTTCTCCTCCCTCCCACTAGACCACTATCCCCTTTAAATTAAAAGATTATTTTTCATAAGAGAACAAAAAGAGAAACAGCCAGTATGAAGAGTTCCACACATGTGGATCTTCCACCTCTGCAACATTCACTTTTGATTGTTGTGTGGTAAATGTTCTTTTCACTTACATTGTTGAAGTCTTTGTATATATACTGTTTGCCTGGCTCTGTTTACCTTACTTTGTATCAGTCTTCTATTCATTTTCATAGTTCATTTTACAGCTCAGTTGTCTTGTATTACAGTTATGTACTACAATTTATTTAGTCATTCCCCAGTTCGTGGACATCTATTTTGTTTCCAGTTCTTTGCTACCACCAAAATTGCATTAGAAATATTGGTGTTTTTAGGGTTCAGAGGGTTATTTCTAACACTTGATCATTTCCCTTTCCTACTGGATTAATTCCAGTGTTTTCTCCTAGCCTTATTCCTTGTTTGCTTTTTTCTGATGCTTCCAACCCTTCATTGATTTAGCGTCACTATGGTATCTGTGGATTCTGACCTATTTTATTCCCTTCTTGTCTTTTCTTGCCAAACTCCCAATTCCAAGTTATTTCCATCATCTATATGCTTTCTCCTATTCATGCCTCTAGGATAAAACATAAATGTGTTTTTTGGCACTTAATCTTTCATATTCTGCCTCTTGGCTCACTTTCTAAACTTGTACTTTTTTCCCCAAAAAAATTTTAAAATACTGTCATTCTACAGCACTCACTCATCATATGACAAATTTGAAAAATAACCAGCATAATCAGATATGTGGTAGAAAAATCCTTTGATAAAAGTATAGCATCTATTTTTAAAACCATATATAAAATGTAAGTATAGATGCTTCTATTTAATAGCACAAAATAATGAAAAAGAAACCTCATATACTGTGAGGATCCACTAGAAGCTTTCCTAGTACATCTGCTCTTATTTTTCTGTTCTGGAAATAGTACCAGTATCAGTAAGACAAGGAAAAAATTAAGGCCATAAAGACTGATTCCCTTTGCCCTAGAGATTCCATATCATTTAGTTTTGGTTTATTTGTGGTTACTCTTACATTTGTTACCTTCATTGTGTGTTTTCTTGGTTCTGCTTCTCTCATTCTGCATTAAATTCATGCCTATCTTTCTATACTTTTCTTCCCTTTGTTGTTTCTTACAGCATAATTATATTTGTGTACCACAAATTTTTAAGACATTTAATCATTTTTCATTTACTTTATTTCCAGTTCTTTGCTGCCACAAAAAATGTAGCCCATAAATATTATGATCTGTACACTTTGTCCTTATGACCTCATTCAGGTATGAATCTGCTGGTACAGTTCTCTGTTAAAAACAATATGGATGTTCTAGTAACTTGATTGGCACAATTTCCGGTTACATTATCAAATGGTTATAGTGATTAGCAACTCTACCAGCAATTTACAAGTTCCTTACTTTACATCATTCCTTGAATATTTTGTCATCTTTGTCAGTTTGTAGAGTGTGTAATTTCTTTTGTGATTTGTAGCATCCTTTCATTGTCACTGTTTTTAAGTTCATTGGGGATTGTTTTTTCATATCTTTGAATACTTATTAGTTGAATGATTTTTGATCTTTTTAAAACTAAATTTATGTCTGCCTGTTTATATGTATATATCCACATCTATACATGAATATGTTAAGGTTTTAGCCAGCACACAAGATACATAAATCTAGATGAGCCGGAATTTTTTAGTCATCTTCCCTTATCTGTTGAAGATTTTTGTTAAGGACACAGCTGTCCATTGACTGTAAAAAATGACTTACTTTTTCCCCCATGCATCTTTTTTTCTTTCATGCACTCTTATGTTTCATTAAAGAGTGGTCTGCTAATTCCCTGAATTCTGCATTTCATCTTACTTCAGTTTCTTTGCTAGGACTGACACCATGCCTTGAGATGGAATTAGTCACCTCTCAGAATCTTTTTTTTTTTTTAAATCAGAACCCACTTAAGTGCCTCCTACCTCTTCCTGATCCATTACTTCACCCTCTCTAGTGTGCACTCTCCTCAAATAAGCTTGTATTCCAGACACAGTGCATGTAGTAGATTCTTGTTTGTTGAATGAACATACCTTCCTGAGTGAAAAATTCTAGAGTCTGAAAATTAAAAGAATTTGATGGGTATTTCGCATATAAAGTTTTTTTAAGATTAATTTTAAACTCAGCAGTTTTCTTTTTTAGTCTCCTTTTGGCAGTTTCAGTTTTACACATGGAAAAAGGAAAAACTATATGCTCAAAGAAAAATATTAAATTAAAGAAAATTGTCTACCTTGCAAGTAATATAATCATTATGAATTGTTTAAACCCATTGAGCCTGTAAGGGAGTTTTTACAAATTAGGTCCCAATTAGTGCCCCATCTTTACCCCAAAGCAGAGATGTTTTAGTTTGATTTTGTTGTTCTTGTTGTTTATGTACCTTAGCAGAGCCTTCTAAGCCTTCTAAGTCACAGACTCGTAAACCTAAGTGTGGGAAAGGCACTCACTGCTCTAGAAACGCCTACATGTTGGTATATAGATTGCAGACCCAAGAGAAATCATCTCTGACAGTTCAAGTACCAGGTAAGCAAGTGATCTGACTTTCAGAAGGGGAAAATTCAGAAAAATCTCAAATAGAAGTGGCCAGTGTCAGTGAGGTGAAGTCTCCAAGAGCCCTAAAAGTCGCAGGAAGTGCGGGTCCTTCACCCGGTCCCTCTGAGCTCGTTACCATGTCTGAACATGGTCGTGGGGGCATTCTGATAAGCATTTTCTAAACTAAAGTCCTGCCTAAAGTGGGAAGTGGGAGTCAGGACTTTTATTTTGGTGCTCATTTAAAAATATCCATGAGCTTGAAGATGAATTAAAGTAGGAAAAGTGGCTTTGGACCAAGCTCCTGTGAAAAGCTTAATTTCCCTGAGTAGTGAAGGTACTTCAACGAGCCGAGTAAGACCAAATGAAGGCAAGCGTAGGGACTCACTGATCACCAGAGGGATGCTTGGCATGTATTACTGGGTTTGACAGAGGTGGCTGGATGGCATGATAGGTAGATTGTGCTGGAGTAACCTGGACTTAGGGAGACCTAAATTCTAATCTGAGACCTGTCTGTACAATGGGAATGGTAATTTTAACTTGAAAGGGTGATTGTATCTAACCTAGTTTTCAGGCCTCCAGCCCTATTAAATAAATGCTAGTTATCATCATCATTAGTTATCATATCACTATTGTTGTTAGATGATCTTTGAGATCCCTCTTAAAAGTTTCAAAAGTATGGGGCGGCTAGGTGGTGCAGTGAATAGAGTGCTGGCCCTGGAGTCAGGAGGACCTGAGTTAAAATCTACCTCAGACACTTAACACAAAACTAGTCTTGTGACCTTGGGCAAGTCACTTAATCCCAAACTGCCCTCCAAAAAGAAAGCAAAAAAGTTTAAAAAACATGACAAATGCTAGTTGTTTTGTTGTATATTTCACAGGTTGAATAACACTTGACTCTGCTCAGTTATGAAGGTACATGTTCCAAGGTGCTTTCTCCTTGCCACAAATTTAAAGTACAATCACCCTCTTAGATTGGTTTGTTGAACTTAACATGTATTTAATTTTATGGAATTATTGACCGAGTATGAATTTACCTTTAAGGACAGGATGAAGAAAAGTGAAAATATCTCATTCTAGATAATAGGAAGGTGTTTAATAAGGTGAGATGTTCCACCACACCCCTGTGAGAAAGACAGTCCATTAGCCACTTCTGGAGTGTTTGTGGCTGCTGTGTAAAGAGCTTGTTGGGCCATGGAGAGTCCTCTTATCCTTGGTTCCTGTGGTTGGGGGTGAGGTCCCAAGTAGTGGCAGATTCTGCTCCGTAGTTGTATGCTAGTAGTTGTTGCTAGTGTTGACTTCATTTGCATGTGTGTCCCTCCTAGCGTCTGTTCTAGTTCTAGAACTCTTGATTTAAGAGAGAAGACACATAGTTGCAAGATGTGGCTAAGTATAGGCCAGCCGGTAGAAAGCAGTAAAGTGATGTGAGTAAACCCTTGTTGAAGAATGTTCAGAATGCCTTTTTAGTGAGAGTTTTGTAGGAAACAGTCTCGGTATGGCTTGTCATAATTTTTCCTTTTCTTTTGAATAGCTTTTCTTCAAGAGCTGGTAGATCGGGATAACTCCAAGTTTGAGGAGTGGTGTGTGGAAATGGCTGAAATGCGTAAACAAAGTGTGGACAAAGGCAAAGCCAAACATGAAGAGGTGAAGGCCCTCTACCAAAGGTTACCTGCTGGAGCTGGTCTGTAAGATCTTCTGGTAGTGCCCTGTAGTCATTCATTGCTGAGTGTTAACTATGACAACTGCTATGTGTAGACCTGCCCTTTATCCCAGTCTGCTATAGGACTAAAGCTAGCCCTGTCCTTGGTCACGACCTACAGATTTAGGCCCTTAGTCCTGCAGATAAGTTGTTTTTCCTCTTTCACTAAATGCCATTAGCTTTCCCCAAAAAGACACCCCCAGATCTCACTTTTTGAGAACTGTAAAAATTTCTAACTTGAGATTCTGGGGGAAAATTTGTTTTCCATATCATGCCTTGGTGTTTGGAATAATTTTTTTATGCCATTAGAAGGAAACACTTAAAAGTGTATGCGGTGCCTTCATTAGATTAAATCCAGAGCTTTTTCAGAACATTATCATAAATGCACACTTAAAATACTTAAAGCATTCAGTTTCATTTTGGGTCTTTTTTCCCCAGGTGTATACAGTCATGATCCTAATGTCACATAGCTTAGCTTTAGATAAGCTTCTAGAAAAACAACTGGTTGGATATAAAATTGAACTGAGAGTCTTAGTAATTTAACAGACTACTTAGTGATTCGGGAATGACTGTCAAGGCAGTGGGGCTCCCAGTTAATTATCTTGGCATAAAATACATGAGGGTATTTGATTCTTAAAGGTAACACCAATTGTAGAGTAACCCCTTTCAAGAATGTGATTTTTCTGCTTTCACCAAACAGATCCAAACTCTTCTAATATTCTAGGAGTTTTTGAAGCTAATGATTGGAATTCCGTGATATTCAACCTTAATGGATCTGGTTGAAGGCCATGCTCTGCTCCCCTTTATCTTGTCAGAATCTACCAGAGTTTGTGCTTAGTGAGCCTAACATAGTCACAATCCTTCCAGTTAGTTGTCTATGACTTCTTGCCATTCCTGGTGCTGTTATTCAAGATCAGCAGAGCTTATGGGCTGCTTGGAAGGAGCGGTCTGTTGACTACCCTGGGTCTGATAGGGCAGCAGCTCCTTGCATTCAGTGCTCACTATGCTGCTGTGTAGTATGGGAGCCAATGGGTTCAAGTCCAGGTCTCATGTCCATGGCTTTTTGGTACTGTTTTTTTGTAGTTGAGAAATGCTGTATTTGGAGTCAGGAGGATTTGTATTTGGATCCTAAGTGCTTTTCTACTTCCTTGGAGACCCTGGGTTAAGTCCCCCCAGAGTCTTTGTTTCCTCATTTGTAGAATGTATTCCAATGAAATTGAACTGACATAGTTATCTGTTCCATTTCTAAATCTATGATCTGGTGATGGAGCTGACCTCTAATGCCTGGAGTATGTGCAACTCCTTTCAACCAAAAAAGAAATGTAATCTATACTTGGGAAGAGTGAGAATGCTTCACAAGCATTCTAGTTTCAACTTGTAGCCCCCTATTTCTTTTTTTTGGGGGGGGGAGAAGGTAGGGCAATTGGGGTTAAATGACTTGCCCCACATCACAGAGCTAGTTTTGTGTTAAGTGTCTGAGGCCAGATTTGAACTCAGGTCCTCCTGACTCCAGGGCCTTTGCTATATTCACTGCTCCACCAGTTGGCCCTGTAGCTCCATTTCTTGATCTTAAAATAAATACCTATTAGTGAATCTCTTGATTCATCAAAGTTTTTTATATTAAATAATGTCCTTGTCTTGGTGGATTTCATTTTCCTCAAGTAACAGAAATTTATCACTATATGGGATATCTTTGATCCTTGGGTCCCCCTAGACTGTCTGGTTAATGAAATTTGTTGTTTTTTTAACTTTATTTTGTGTTTAATGACATAAAGCAGAAATAACTTTGAACCAAAATGTGTGGGTTACTGTGTTTGCAAAAACCACTTTCGTCTTATTTTTCCTTACTCTTGAATATTTAGTCTTGTTCAGAGTTAAATTTCTCTAACAGTGCTGTTGATTTGCTTTCCTTAGCCAATGGATTATGCTCCTTTCCTTCCCCTTGTGGTGTGAGGCAAGGTAGGGAAGGAGAAGGTCACCAACCAGTAGAGATCCTCGAAAACCACAGATAAAGAGTTAAAGTAGATCATTTTATGTGTAGAACATAGGTTTGTGGGAGGGACTAGGGACATAATACTTCATTGTTACCACCCAATCTCCTTTGCCTTCTGCAAACTGCAAGGCTTCGGAGGTACAGGAAATAGATAACTCCAGCCTCAAATTAATGGGCTGATGCATCAGGTGAAAATTGTAGTTCCTGGTTCTTTCTGCCCTCCTTTTGGCTATTGCCTCACGCTCAAGGGATCATATTTCCTAATACAAGTAAATGCAAAACAATTTTCTAATTTCTGTTTAGCTTAAACCAGAAAAATGATCTATGCTGTCAAATGTACAGTACAGTATATACAATGATCGAGAGATTGCTTAAGTCAGTATATCTAATTGGACCACTTTGTCCTTTTTGTCATAGCCTTCTCTTTTGTCTATAGCTTTCTTTCAGATATTCCGTAAACCCAGGTTTTTCCTGTTCTTCACCCATCCATCATCAAATGTGTGAATGTGGTGATCTTTCTGTCTTTATCCCTAAGAGAGTATGACCCAGTCTTACCTTACTCCTGAAGGAGATGGGGAGAGATGTGACCAATTTTTTTCACTTATTAGCGAAAGGCATCTTGTGTGGCCTGCTAACTAATTCATACCCTTTTCACCCACCCCCATTTTATCCCTGCACTGCACATTTGCTTTAGGTAAAAAACACCCAAAGTATAGGTTTTTGTGCCTAATTTACTGAAAACAGGCTATTTTTAAAAAGGCCAATCACACTGATAGCTATGTTGCATCTTGAGGTCTCCTCTTTATATATTTCATGGAATGTATACATATTAACTTTTCTATATCTCTTTTCTTCCAAAAAGCTCAAAATGCTTCCCATATCTTATCTCTTATACTCAGCACCATCCCTGTGAGGTAGGTAGTGGGCAGGTATTATTGCCTTCATGTTACAAATAAACTGGAGCACCATTAGTTTAGTGACTTGCTCACTGGGGTCATGGCTGGGCCAGGGAAGGCCTTGGCTTAGACCTATTCTAGCACAGCCCAGTGCAGTGCTCCTCCCTGCTGTCTTAGCTCCCACCATTCCTTAGGGACAGTACAACTTACTCCCAGTATACATTACTTGTGTGTACTATTAACAGTATACCTGGAAATCCTATATTTTGTTTTTTGGACCCTGAATTTATGGATGTTACATATATTAAAATGTATAAGGGAAGACCACCCAAATGAAGATTCATTCAGGCAGAATGGCCTTGGGAAGCTCAGCTCTCAGTAGTTGTACCTACTGACGTTTTACTTTCCCATGTCATGCTAGAACTTCCTGCAGTGCTCCTTATATACATGTTTATAATTCATCGGTTCAGTCATTTAAATTCAATAAATTTTTCATTTTACTTAGCTGCTTAGAACTAAACCTATAATTTTTACTATGTAATTTTTTAGATCTTGTGATAGAAGTCATTTGTCTTGATTCATTTTCTTTTTATTTGATTAGTGCTTTAAAATTTGGCCTCTTTTTAATGAAAAATAATTTAGCAAACCCTAATTTGCTAGTTTGGGTGGCTACCTAAATTAAGTGTAGGAAAAACACAACCTTTGCTCACTTTTCCAAAAATTGGTTGTACATTGTCTTGAATGAGTGAAATGGATTGTGTCAATGAAATAAAAAGTGGGCAGAAAAGAGAATTGGCCCCCTAAAATTCTCACTTAAATTGAAAAGCCCATCCCACTTCTAGAGCAGACACTTTTACTCAGACTGTGCAGTAGATGGGGTCTGGGCCTGGGCAGGTTAGCAGTGTTTATGATATGAGCACTCCACTGATAGAAAACTTGGTGCTCTCATCCAAGCTCTGCCATGGTAATAAGCAAGACACTTCTCTCTCTGACAGTGGGGTTAATACCAGCCTCTCCTGGTGCTGTGAGGACTTTGTTATAACATGCATTAAGCTCTCTTAATTATAGCAGAGTAGATCTAATGTGGTCATGGAAGAACTCTTTTTTTTAGATTTGTCCCCTCTAATAGGGACTTTTGTCTTTTTAAAATGTATCTGAATGTAGTGTTTTGTATGGGAATGGTAAAATACATAGGCTGTTTCTTGTGTCCTTTTTCCTCAGAGCCATATGAGTTTGTCTCACTTGAATGGCTGCAGAAGTGGTTAGATGAATCCACCCCGACAAAGCCCATTGATAACCATGCCTGCCTGTGTGCCCACGACAAGCTGCATCCTGACAAAATATCAATCATGAAGCGGATCTCGGAATATGCAGCTGACATTTTCTACAGTCGCTATGGAGGAGGACCCCGGCTTGATGGTAAACTGACACCTGAAACATTGTGGGACAGCAGACTTGGTGATCCAGCCTTCGCTCTTTTTTTCATTTGTGATCACAATTTGATGTGGGCCCACATGAAAGTTTCCATTGCACCATCTATGAGAAAAGATCCTGCCAAGCAAATTACTGATAGAAGGTTAGGGTGGAGAAGAGGAGAGATGAGGTTTTTTTAATCCATGAAAGAAGTCAGTTATTTTTAAGGGTTTGGAGTTCAGTAACTGTCTATATGCAGATGTATCTGTTTCTGAACAGTTTTTTCATCTGCTTTTTACTCTCAGCCTGATTTTTGCTTTGAAGTACACTATTAGTTACTGGAGATAGCATTCTTCAAAGCAGAAAAACTGAATTTCTTTGTCAGCATTCTGTGCTGACATCAGGCTTTCATTCTCAGTAATGATTTTGTTTCCACCAAGTGCAGAGACACCCAAGTGTCTCTGCACTTGGGAACTTCTATTGTATTTCAAAGGGTTCTAGGTGCTCTACTGCACTTTGTTCTGTGTTCTGTGTTCCTTTGTGGTCTATTAAGAACTGTAGGTATCTGGAGTAACTACTTGTTAGCACTCACTTGGAAGTTTAACTAACAGCTGGTCTTAATTTTAACAGTTACCAGATATATAACAGCAGCACCAGCTACTGATGTTTTCCGAGATCATGAATGTTCACTTTTAGGAAGTACAAGTAGTTGGGGTGCCTGTGATGTGGTTGGTGTTCAGATCTGCGTTTGTTGTTCTCAGTTCCTATCCTGCTATTTAGTAGCAAGTCTTCTTAGTTATTTTGACCCCTTTGATCACACATTTTTTCATAGCTAATTATTTACTGATGAGCTTTTTGTTTTACCCTTTTGAAAACCCTTCTGGCTGGGTATGAGCCCCTCCATGCTGTAGCGGCAAGCACCCCAATATCCCCAGGGTGACTGCCAACACAGGTTCTTAGATATGCTTTTCAAAAGGAAAGCAACTCAAAATGGGTTAACAAGCTTACTTTAATCAAACTTATATTACCTAGTTCAGGGGGAAAAGGTCAGCACCCTGAACTTCAGATTATACAGACAGAACTTACAGATCAAACAGGCTTCCAAACTGTCCCAACATTACATACATCAATACCAAATCACAGTTACCAGAGAGGGAAGCATCGACATCTGGGTTTTCAAAGCTGGGGGGCTCTCAACGACGGCTTCCCAGAGTCTCATCTGGTCAAATCACACAACACTTCTCAAAGTGAGCCCCAAAGCAAAGCCTCTCCTCAGGGTTTATATAGCCTTCTCTTGGCTCAGAGAATGTAACAACCTTCTGGACCCACTGCCCAATCACAAAGTATCAAGGTGTGGGCTTTCCTGAAAAACAAGCCTCCCACCACAAGCTCCAGGTACACTTAAGCTAGGGGCAGGGAAGATCTTTAAATTTGCATTTCCATTACACATGCACACAGCACACAGACTCTGATAACCTAGGGTCCCCCTCAGAAGTTGGTACACTTTAAAACACAAAATTAACATTATTGAATATAACTTGTATATAAGATACCTGACTTGGGTCAAAATTCATCCATGCCCCCCTGGGTTTTTTCTGGGTTTTGTTTTTTCTTTGCAGCTTTGAAATATATCACAGGGTCATTCTTTCCTTCTTTCCTTTCCCTTATTCCCATTAAAATGAAAAACACGAGAGTTTGTTAAAATACTTTTAAATGCAGAGGTTTACAAAGGAAGCCAATTATATTGAAAAAAAGATTCCACTTTTTCCCATACAAGCTCCCAAACTCTGTACAATCTGTCCTCAGGTTAAGAAGTGGTCCATTCTTTTTTTTTTCTCCCCACAGAATGTACTGATTAGGTAGCATTTGTTTTTTGCTTACTTTGTATGTTTCTTTGACCCATAGTTAAAGCTCTTTGTAAAGACTGTGTGGTAGAGCGCTGTCGGGTGTTGAGGTTGAAGAACCAATTAAACGAAGATTATAAGATGGTAACAAATTTGCTGAAAACGACAATGAAGGGGTGCGTAATTGTTAATTCTTCCCAAATCAATATGTTAAAAATAATAGAATTCTCTCTTCTGATCATGATTTAATTCATGGGTATCCCGAGGTATCTGTGCTAGGTATTCAGAGAAATTTCTTGAGTTAGCATGAGTGGGCTAGGATTTTATGCTAACTTTTATTTATTCATTTATTTGGAGGGGGGAAGGTAGGGCAATTGGGGTTAAGAGACCTGCCTTAGGTTATCCTAAGGCTGGGTTTTTTTGTGTTAAGTGTCTGAGGTAAAATTTGAACTCAGGTGCCCCTGACTCCAGGGCTGGTGCTCTATTCACTGGACCACCTAGCTGCCCCTTTATGCTAATCTTTTGTTGAATAATTATTTGTTACTATTGACAGATAATAAGGGGGGTATGATACTCCTGTCTTATCAATGAGGTCACCATGTTTGTGCTTTGATTCCAAGCTTTACAGCAATATGAGCCAATATTATGTGATTTAATGTTATGAGGTGGTGTGACCTGTTTTGTTGGGTTTAAGACTTTTGTAAGTTAAACAGTTATAAAATCATTGACAATATTTGCCAAACAGGTGATTGCTCTTTGTTGTTGAACTATATTAATTTTTTAAAAATATACAAATTTGTATATCTAGTGACCTGTCATTCTGTTTTTTAGAAGTTGCATTATTTATCCATTTGACCTATATATATATATATATATATTAAGCACCTGTCTCTCGGAATTGTGAATTTGGTGGGAGAGGGGGAAGATTCCTGTCTATTCCTATTGGTAACTTGAATTATATGGAGGAGATAATTTAATTGTAGTTGATGCAATCCCTCATAGGATCTCTGATAGAAGAGACCTTACGCCATCTAGTTCCACTCTGTGAGGTAGAATCCCTTCTGTAATTTCTGTTAAGGATCATTCAGCTGTTCCTTCAATACCTTAAAGTGACATGTGAGAAAAAGCAATTAGCATTACCCACCCATTACCCAATTAGCATTACCTATGAGCTGACAAAGGAAGGATATTTGGGCATGTCACCAGTGTCTGAATCATGTCACCAATGTCTGAATCCACATATCCCCTTCTTGGACTTTGGAGAAAAATAAGGAAAACATAGTTGGAAAAGACACAGTGACCTATAGGGTAGGAAATGAAGTACCACAAGCCTAGTTTTTACAAATGTTACAGCTTCAGTGGTGATGTGAGCCAAGAGTCCTGAGAAGCTTTCTTACAAAACTTGGAACTTGAGCTTAGCTTTGGGTGGATAGTTTTGACTGTGGAATTGGGGAAAGGGCAGGGCATTAACTACTTCCTTGACACCAGATCTGTAGTTATGTAGCTTTGAGCTTAAGGCTGTGGAGAAATAGTACGTTCATTTTCATTTTTTCCTACCATTAGCTGCTTACCCTATGCAAGCCTAGGATAGATAGGTGGAACACATGTTCCAGGCCAAATAAAGCTTGCATTGGGGGTTGGATGCAACAGAAGCAGCTAAGTCACCTTATAGAGGTGGAATAGTGCAATGAGTGGGTCAGAGTGCTTTGAGAAATATCTTATACCTGAAGAGTCTGGCCTTATAAGAATAGTTGACCATGGAAGGGAAAAGGGATAAAGGCATTTATAGTATACCAACTATCTCCCAGGTACTGTCCTGAGCACTTAAAAAATGTCATTTGATCATCACAAGCTTGTGTAGTAGATGGTATTTTTAGAACCATTTTACAGTTAATGGGGCTGAAGCTAACAAGTTTAAATGACTTGCCTGAGGTCACACAGCTAACTAGTTTACTGACTGAAATTGCGTTTGAGCTCAGGTCTTCTGATTCCAGGCCCCTGTGCTCTAGCTGTTAACACTACCAGTGTCCTGGTGCTCAAATATATCTTATTTGGGCTTTAAAATAACTTATCTCCATTTTGTAGTTGAGAAAAGTTACTTTTAGATAATAGAGATTTGCCTATAGCAGTACAGATGGTAAGTTTGAAACCTAGTCACTCTCCTCTTGCCTAAGACCTGTGGGGATTCTATTGTGGAAAGTATATTATCATTCAAGAACAAGGAATAAAATAAAAGGCCAACAAAGGTGTCAAGGAGGAAAAGGAAGTCCTTGAAGGACCAGATGGCCCACTGGACATAACAGTAGAAAGAATGCAGGTATAGCAGGTGGAATAGAACCTTTGAGTGTGAATGGGATGGAGGAGGGAAGGAAGAGAGGGCATGTTCTCTCATGACATTAACTTGTTTATTGTCCCCCTTTGTTTCACACAGTAACGAAGGCTTCTGGGTAGGGAAATCTTCCTTACGAAGCTGGCGACAGCTAGCCCTAGAACAGTTAGATGAGCAAGATATTGATACAGACCAAAGGAATGGGAAAATGAATGGTGACACCTTAAATAAAGGTAACTAAAATATTCTCAGCTTGTACTTGTTATACATCATAAATAATAATTTTGTGGTATTACAAACCAAAGATCACATTGTTTTTTCATAAATTTTTATTAAAATTTGATTTTTAAATTTTTATTAAAATTTTGATCTCCCCCCCCCCAAGTAAAACTGAATTAATCACAATCTTAAAGTTGGCTTCCATATTCCTTATACATTTGAATTTTTTACAATACATCCTTAAACCCAGTGAAAACACACCATGGTCTCAGTCTTTTGCCTCTTCTTCCAGCAATACTATAAACTGCTTTTTATATGAAGAGTGTTATGAGATTAATTTCTCTGAAATGTAAGCATAGATGAGTTTTGATATCAGTATCCCTCCTATCCCCCCTGTTAATGAGTGCCAAAGCAGCTACTGGATATCCTCACAGAATAAAAGGATCTGATCTGGGTAAATCCTTGTTTTCCAGTTCTACATTGTTGAAAGTAACACTGTCCTCCTGGTTTCCCAAACTTGCAGTCTCTAGGTGTCTTCCTTGATTCTTTTATTCTCACCTTCCATGTCCAATCTGTTGCTAAGTCTGTCTTATCTTCATCATCTTATCTCCATTCTTATCAGTTCATCTTCCACTCAAGTCTCAAAAGCTGATTTTCCTAATCATTTCATCCCCCGTTTAGAGAACTCCAGTGATTGATTCCCTATAACCTTCATAATCATAGTTTTCTTGCTAAGCATTCAAAGTCCTCCATAACCTGCCTTTTCTCTTTCTAGTCTTCTTACTCCACTCATAAATAAATATGAAATGCTTTAGCTTTTAAAGCCTTCCATCACCTTTTCCATTTCTCTCATTTTGGACTTTATGCCTTAATCTGCACATTTCTGCATTGATTTGCTTTGGTCACTGGTAATCCTTAATGCTGTTCTCCTTAAGTCTGTTTCCTGTCTTTTTCGTCTCACCTTCTACAAGAAGCCTTTCTTGTTTCCTTTAGAAACTTGTTCTCCTTGAGAAACTAGTGCAGTTTTTTGTTAATGTTTCAACCATAATTCAAAGAAAATATAAGTTTATTAGGTAAGTTATTGAATTGTCTGAAGGTATGAGCCATATATTTGCTAACCTGAAATCATTAGAATACAATTGTCTTTAATTCAGTTGAACTCAGTCTTCAGTTTATTTGGATGTCCATTTATTTTAAAAATGCTATTCTAAATCTTCTGGTTGTATTATAGAGCTCAAGCTCCACAGAACATAACATAACAGAAACATAAAATAGTTTGCAGATAATTTTTGCACTAGAAATTTGAAGGTCTCTCCACATCACCTGGTGAGCAATCCAGATGTAAAAAGGTTGTTCCAGTTTGGAGTCTCCTGACATTAATGCCTAGGCTCTTTCTTCCTTTAATTTTTTTACTGTCTTTGTTAAATTCTCCTTCTTAATACCTACTCTTGGGGAACGCTTTGACACCCTTCGAGTCACTGAAAGCTCTTGATTCAAAATGAAATTTTCCACCCCCTGATTCGTGCACTTGAGGGCTCTTTATCCTTCATTACAAAACATTCTTGGCACGTTTTTCTCCTGCCTGTCAACTAGATTGAGCTGTCTTCAGTATTGTTCATTGCATGTTCTCTTTTAAGTCTGTCTTTAGCAACCAATGTTAGCTCCTCCTTTGAATTTTCACAGTTGAGGTCCTTTTGTGGCGCTGATGCTCTTCCTTAGGAACAGCAATCTAGTTGTACTTCAGAAGTGTAGTCATTTCATCCATTTTCCTAAATGTGATTTCAAGAATTTTTTTTTTTTTTGATTGTTGAAATGTGGTCCTTATGAACCATAGAGTCATTACTATTACTGGAGTCAGGGTTTGGACATCTTCCACTCTGTCCCCATGGTTTGCTTTTCTGCTTTCTTTGCCTTCAACTCAGTTTTTCTTAGTTGTGTTGAAGAGTTAAAAAGAATATCTGAGATGGACAAGAAAGCCCTTATTAGAGGCATTGCAGGAGTGTTGTTTGGGCAGGTGGGAGCAATTCACCTCCTGGGCCTGAAAGAAGAGAAGGCCCTATGAGTCAGTCTGCCTTTTGAGAGGAGCAGAAGTCCTGGCAGAGATGCCTCTGCCTGCCACTCTAGGGGGG
Source organism: Gymnobelideus leadbeateri (assembly GCA_011680675.1). NCBI lineage: Eukaryota > Metazoa > Chordata > Mammalia > Diprotodontia > Petauridae > Gymnobelideus > Gymnobelideus leadbeateri. The sequence continues at coordinate 645,619 of WOXC01005235.1, forward strand.
GTGCTCATTATTCGGTAGCATTTTCTTCTGTTTCAGGTTGCAGAGCCTGACTCTACTTTGATCCCCCCCCCCCCCAAAAAAAAAAAAAAACAGTAACTGATATTTACTGTATTGCTTGCTTGTCTTTTTTCATCAGATGATTCAAAGGATGACAAAAAAGATGAAGAAGAGGAGTTAAATTTTAATGAAGACATCCTGTGTCCCCATGGTGAGCTTTGACGTGTACTGTTTTGTGTTGCTTTTCTCCTTCCTCAGTGGTTACATTTATATTCTTGTGGTGGTAGGATGGGTAAATCTTGCCTATGTTCTGGAAACTTGATACAATTCTGGCCACAGAATAACCTGGCTAAGTTAAATGCCTGGTGTTCCAGCCTGCTGGACTTCCCATTCATCCTCTTTCCCTCTCTTGCCAGCCCCTCTTACCTTTCGCCATCCCCTCTATACCTCCATTGCTTACTTTTTAATATTTGTATTAAATAATAAGAAAACCTAAAATTATTTAGATATTAAATCTAAAAGTAATTTAGTTGGCTAATTCTGTCCATCTAGATTCTTAAAAGTCATAGCTTTTAAGGCTTTTAGAAATCCTTGCCTTACAGATTAAGCAACTGAGAGAAACCCCATGTTTTGGCTGTGGTGGCCCAGGTACAAAGTAGCAGATTCAGTGACCAGACCCGTCCCTTACTACAAAGCCATAGCAGTGACACTCATATCAGAGAGCCAGCCTGGCAGGACTGCAGTGATTCCACCACTGGTGGCCCGCCTTTTGTGCTGGAAACTCTTCATCCCCATCCTAGTTTCTTATTCAGGTCCCCTTTTTGTATCCTTTTTGCCTATACCAGTGACTGAATTCTAACGTTAAAGCTAATGATTATTAGATACCACAGTTTGTTTTTGTGGGATGATGTGCTAAGTCCAAACAGTACATAGAACCTTCCACTGTTGTTGTTCAGTTTTTCATCCATTTTAGAAATCTTGTCCACTAAGAGCTAGGAGGTAGCCATCATAGCCTGGCCAGTAGAACTACCAAGATCAAGATCTCATCTCTCTAATATGCTAACATTCTGTGACATTTGGAGTCTTGATTGGTGCAGTCATCAAAAGTGAGGTGACATTTCATTGGCTTGCTCTAAATTAACATTTGCTGCCTTCCCAGGGCTGTTGCTAGGGGAAATCCAGTGCTGATTTGAGATAGGTTAAGGGACAGAGAAATGACTAAATCAGGTTGTCTGCTAGAATATATTTAAAAGAAAATCAGGATATAAAGGACTAAACACTTTTCCATTCTCAGCTTAGAGAAGTAAGGATCTAATTTGGCTTTAATGAACCTGTCTGAAACTAAACATGGAGTCTACATAACTCTTTTAAGGAAATGTTTTTGAACACTCACCTTATTCTGTAGTGAAAGTGAATTAAAAAGATTTTTTTTTATTCCAAATTCTCATCCTTTCCTCTTTTCCCTGTGTCTGCATGCTCTTAATATCTTCTCCCTTTTACCATTTTTCTTTACTTACCATTGTCTCTACAGCTAGTTGAATACATGTAGGCTCCCCCAAGGACAAATGAACAATCTTGTGAGTTTTCCCTGTTGTGGCTTTAAGTGGTTTACTTATGAAGATTTTACCTAGTATGTGCCAGGTCCTGTTAAGTATTGGTGAAGAAATAAGCCTTGGGTGTCAGGGGATTTAGGAGAGAAGGGTATGTAAAATGGGATAAAAGAGGGCATTAGGAAAGTGGGAAAGTCACTGGGTAAGACAGGAACAAGCTGGTCAATGATATTTAATTATATGATATTACTGATGTGACTCATCCTGATTGTAGAGTTTTACACTTAAGAGTGTTTTCATGCTCTTCGGATTCTTCTATACCACAAGGATAATAACATACATTTGCTTTGTACTAAAAAGTTTGCAAAATAGTATTCTCAGACTACATTGGTGACTTCTATCATGTCAGTTTGAGTGACAGTCTCTCAGCTTCCCAGTATGTAACTCACAACCTTTCCATCGTGGAAAGACACTATGGAATAGTGTCTTTTGCGGGGCATGGCTAATGCATTTTTTGCATGGTTATACATACTTGTAATGGGTTTAGTATCAGGAGTGGGTAACCTCCAGCCTTTTATTAAGGTAATTTGTTCTGTGAAGTTTTAGATTCAGTCAAAGGACTGCACTTAAGGAACTAGAGGGTCACAGGTTCCCTACCCACTGGTTTAGTTTTTCTTGCTTTCCTAACGGATGGATAGGAGGTCGTGAGGAGTGAGAATTTGGAACTGAAGATAAAAGAAAACAATTTTAAAAGGGTGAGGGGTAGAAGACATGTAAATGTGCCTTGGAACTAATGAAGAAATGGAATGTGATGTATGTTGCAGAGTCGGTCAGCAGAAAGACATTGTTCATGACCCACCTGGTGTGTTCACTTAAGGTCATGCTGGCGACATATTCTTGTCTACATGTTTCTCACAGTGTGTGTTGACCCTTGGCATATTTGCTACTCTTATTTGAGCATCTCTTGTCAGCATCATATAGAAGTAAAGGAATTTTATGGCCGTGTTCAATTATGAAAATATTCCATGCCTACTAGTATGTGCTACCTTGAAAAGTTGGACTGCTTATTGATTATAAAGTTTGACAGTCCATTAAAACTGGACACTTATTGAATTCTAGTCCTGGCTATGCTTTTGGCAGTCTGAAGTCTGGATCTTGTCATAGACATGCATGAAATTCATAGAATTACAAAGGAAAACATTGGCTTTAGATTGCGGGATTAAGGAACTCGAGTGTCTCTCAACTGTGCGCAAGTCTAGGGACTCTTGTCTAAGGAGACTGACTCTTTCTGTGGGGGAACACTAAAATAAGTATCCATGTAACAGAATTACAAAAAGAAAAGCCCCCAGGTTCATAGACCTCAAATGAAACCACCCCCCTTCTGCTTTGTGTTTGCTGTTTGGGGGTGCATGTTATGATCTGCATCTTTCCATAGAAAGTCTCATTAGGGCACTGGGTGACACTGTCGATGTTTATTCCCGCTCTGAAATTTTTAATGAAAACTGTTGATTCCCTCATTTCCAGAAAATCTATTAAAATAATTTTTTGAATTGGATTAAGGATTTTATACTTTGCAGGAAATAGGCTTTTGGGAGATGAAAAATTTCTAGATGCCATTAGTTTTAGGACCACATTAAGCCATCATTGGTCTTTGTGGTTTACAAGGCCCAGCAAAGTTGTATTTAGAAATATTCTAAGGAATAGAGCAAAGGACTTGGTATTTGTCATAATTTCTAGTTTGATTAGTTTCTGTATTTCAGATTTTTAATTTATTTTTAGTTTTCAAGATTCATTTCCACAAAATTTTGAGTTTTTTCTCTCTGTCTTTCCCCTACTCCCCCACAGCAGAGTTGCTGTATTTTGACATTACTTTTTTAAGATGTTTAGGAACAGTCTTAGCCACAAAGCATACAGATTAAAATATTTCATGTTTGTATAACTTCAGATTCAAATATCTACATTGGGCTGAGTCAGTCAGTATTCTGTGGTTAATTGCTATTCCAGTTAACCTTTTTTAATGACAAGTATATTCCTTAAGCAATATTAAGTAATGAAAATGGTGTCTTTTACTTGACACTAGGGAAATCTTAAGCATTTAAGGAATTTAAGTAGGGAACCGTTTGCCTTACATATAGTTTCTGTCTGATCTCAGGTAGAGAAGAGGTCCCAGAGTAGAAGTCTTTTAATGATAGGTGCTAAGTATAAATTGAGTAACCTGAAGGGCAGCCAGTTAGAATTTTCCTACTGCCTTCACCTGCTTTTTTCAATTATAATTCACATATATTTATAATTGTCAGAATTATTTGCATTCCAATTTCTGTTTGGATGAAATGAGTATTCAACCAGCCCCTTACACTGTTGTTATTAGAAAGAATAGTTAGCTTAGTTTATTATGACAGCCTGTAAGGGAACCATAGACTTTAATGTTGCAGTTGCAAAGGCCCACTTAAAATAGGCACCCAATTGGCAGTGATTGTGGCACTTAAAATCTAATGTCAAATTTCTTTAGGCAGTTAGGAAGTGAGAGTAAAAATTCCTTTTTAGTAAACCATCAGGGAGCAAGGCATGTGCATGTATAGGTTTTCTTCCATATACAGGAAGAGCTACTGTATGTTGTGCTTTTTCTTTTTCAAAACAAGCAAGATGGTTTTTTACAGGTAATTTATGTATAACAGAAAATGAGAGACGGCTTGTTTCTAAAGAGGCTTGGGGGAAACTGCTGCAATACTTTCCAAAAGCTCCAGAATTTCCAAGTTACAAAGAATGCTGTTCCCAATGTAAGGTGTGTATGTCTTCTGTGTTATTTGAGAGGACTTGGGCTAACTCTCCAGTACATTATCATAATAGTTGTTTTGGAAGGAAAGTGTAAGGAGAGAATTGATAGAGCTTTTCTTCTGCAGATTCTGGAAAGAGAAGGAGAAGAAAATGAAGCCTTACATAAGATGATTGCAAACGAGCAAAAAACTTCTCTCCCAAACTTATTCCAAGACAAAAGCAGACCCTGTCTTAGTAATTGGCCTCAGGTATGCTGAATTGAAGAAACTAACAGGAAGACTGTTTTAAAAGGCTTCTACTGTAGGGCCTGATTCGCCAGTTAAATGAATTTTCCCTTTGACCTGCATTTCTTGACTTTGAGTTAAAAAGGCCTTATTCAGTAATATTATATAATTGTAAAATATGCAATTTTAGTAACAAGAAATGAAAATGGATCTATAAAAATCGTTATAAAACACACGACTTGGTCGTTGTTTTGTGATTTAATGCTGCCTTAGTAATGTTTGTGGGTATAAACAGAAGTTTTACATGTGAAATTTTTTTTCTTTTTCAGGAGACAGATGTACTTTACATTGTATCCCAATTTTTTGTAGAAGAATGGCGGAAATTTGTGAGGTATTTTTGAAAATTTTACTTAGTTTCATCTTTTGTCTCCCTGTTTCCCTCCACCTGTTTAAAACTTCCCCCTTCCACCTCCAGTTCTGCCAAGGTACATATACCTGACACCTCCACTTCCCTTTTCTCTATCCTATAAATCACTTTACATTGCCATATCCTTAAGGTTCTTTGCCCTTGGCAGGGTGATAACCCTAAAATAAGTTTTTAGGTCACATATGCAAAATTCTGTGCTAGAAACATAAAGATTGGGTTGGAAGTATATTTTTGGCAGGAATGTGTGTGTGTGTGTGTGTGTGTGTGTGTGTGTGTGTGTGTGTGTGTGTGTGTGTATTGTCCTTTCTGCTTACTATGTGATAACATCATGCCCTCATAGTCCTGCAAAATCTTCATGTATTTATCTCCCTGCTTTATTAGCAAGATCCATCCAAACAATGACAACATTAGACTTGTCTCCTTATTTTAGAAGAAAGTACTGCGTATATTGCCACCGTTTTGCAATTTTTTTCTCCATCCATTCAAATCATAATTGTGCTCATGTTTATTGTGCTTTGGAATAGGCGGCCTACCAGATGTAGCCCTGTGTCATCAGTAGGAAACAGTGCTCTTCTCTGTCCTCATGGTGGACTTATGTTTACTTTTGCTTCCATGACCAAAGAAGATTCTAAACTGTGAGTTTTTCCTGTTCATGTGTATTCTTTCTTGAAGGGATTTTTGCAGTTTGTTTGGTATTATTTTACTCTTTCTTAGAAGTTGACAGGGCATCTTGCCTCTGAATGGAATTTGATTCTGCTTTTGGGCGGGGGGGAAGAGTCTTTTCCCCTTAGGACTTAGCACTAACAGAGTAGGAAAAGCATTGGGTTTTTACTCAAGTGCTTATTTTCCTTCTTGGCTTGCTGACCTTTTCATTAGGCAGGAGACAGGAGTGGACACATGAGAGCTTATAGGGATCTACTCAGCAGTCAGATGATTGTTCCAGCATACATTGGTGCCCCTGCAGAAGTAGTGGTGATTTTATTTAGAATAAATAGTACCTCAGGCTGTGTATTTCCCGCCTGCTCAGGAAGTACCCTGCTCTGTGCCCTTCTATACTTGATTTCTTTGTCAGAGAGAAATCTTTGACTAGAGCATCCTAAATCATCAGTTTCATACTGTTTTCTTTGTCACATGTTAAGCATGTGGTGCTTCCATGATCTTAAAAGTTTTTGGCCCACCCTTTGTATCAGAGTTGAATTTTTTTCTTTATGAGGTACTTCCAGCATCTTATTGTAATATTGTACGATGCTGTACATGTGTTACTCATTTTTGAATTGCATGTCAGACTCCCATGTCATTTGCTGGCCTTTGACTGTCTACTCAAAATTCCTGAGTTATGCTAACCCACAATAAATCGAAGCCTCCACAATGGGGAAAAGTCATGGTGTGGAAGGGATAACTGTAAATCTATGTTCCATTAAGCCTTATGCATAGTTTACCTTTTAAGAAAATTGTTGGTATTCATCACCTGTTATGTTGTCAGGGACTATGCTAAATCACCAGGCATACAAAGCTTTTCTAGATGCTCTATTCATGTTTAATAAACGCTAGTGCTCTTGCTATTAGAATACTTGTCTTAGCTAAAACATTGGTGCTTGACTTCACAATGTCATAAGGAATGGTGTTTCTTTGCACAGTATAGCTCTCATATGGCCCAGTGAGTGGGAGATGATACAAAAGCTATTTGTCGTGGATCATGAAATTAAAATTATCAAAGCTGAAACAGACGATGCAAACCCTTCCCAGATGCTGTACACGTTAGAGCCGAGTAAGTAAAGTTGTTCACACATTAGTTTTAGTTGGGTGTGGGGTATGGAGAATCTGTAGTAGATCTCAAATTGGTGTAATTAAATGTAATGATGTAACCACCCAACAGGGAGCAAGTGTTTTTGAAGGGCTCTGCTTTCCACATGGCTAATCAATCACGTCTGCTTTCCCTAGATAGCTGCCATACATCTTAAGCTGAGTAAGCGTAGAGCACATTTTATTGACATCATGAGCAATAAATACAGTGTGTGTGCCTGCTATGTTCCGGGGTGGCTAGGTGGAGCCATGAATAGAGCACCAGCCCACCTCTCACCTAAACAATTGAGCTCTTTTCTCCTAACTGAAGCTAGCAGTTCTGGGGCCCCCACACTGTGTTCCTTCAGTCTTCTCACTGTAACAATCTGGCATCATTTCTAGTTGCCCTTTTCCTTCAAAGGTGATGAGAGGTGGAGAGCCCAAAGTAACTTGTAAATCACTGGGAACACATGAATGACTCCATTATGCTCTGTTTGTACTTGTGTCATTAGTCACTATAGTTACTCAAACCTTTTGCCTTATTAAACATTTTAGGTCTTTGTCCAGAATGCAGGGAAGGATTATTGTGTCAACAGCAGAGGGATCTTCGGGAATACACTCAAGCCACTATATATGTACATAAAGTTGTGGATAATAAAAAGGTACTGGCTGTGAGCAACTGTTATTATCTTGAACTTTGTGGAGTTAATGCTTAGATCATTTTGGGGCAGTGTGAGGGCAAAGAGTAGAGGGGTTGTTAAAAAATGTAAAAACTTACTTGTTTCTATTGAGAACCTGTACCTAGTCCTCCTACACCTTAATCTAAGATTGAATTGTAAATTCACTTAGTTTCCCTAAGAAGAACCCTCCTCCCTAAACTCCCGAAGTAATTAGGGCTCTCCATTGTTAATATAGTTGTACATCTCTGGCTTAGTGGATAATTACTGTTTGTCTCCCCTTTTTGGAGTTTTCCTTACCCTTAGCCCTTGGGGTCGTTTTATAACAAGCACATACTGTATGTATTCATCTTTTATTTGAGGTCTTTCCAATTTGCTCTTACCTGCTTTATGTTGCTTTTTACATTGCCGTTGGGTAGGAGGCAACTTTGTACAGTATGTTGGCTTTGGAGTCAGACCTCAATTCAAATCTGCCTTGTCACTGAATGCCTTTGTGATCTTCTGAGTATTAGTTTCCTTATCTATAAAATGGCAGGTTGACCTTTGTCCCTTCCAGCTCCTATGTCTTTGATATTACGCCTCCTACCTCCCATCCACCTATTTGATTCCAAGCCATGATATAAGATTTTAGATGTGGACTTCAGTGAACAACCAAAATTTCATCAACACTGGTTCTCCCCCCATAATTGTAGTTGGTCCTGCAGAACCAGCATCCTGTGTAACATATAAAATGTCCACAGTTGGAGAGGATCAGATTGTTTACTGCCCTTTCACTTTAAGAAGGCCTCGAAGGTGTCTCGGCTGTTGATTTTCAGCTCTTACTTTTCAGGTAATGAAGGATGCAGCGCCAGAACTGAATGTTAGTAGCTCAGAAACTGAAGAGGATCGGGAGGAAACCAGGCCAGAAGGGGAAAGAGACCCAGACTTTAATCAGGTCAGTGTCTGAAGGCATCTTGTCTATCCTTCTACAAATGATATTTGAGGGGATTCCCTGGCACAGATACATTTATGGGGCTGATAAAAAATGGAATCATGTTTAACTGCTGAATAAGTTTATAAGAGACCCTTAAAGATTTGCACGCCTTCTTTATGGGGGATGCACGAAGGTAAGATTTTGTTTGCTGGGACTTGGGACTTCTTACACTGGGACACTTAACACACAAACACCCCAAAACCCCAGTGCCCCCAGGCATATACTAAAGAAAGATGGCTGAGGTTGGGCCATGAGAAAGAAATCTCATAGCATTTGTTTGCTGTGATCCTGAACTCAAATGTCAAAAAGGTAAAGCAGGGTAATGCAACTTGTTTTGAGGAAATCTTAAGTTTGAAGAAGGATGTGAGCATGAGAACTCACCAGGGTTATTCAGGGTGTATCATGTTTACCCGGGGCACTTGGAGGATGCTTTATCTAAGTCGTGACAGCTGAACTATTTTGAGGTCTCCCCCCAAGAAACCCAGACAGGTGATGTCATACTGGAAGGGCATTATTTGCCAGACTAATGAATGTGGATGTGATTAATGGGAACAGGAAATATGTCAAGAGTTTTGAGGAGAGGAATAACATGTTTTTGCTATGTTAATGCTGAAATAAACTGTCAGGAAAAAAACTTAAGATGAGAAATCTTTAAATCTTGATTGCTAACTTGGTTGTTGAATCTCAGTGTCTGGAAGCTGGGAAATGTCAGTTTTAAAAGTATAGGATGAGTAATAACAATTAAGAGCTAAAATTCAGAAAGAATCTTAAGGCTCTGAGTAAGGTGGTAATGAAATGCCAGAATTGGACATTAATCTGGATCAATCCTCATTTTTTAGCTGACTTTAAAATGTCAGCTAAAAACATTCTTAAATGTTTAAAATGTTGAAAATTTTAAAATGTTAAACATCACAGAATCCTTTCCATTTCTTATGAGTAAAAACTTTCTCACAGGATTGAATCTTTACTTTTTTATTTTTGTAGGCATGAATACTGGAAATTCAAATAACATTAGGAAATAATGTATTGTTGCAGTTCTGAGGGATGGGCAGTTCTAAAAAGTGTTCCACTATTTGTTTCTTTTTGGAGGGCAGTTGGGGTTAAGTGACTTCCCCAAGGGTGTGTGTGGTGTGTGAGTCCTGGATTTGAACTCAGGTCCTCCTGACTCCAGGGCCAGTGCTCTCTATTCACTTCACCACCTAGCTGCCCCTCGTTCCACAGTTTTACACCAGCTATCAAAGCTACCAAAGAAGAGACTCTAGTGCCTTTGGTTGCTCTTTGCTTTTGCAGAAAATTGTAACCAGCAATCCCAAAATTGGTTGTGGAAATAGGACCCATTGAAAAAGGGGAAAATTTCAGTCTCCTCTTGAAAAGTTTAGGATTAATAAAGAGATGAAATGATTTCCCTTTTAGTAATATGGTTTGCAGTTCAATTAATAAGTTAAGCCTCTTCTAAAGGATTTGTTGGTGTAGGAATGTATGGGTACTTCTGACTTCTGCCTTCCTGTACTTTTAATTGCAAAAGATAATCTGATCTTCCTGTCTTTCATCGATCACCTGTTCTCTTTAATTTCACTGTTCTTGTTCCCCAGCCCAGTGTGTCAGCATGTTCTAAAGTCTTGCCATGGTCTCATACATACATTGATCTCCACAGCTCAGTGTCTTCTCTCTCCTCCCATGCTCCTGTTGCTTTCCCTTACCTTTCTGTATGAACTCTGCATGCCCCACACTGTCTTGACTAACCACTAAGAAGTGGTGTTTGAGAAAAGATATGTCTGTAACAGTCTTACTAGCTGCAGTTCTAAGTCTTTCCAAAGCTGAATTCACCTGGTTATTTTCTTGACTGGGACTTTGTTCTGGGACCAGCCTTGGGGGTCTCTTGGGGGTCTGCTGGCCCTTTTTTGTTCTCTCTGATATGTAGTTCTAAATAGGGTGTCTTGGAACTCTGACCCTACCCTGCCCTTCCCTTTCACTGTGTTCTCCTTCCTGCCTTGTATCAGTCATTCCTTTCCCTTTCCATTTCGAGTACAGCATTTTCTTTTAGCCTGTATTTCATGTCCTTGTGACTAGGATGCTTACTGAATTCCTGAGATTCCCCCAATATCCTCACATGCACCTCACATGACACTTAGCTCTTAATGCCAGCACTGAATGCTAGGATGGCCCATTTTAAATGGCACACTTCACAGCAATGCAGGCGACTTGCCCGAGGTCACTAGCTAGTAATTGAAGGAATTGGGTAGTGAACTCCTGAATTCAGTTATGGTGCTGTTTTCCACATCAAAAACCTCCTTAAAACATCTAGAATTCAGCTTGCCTGGTAGGGGTGAGTGGCAGAGAACATGTGGCAGAAGACCATTGCTGTCCTTAAGCATGCTCTGGTAAACTCCCTCAATGCCACCTCTACATTGTCTTATGCCCCTCCTAAGCTGGACCTTGTATCTCCCCTTAAGCTCTGTTCTTTCCTTTTACCCTGTGTGTGTTACTTGAATATGGTGCATTAAGTGGTTATTTCTCTCTTAGGAGTCTTTAGTCTGCCTTTTACATTTAGGTTTCTCCTTAAGATTTGTTTAAAATTAAGAGTGTTTCTCTCTGTAATTTCATGCCTTTTGAATACTTTTTTCTAGACCAATGGTGGAACAAAGAGGCAGAAAATATCCCATCAGAATTATATTGTTTATCAGAAGCAGGTCATTCGACGGAGCATGCGGCACCGGAAAGTTCGAGGAGAAAAGGCACTACTTGTTTCAGCTAATCAGACATTAAAAGAACTAAAAATTCAGGTGAGGAAAAGTAGTGGGCAACCATCTTCTCCTAGATTTTATCCCACAAGGTATGCAAGTAAGGAGGCTAGATTTTTTTTTTTTTAAAGCAATTGGGGTTAAGTAACTTTTTTATGTATGGGTGCTCATTTTCTGAGTCCTGGACCGATCCCAGGTCATCCAGATGCGGGGGGCTGGCGCCCTTACTCACTACGCCACCTAGCTGCCCCTAGGAGGCTAGCTTTTAAATGGCTTCCCGTGTATGTTAAGCGTTCTCATGAGTCCATAGGAGCAGCATATGTTGACTTCTAAAATGGGTACTGCTTCCTTAAAGCTTCTTACAAACCTGTTCAGTACCACATTTGTGAACAATTATCATGAAGTTAGAATGAAAAGCCAGGATTTTTCTCACATTTCATTGAGATCTAGTGTCAGTTTGCAGGCCTCTGAATCTGTGTAGCAAAGAAATTGGAATCCCTAAGTAATTTAAATATTCTGTGAACCCTCTTGACTAGGGGTAATGACACTTTTCTTACTTGGAGTTGTGAAGAAAACACTTATAAAACATAAACAACATAAGTTTCAGTTCACAGTAAATGAAATCTCACTTTATTTTGAGAGTGATGTCAGTGCTGTGTGTCCATGGTGACAGAAGTAGTATTGTGTGTGGAAGTTCACATCTATCCCAATGAAAAATTCTGGCTGTCGCCAAATTCCCCAAACGACCTGAAATTTCTTTTAGGCTATTTTCCTATGGCCTTTTTAATCTGGCATCTAGTTTTGTTTGTTTTTTGTGATTGACACATACTATCTCTTAAAAAGCACATAACACTGTAGAACCTACCCATTGTAATATGCCCCAGACTGGCACATTCATGTACTGTCCCCAGCAGTGGCCAGCCCTCTTCCTTGATCAGCTCAGCAACTATGTAAGTGGTAAGCATTCTATACTGCAAGCCTCAAAGCAATATACATGTCTTCCTGTGGAGGAAGAAGTCTTTATTCCTGTCCATTTGTGGACTGTCAGCCTTAGAGCAGCCATCACTAACCTCTCCCTCTATTGGCCATTTGGAAGAGCTACTGAAAAACAGCAGGTAGCAGCTGTCAGAATGAGGTCTTTTCTGTTTTCTTCTGAGATCCCAGGAGCCAAACCAACCAGATAAAGCCCTGCTCGTCAGTAACATTGTGGATGAAACTGGAATTTGTGTTTTTACTGGGATCTTTCATTATTGGTGTTGATAAGTCATGATTTGGAAGCATTCTATTGCAGCAGATAGTCCATGTCCTTTTACGTTGTCTTTTGAGAGGAAATTCTGTGAATTCTCAGGTTTGATGTAGGGGATGAGGAATTTAGGTGGATGAGAAGTACCAGCAAAGTGCCATTAATTTCTCAGTGCCTTTTTGAGAGAAAAGCACTATACTGTGCCTGACTAGCAGGGCAAAGTGCTGGTCCAGGGAGGAAACTAACTGAGCCTACATTAGTTAGCAAATGAGTGAGAGATGTGGGTCTTCATTTGACCTTTTGATAGTCTTTAGATAGGCAGGCATTTGAGAAGTCTCATAGGCTAGCTCTCCCACACTTGTGCCTTCTTCCTTCCTCCCCTGTCAACCTCCTTGGGAGGGGGTAGGTGGTGGGGAACAAAAGAAACCATGAACTTTTAGACTACTAAGACAATAGTTATTTAATTCTTTTTCCTGCCTACCAGGCCTATTGAGTATGTTCCCAGATATATTAGGATCTGAGCTTCAGCAGTTCATTTTGAACTACTCCCAGGCTTTTGTACAGGGAAGAACAAGGTTTTTTCAATCTTGTTCTCTTTTTAGATTGCCTTCATAGTATTTAGAGGAGAATGGTTTTTTCCTCCTGTACAAACACATTCTGTTTTGTATTGGCACAGATCATGCATGCCTTCTCAGTAGCTCCTTTTGACCAGAATCTTTCAATTGATGGGAAAGTCCTCAGTGATGACACGGCTACCCTGGGTACCCTCGGTGTGATTCCTGAGTCCGTTATTTTGTTAAAGGTAACAGTTACTTAAATGAAAGATGCTCTCACCTGACTGAAGTTCTAGAAGACTTAATGAAAATTCCTCATTTGGTTCTCAGAATGGGGTGGTAATGAGGAGGGAATGATGTCACCAAGTTCTTGGTACTAGACATTCTTGATTGTAATAAGAGGGATACCAAAGGCTGGTTCTTTGCAGTTTTGACTTTCTGAGTGCTACAGTATGCATTTTAGGAGGCACTGTGGACATCTTCACACTTGTCCTTGTGTTCTTTTTGTTCCCGTATCTAGTATGGCTTCTGTCCCTAACCCAGCAGTGGGCTTGAGGTATATTGGGACTGACCCAAGTGTGATGCTATCTCTGATGTCAATAAGTCATTTGGTCTCCATTTCTTCCATTTTCATTATTCCCTAACACATACAACCCTAAAATTCTTTAATGGGATATGTATTTCCATTCTCCCCGGATTATAAAATCATATGGATAAAGTAGATAGTTTAGTTTCACTACCCCACCTCCACACATTACTGAAGGTATTTATAATTGATTCTGATAAGCATAAGTTTTCTTTAGTCAGGAACTTCTTTCAAGGGGAAGAGCATTGCAGTTCCTTGAGGTTTCCTCTTGGAATTTGGAAAGTACTTCTTTTGACCTTTTCTCTCATAAATGGGTTGAGAGTATACATTGCAATGTCAGCCTTTGGAGTGGTCAATATGATTGTTTCCTCTCTAGAATTCCTTCCTCTTGAAATAGAAACTTCTGAAATGTTCTGTAGGAGTTGATTTTGATATTTTCTCCTCCCTAGGCAGATGAACCTATAGCAGATTATGCAGCAATGGATGATGTTATGCAAGGTAAGGAAGCATTTTTTCCCTAGAAAAATTTTTCTAGCAGCTGAATGCCATGCACTTTTGGACATTATATAGAAAACTGAAGCTTGAAAACTTGCTCTATTTACTGCACCACCTATCTGCCCACTGCTTAGGATTTTTAAAAATATTTTTATTTCAATTTTTCAATATTTACTCAAATATTTTAAGATTTTCTTCCCTTCCCCCTCCCCAAAGACATGGGCATACAATCTGTTATAGACTGTACATAAACATTCCTATTAAACATTTAAAATTTTTAAAGGACAAGAAAAAATAGAGGAAAAATCAGCATAACCAATCAATACATTTTTTAAAGGTTGAAAAGATGTGTAATACATCTAGCACTTGTCAGTTTCCCACTTAACCACAGCTTTGGGGGCCAGGCTCCAGTTTTGAGCCATGCTTTTCTTGTTTTTGCCACATTTGCCTTTGCAGGGGGATGGGGTGTGTGTGTGTGTGTGTGTGTGTGTGTGTGTGTGTGTGTGTGTGTGTGTGTGTGTGTGTGTGTGTGTGTGTGTGTGTGTGTGTGTGTGTGTGTGTATCTTGTTTTTGTTTTCTTGGCTCTGCTTTTTTCCTTCTGCATCAGTTCATGTAGATCCTGTCCATGCTTCAGAATTAATAATAAATTAGTAATAATAAAACTTAAGTGTTTTAACATTTAAAAACTTTTCAAAGTTAACTAGAGTTCACAGAAATAATCAGCACATGAAGTATCTGTTCTTTTGCCTCTAGAGACCCAGCAGGGAAACGAATTGTTAGTCATTAAGGAACCAATTTTAGGTGATCAAGTTCACTAAAGACAGAAGTTTAAATACTATAGTCACTGAACATCATTTGCTTTCCTGACAAAGTTTTTCAATTTGACATTCTTCTTTTTCAGTATGTATGCCTGAAGAAGGATTTAAAGGTAAGAGGTATTTGTCATATTTTGTTCATGAATGTCAGGGACTTGCTGTAATTTTCCATTACTGTGAAAGGTGAAATTTGATTTTTACAATTAAATTTCATCCTGAGCCTATGTCTGCAATTCATTTTAGTCAAATGTGGCTTTAGAAAATTTTCCAGCTTCATCCCTGGTTTCTTAAACACTGAAAGCACCTGTTGACAGAAGAAAGCAGAGATGCCTTTCTCATTCTAGAGCTTATTTGGCTGGGGGGGAGGAAAAGGTATAGGGAAGAACTAAATGGGGCTCCTTTCTTTCCCTTGGTATTTCCCGATTCACATTTATCCTCTTTCCAGTTTCTCCTAGGTTTAAGCAAAGTTGCTTGTTTGTAGTTGGTGTTGACCAGAAGCAGTTTTACAGAGGAACTGCTGATATTCCCCTGGTTGTAGGCTTGTGTCCCTCCCTTTTCAAATGAAAAGCTTTCCTATGAAATGTTAGTTCCTTTCGATAAATCAAAGACTTTTGCTTTTCTGTTCTTCTGTATTGCAGCCTCCGCATTATCTTTGACAAAGGCCCACCCTTCAACCTATACCCTTTATTCTGTCCCCTCCTGTCTTTTCCACCACAGTCTCCATATATAATCCCTTTTGTCCCCCCATCTTCAGCTTCTTAAAAATATGTCCAAAAGTCCCCAATCCTTAAACCCTCCTTTGGTTCTTCCATTCCCTCAAGCTTGCATCCTCTTAACTCCTTGCCACTCTCCTTGATGGGGAGTGTGAGGAGGAACATTAGAATTAAAACTCAATTTTATTGGGCACTGTTTCTCAGAGTAGTCTTTCATAAAGAAGCCATTATTTAGCCTCCTAAACAAGGAGACAAGGGAAGGCTTGTGAGCTCTCAGGTGATAAGCCTTTCTCATTATATTGCATCAGTTGAGGAGTCAAAGGCTCATACCAGGTGTTGTGCTTTTAAGAGGACACAGTTCTTGAGGGGCTTGTATTTGCTTGTTCTCATAGAAATCATTGTTGCTGTTGTCATCTTTTAAATAATTTAACTCTTAAATTTTTTTCCCCTTTCCCAGGGACTGGTCTCCTTGGACATTAATAATATGAAAAATTGCTGACTGCTTAAAGTGACCATAAGGGAAGGAGGAGTTTGACATTTTAGGGCATTATTGCAAAAGTGAATTTATGAATAAATGGTTGCTTGACTCTTCCAGAAGGCAGGAATCCATTCAAAAGTGACTGTCCCAAATGCCTTATGTCAAATAAAGCAGATTGCACTGAAGGACATCAAACTTCAAGGAAATGTTTCCCATTTTATATTTAAGGGGGGAGGGGAGTTTTGGGTGAAGGATGGGGCTTGGATAAAGGCTGAACAAGTTTAGTAGCAGTAACAATATATCATGTTTACATACAAAAATTTATGGAGGGAAGGGAATGAAATCCAGCTGCATTTCCTTGCTCAAATTTCATACCAGAGGCATTTGTCCATAAAAAGGATTTGTATTGCAGCAGATGAACAAAGTTCTATCATCAGAAGTAATTCTTTGTAGACCTGCTTACAAAATACCTGTCTTTAATCCACTGTTATACTTTCAATAAAGCAAGAAGGTAAACAAGTTGTCAATCATGGGGGGAAAATGTCTAGCTTTTTCAGAGGTAATCTGCACCAACATACTGATTGCATCCTACCCACCAAAGCTGTCCAGTGATTGGTCTCCAGGGTTAGTGAAATCAGCCATTTTGGAGTATTGATTTTAAATGGGAAACGGCAGCCTCAGGGGTCCTTTGTTTGAGTTGCATTTTAGGAATGATGGGAAATTGTAACCAGTTTAATTGGGTAGCAACTTGAAGATGCCACTGCCTAGCGAGAGCCATACCCAGCACATCCTGCCTCCTTGTCAGGTTGGAAGCACCAGCTTGACCTTATCTAAAGTGACGTCCATATCAGGAAGATTGATGGACCTGAAAGTGAATTTGGACAGTATGTGGCTCTTCCTGACAACAGATTCTTCTCTCTTCCCCTTCCCTCTCCACACTCCAGTCCCTTTTGGTCCATTGTTTCCATGAATTCCTTTGTGTTCTGGAATGCCCAGGATATGTACATTGTCTTTTTATAACGAATTAAATGTTGTTTTTCTCTGTGGAATATACATATATATACATATATATATATATACATATATATGTGTGTGTATATATATATATATATATATGGTTATAATATTTTATACCGCTTGCTACTAACTAGTCAGATTGTCAGGAGCCACCAGAAGCCAACAGGTTGTCTTGACGATCCTGAAAAATAACTTGGTGTAACTTCAGAGTGGCTTGCCCCTCTTTCAAAAAATGCTGTTTCCTCCATTTCGTGTTCACTTATGGGAGGCATGCTGAGGAGGGCTGGGATGCTGCCACTCAGTTTTTGTGCTGGATGTTTTAAGGCTTGTGTTTGTGTTTTGTTTTTATGAAAAATTAAACTCAGAAAATAGATTTAATGAAGAAGAACAGTTCTTCATTTAGGGGTGGGGGGCACTAAACTTGGTGGCGTCCCTTTGCAACTCATTTTTTATCAATAATTATGGTTGTAATGTAAAATGATCACTCCTTGTTTGTTTTTTCTGTCTCTGTAATATATTCAATCTGTGCCCCCTGAGGAGGTGGGGGAATATTTAATTAGCATGTGTGGGATAGTGAGAGTAGCACAAAGAATTGACAAAAACCATCCTATGAAAAGCAGCTGGAGAGCTCTTGATGGTGGCTTTGAAATGAGCAAAGGAAAGGGACTGGGAAAAAAGGAGGAGGGTGGGGCAAGCTCATCTTGATGTTGGCTTCCAGCCTCTTAATTTTGTGCCAGGAAAAGGGGGCTGGGTCTTCTATGAAATGATCTCCACCCCCAGCATCTTTGTCTTTCCCAAGGTAAAGACTTCAGCAAGCATCTGCTCTGCTCTTCTTTAGTGCTTGATGGTGTGGCTGCCTTCCTTCTCCTGCAGACAGTTCTGGGGCTGCAGCAAGAGCCTTGGTCTCAGGATCGACACCCTCACTCCTGTACATAGCCCCCAGAAAGTTGATCTATTTTTCTCAATTTGCTGTTGATAGCATTTTTTTTTAACTAGGGTCTTTCTCCTTGCAAACACAGCCTCTAAATTATGTAGGCCAAGTACTGTAAACTGGGATCTATAAGCAGATACAATTTGCAAAAAAATGGTTGTATTCAATGCTCTTGACCTTGTGTATAGGGAAAACAGGTACAAGATGGAATTTTGAAGGTCCATTGACTGTTTCTTTCTGTATTTGCAAATATATTGGACTAAATTGTTATCTGAATTGTGGATACCTTATTAAAGTATGCATCATTGTCTATTTTTTCCCTCATGTTCATGTGCATTGTATGTATGTATGTAGGTTTTTGTATTGGTTTGTGGAAAGGCACTTGTAGATTTTCCAACCAGTTATCTTCCATCTGTTTCATTAGTTAATTCTGCGATTAACATGTAAACATTTGAAAAATCTAAAATATAATATTGGCAGGACCTATGCAATTGACCTATATGTCCTCTTCTTTCCTGGGAGACAAGATTGTGAGTTTATTTCTATTTAGAATAATTAACTTTCTACCAAGTTCAGCCTGTATAACATGAGAAGAGGTACCACATGAGTGATGATGGCTAATGCCCCCAGAGTCCTCTGCTGACTCTGTGAGCCAGGCTGAGGCACTTGGAACCTCTGGGGGTTTAGCCTGTTCTCAGCCTAGTTCTCAGTCATGAAGGTCCCATTGTTTCAGGCAGTTGCTCACTGGAACACCCTCTGAAATCACTACCCTTTACAGAAAGTTAAGACACCCAGGAGCATATTGGGCAGATGGGCTGAGGATCTACCAGAGCTTGAGGAGGTATAAATCTGTGAGATCACATCAGTTATTAAGAAATACCATCTCTTAATTTGTAAATTAGGGATTTGAGGCTGAGGGAGGAATTTTGCTGAATGTACAGAGTCTGCTAGAAACTGACCTTGAACTCAGTTCCTCATTTTGGATTTTCCCTGAGTCTGTGAGATCAGTTAAGAAATATCATCTCTTAATTTGTAAGGGATTTGATTTGAGGCCAAGGGAGGGAATTTGCTGAATGTATATAGTTTGTGCCAGAAGCTGACCTTGACTCAGTTGCTCATTTTGAATTTTCCTATATTCCCATAGTCAACTGATCCAATAACTTAGGGTGTTCACTCTGTGGTTTTGTGTTTGTTCATCAGATCCTGATTAAAATCTTTAACTGCTTGGATTAAAAAAGCTTTTATTAAAAGAAATTTTGTCTAAAATGATTTCTTAGCCTCCTTTGGTCAGGTTAAGGCTTATAGACATTCTCAGTATAAAGATTTTAAATGTATAGTTTGAAATGAATGTTAATACTATGGTTGAGAGAGAGCTGCCATTTACTCTGCTTTATTAATACCTTTGTGCAGTGTGGGTCAGTGGTTATGCATTGAGAAAGTTCTAATGTGCCCTCAAATAGTTATCTCCCTCAATTGATATAAAAATAGGTAAATGAACTCTTCCCCAGGGTGCTTGTGAGGATCAAATAAAATATTTCTGATAGTATAAACCAGTGTTAATCCCTATACCCTATTCCAACCCTTCCTAGATGTCTCCCCTAGGGTACTACAAAGCAGTCTGTCCTGACAATTTTTAAAATCTGCTTTGGTCCAGCCATGTTTTGAAATGAAACATATTCAATGATTGTAGGTTTTTTTTTTTTCCGGACAAACATGTTCTTGTGTGAAAGAAGATCTGTAGGGAAATCTAACAATTGGCACTTTTGTCTTTGGACTTTGCCATGGTGGTCCCTCCAGGAAGAGTTTTTCTTCATTGTAGCGTTTTAGCCCAGTGAATTTTATGGGACTAGAAAATGCCCATTTGCAGACTTTAAATCTGGTTCTTTCATCTCTTTCATTCCACTGTTAGTTTCATATATAGGCAAGCCCTAGAGCTGGAGTGGGCCTCAGAGATTGTGTAGTATCATCTCCTTTCCTAAAGAGACATCCCAAAAAGGGAGATTTGTCCAGTGGCTTTTAGAAGCTGGACTCGGGGAGTGAGGTGGGTGTAGGGTGGACTGAAAGCATGGCCTAGGGCAAATCACAGCTTCTTGCTTTTTCATCAGGGGCTGGCTGTCTCAGATTATCTTTGGTGGTTTAGCTCTGAAGCTCCTCCTCTGACTTACTACCAAGCTTACTGGGAATTAACCAGTACAATTTGACAGCTGCAACTTCCCATTTCCCCCTTACTTTGGTGAGCTGGCAGGGTACAAGGAGATGCCCCCTGTCTATTTGTTATTAGCCAAAAGGGCAACTCTTTACTACCTGGTATGGTAGCATTCTGATAATCTAGACCCTGACTAATCACATCTTACACCAAAGCATGTAAATAGGTTAAAGCACCTCTAAGGCCAGCAACAGGTTTTCCCAGTAATTTAATGAGTCAAGTACAAAGTTGTTCGTCCCATAAGGAAAGTGGCAAGGGAGAGACTTTTCCTGTTCCGGGTGGGAATTCATTCCCTAGGTCTGACAACAGTTGTCTTGCTCCATGCCTGTGACCTGTGTTCAGAGTTCGACACATCTGCAAACGGGCCTCTGAATTGGTCACTTGTGATGTAATTTAGTGTTTTCTTTTATCCACATTTTAGTAATACACCTACCCTTGCTATTGTTACTGCCATCTACTTATGCCAAAGAATTACTTAATTGTGTGGTCACAGGCCATGGTGCAGTGAAAAGGGACCTGGGATTTAAACTTCCAAAACCTAGCCCTGGGTGGTAAAGTGCCCACAGACTGTAGCATATCTAGTAGGGGAAGTAGCAGTCAATACCGGGTATTTACATGTTTGCCAGAATTTTAGACTTTGACTAGTAACTTAAACTGGAAATTGGATGCCATGGACAGAGGGATGAAGAATATGAAATGAGAATGTTAAGTCTCACGAGATATGGGGTCTCAGGAGGGCCAGATAGGATGCTATTTATGCAGCATAAAGTCCCTTAAGTTCAGCCATTTGATTCACGCAGAAGGGGTTTAAGTCATCTAGATGCTCTAAAGGTTCTTTCCTCTTCAGAGTTGTAACATCCTTTGAACATACCTTTTTGGCTTATGTTCTGACAGTTCTGACTCCTTCCTTCATGGTCTCAGTTCCTCATCACTTGCCCGGTTCTACCACAATCTGCTCACCTGTGTTCCTTGGAACAGTCTGGAGGCATTGATAGCCTTAAATGGAATTTGCCCAGTGTATATTGTAGGCATAGATTCAGCCCACTTAAACACTTTGTCCATGACGGGATTTTAAAAAAATTGTATGAGAACCATGGTCACCAAATGAATACAAGAATTTTAGTTTTTTCTCCTTTACAGTGGATGAGTTTTTTGGGTTTTTTTTTTTTTTTTTTGCTTTTTGGAGGGGGAAGGTAGGGAAATTGGGATTAAGTGACTTACCCAATGTCACATGGCTAGTTTTGTGTTAAGTGTCGGGCCATATTTGAGCTCAGGTCCTCCTGATTCCAGGGCCAACGCTCTATTCACTTTACTACCTAGCCACCCCAAAATGGTATTTTCTTTTTTTTTTTCAATCATTTTTAAAACACAGTATGTACTAGGCACTGAAGTACAGATAACTTGGGTCCCAATTATAGCTCCAAATTTGGAAACGATCCAGTAACATTTTTTTAACCTTTCATCATGAAGCCTCAAATCGTATTATTTGCCTTCCTGAGTCCTAGGGAGAACATGTAATAATTCTTAACACACTTTGTAGAAATACCAATTGTTCACCATGAGATACTTAGGACCCTGGTGGAAAGAGTGTCTCCACATCAATTCAGGGTTGGTGACATTTTTCTCCAAATAGTTGAAAAAAGTCCCGTTCTATGTTCTGTATATTAAGAAGGGGTGATGGGGATCAGAGCATTTCCATTTGGTGGTTATCTGAATTTCAAGAACTCCATGAAGCTCTCCAGGTACTCTCAGTCCCGGCTTGGCATTATACAGTTGGGATCTTCAAAGGGCTATCCATTCATTCGGTCCAGCTTTTCATAGCTCGTATCCAGCAGAGTTAGAACAAAGCCTGAGCAACATAGGAAAAATGGATTGCCACCCACGAAGGCTGCATCTTACTTCTGAGATGCTTACTCTCCTTAAACTGCATCTCCCCACACAGCACAAAGGAGGTCTCCTGCTTTTTCCTGCCCACTTGTTCTTAGAAATGAGCGCTAAGTGCCTGTCCAGCATAATTATGGTATTGATCTCAAATAGAGAGCAAGGTCTAATTTCCCCAGGAGGGGGAAAAAAGCCCCCAGCTTTTGATTCATTCAAGGAAGTCTGTGCCAGTGCATTTAAAATGAAACTGCTCCCTGGTGAAAGAATGATCCAGGTTTAAAGCAGGGCTGCTGGGTGAATTCCCTGCGTTAGAATTTGAGCAAGTCCATTTTGACATTTGAACCCGTGAATCTGGACACGAATCCTCAGAGTCAGAGAAAGGAGGAAAGAACATTTCTAACCTTATGACTGCATGGGAGCCCAGGAGAGACTGCCTCTCCCAGTAAGTTCTTTCCTGCCCTACTGTCTCCTGTGTACGCATGGCAAGGTCGAGTAAGAAGTGTGCCTGCCAATTCCAGAGTCAGAGGACCTGCCTTCAGTTCTTAAGCTCTGTGGCTATGTCAGCCTCTCAGAACTTTAGTTCCCTCATCTATAGAGTGAAGGAGTTGTATTATTAGGTGGCCTCTGATGTGCCTTTGAGCTTTAGATAAATGACTGATAAATGTATGGTCTTAGGAAAGCTACTTTCCCTCTCAGTTACCTTATTTGTTAAATGAGTTTGGACTAGATGACCTCTAAAGCTGCTTTCAACTCTAAATCTATGCTCTTCTGACCTAAGAATGCTGAGTTTGTAATGGGGGGTGGGGGGTGGGGATAAAACAGGACAGGATCTGAAACCCTTGGTTTTCTTGGCATCGTCAAGGGTGTGTGTGTGTGTGTGTGTGTGTGTGTGTGTGTGTGTGTGTGTGTGTGTGTGTGTGTGTGTGTGTGTGTGCGCGCGCGCGCGCTTTTCCATCTCCATTTCCTCTTTATTGGCTCCATAATCAAATCACTCCTGCCATTTGCTACTAGAAAGTTGTTTCATTATGCTTTTTGTCTCTCCCCCACTCCCCAATCCCTCCAAACCAAAATACTCCATGGCCAACAACTCATGCATTCCCTCTTTGTTAGAGAATTAGCTCCTTCAAGGCAAGGATTGTTTTCGGACCATAGTAATTGCTTGAAAAATGCCTTTCAATTAATTGATTCATTTGCAATAATGCTTTCCATTTGGTAGGATTTAGTTCATGGGTTGCATTCGTTCCCATTTAGCTTAATGTTTTCAGTTCGGTGAGTGAACTCTTCCCTGGCCATACCATCTTGTTTTCATGATTATTTTGTAGCCAGTTATCTTGGGTGGGGAAAGGAAATATGAATTAAGGTTCACTTCAGGATTTGAGAGGAGGAAGACTAGTGTAACCTGCCTTTGAACATGAAGCCCCATTGTAATCCTCCTGCCGGGGGATACCCTAGATTTGAGTGAGGAACACCTGAAGTCAAATCCGGTTTCAGATACTTAGCTGTGTGAGCCTAGGCAAGCCATTTAAACTATGCCTGCCTTAGTTTTCTCATCTATAAGATACGATAATAGCATTTAACTACCAGTTCTTTTATGATTACCAAATGAAATATTTGTAAAAAAAAAAAAAGCTTTGCAAACCTTAAAGCACTATATGCATTCTGTTACTGTTATTTTATATTCAACAAATGATTAAGGAAGTCCATTACTTCCCAAGGCTGGTGGCTTAGTGGCTAGGAAGGAGGGTACTAACAGTTTGAGGGGAGCACGAGAGGCCTGCCCTTGCTTGTCACAGTATTTGAGCTGTATCTTGAAAGAACAGAAGGATTGTAGAAGGTGAGAAGAAAGTGTATTCCTGGGGCAGCCAGTGCTAAGAGATGGAGAAGGAGCATCATGTGAGTAACAGAAGGTAGTTTGGATCGCAAAGTCCAGGAGATGGGAGTTAAGTCCAGTGAAACTAGAAGTGTAAATTGGTGCTATGGTTGTAAGGACTTTGAAGCCTAAATTGAGCTTTCTTTTTTTTTCTTCATTTTTGGAGGGAGGAAGGCAGGGCAGTTGGGGTTAATTGACTTGCCCAGGGTCACACAGCTGGTAAGTGTCAAGTGTCTGAGGCCAAATTTGAACACTGACCCCAGGGCCAGTGCTCTACCTAGCCGCCCCTTAAATAGAGCTTTATATTAGGTAATAGAGGCACTATTAGAGGGGAGTCACAGGAGGTGATTGAGCAGAGGAGTAGCATGGTCAGATGTGCGTTTTGGGCAACTGTGTGGAAGATGGACAAGGAAGATGGACTCCAGTTGGGTGCAGTGATCTTAAGGAGAATTGATGAGCCTTGTCCTAAACCTGTGACTGAACAAAAGGGAGGCATTTGGACCCTAAGAGATGTTGTATGGCAAGTTGTTATTTTCCCTCGGCTATAGTTCATTCGGACCCAGTCCTTGAATTTATCAAGGGCCTCTCTGGTGCCTCTTGTCTCCTTAGCAGAAATGGCAAGGGTGAAGGAAAGTGAGTCAGAATGATGCTGAGATTACAAACCTGGGAAAAGATAAGGTTGGCCGTACCTTCACTAGAAACGAGAGGGTTTAGGGGAAGATAAGGATTCAGTTTGGGGCATGTTCTGTTTGAGATTTCTCCAGAACCTCCAATATGAAGTGTCTGTGACATGGGACTGAAGGAGCTGAAGAGGGCCTTGGGGAGCTCCCATGTTTAGGAGGCATGATACAGATGATGAGCCAGCAAAGGGGGTGGGGAAGGAGCAGACACACAGTAGTGTCAAGGAAAACCCTAGGAAAAAGATAATTCAGGAGGGTGATCAGTATATCAAATGCAGTGGCCGGGAAGAATGAGGTCTGGTTTGGAATACTTAGAGACCATTGATCATATTGGAGAGAGTCGTTTCAGAGGAGTGGTGAGGACAGGAGCTAGATTGCAGAAGGTTGAGGAGTAAGAGGAAAGGACCTTCTGGCTCTTGAGAATAGACAGTTTTTTCTAGAAGTTTGGCTAAGAAAGAGAAGAGATGCAGACAAAAGCTTAAAGTGATAGTAGGGTCAAGGGCAGCAGTGGGGAACCTTTGGCCTCGAGTCAAAGTCCTCAAGTGCAGCCCTTTGAATCCAAACTTCATAGAGCAAACCTCACACTTGAGGACCTAGAGTGCCACATGCAGCCTCGAGGCCAAATGTTCTCCACCCCTTGAACTGTGTGGGTGTTTTGTTTGGTTTTTTTAGGTTATGAGGATCAGAGTGAAGGCCAGTTAGAGCTTTACCTGGCAGAGTTTGAGGGATAGTATACAATGAGCCTGGAAACCTAGGCTGGGGCTAGGTTGTAGATGCCATGAGGAGCCAGTAGATGCGAAGAGCCTGCAAGCTCCCTTCTCCTTTTCTGTGGAAAATCAGGACCTTTGCCCTTCTGCTATTCTCCTTGATCTCTCAAAGATCACTGATCTAATGGCTCAGTAATATCTGTCAGTTTAGCTCATTCCCCCCAAGCCCAGCCATGCCCTAGGATGTGGTTCATGGTTGATCTCATCAGGAGCCACTTCTTGTTATCTTAGGGAACAGCATCCTGTTAGCCACTTTCGCCCTGTCCTTTGTAGTCCAAAAATCATCTCCTTGACAGAGAAAAGGGAAACAAAATAAAGAGGAAAACAAAGCCACTCTGGCTTCTTTGCAGTTTACCATTCACTGTCCCCTCTACCTGAAGCCCCTGACCTATTCCTTCTTGTGTGCTCATTTTCCCAAATATAGCTTCTCTCTCTCTCTCCCTCTCTCTGTCTCTCTCTGTCTGTCTCTCTCTGTCTCTGTCTCTTTCTCTCTCCCTCCCCTCCCTACTCCCCTCTCCTCTACTCCCCTCTCTCTCTCTCTCTCTCTCTCTCTCTCTCTCTCTCCCTCTCCCTCTCCCTCTCCCTCTCTCTCTCTCTCTCTCTCTCTCTCTCTCTCACACACACACACACACACACACACACACACACACACACACACACACACACGCTTTTTGCTGTCCTTAGCTTTCCTTGCCAGACTCAGCTCCTTCTGAGACTGATCATTCCTGACACTGTCCTTACAAGACAGGGCCCTGCTTTTGTATTCACCCTGTCCCCTGCCCTTGCCTTCGTCTTCTGTACATCTTTTAAGAACTGTTTGCTGCTGTGAATCCACAGTGCTGTCTTTCAGCTCATCCCCCCTTTCCTCCTCTTTGTGTCTTCAGAATTTTATTTCTGAGAGTACCCCATTTGCCCTGAACTGAATTCTACAGAATTTTAGAAGAAACATTTACCTATCTTTTCTATGAACCCTTCCCCATCTTTTCTCCCAAAGTCTAGGCTGCATGGCAGATTACTCCCAGAATTCCTCTCTTCTGTCAAAATTCTGAGATGATAGTTTTCTCTTCCCAAATTTCCATTGTTGTCACTCAAGCAGTTTTTTTCTTCTTGGTAAAAATTAGATCCAGAGCCAGGTTTCCCTTTGATTGGCAAGTCAAATTATAAGGTGCCCTGCTTTGGGCAGGAAGAACTCCAGCAAACGTTGGCAAAATTGCATTCCCCCAACAGGATGGTATCATTCCCTTGCCCTGCTTATGAGAACTCTATTTTACTCTTTGTGTCCAGAGTCATTAGAATAGACTACAGATCATGTGTTCATCTTTACACAAATGCTTTCTTTGGATCAGCATATTCCTAGAGTTTCTTATAGGAGTACCTCTGGTTAACACAGGCAATATCAGTCTACCCCTTTCCATTCTCTCACCCTAAACATTTCCTTTTCTTGTTGGGAATATCTTTTCTGAGATGTGTGATAGTTCTGGGTCTTATCCTACCATTTTGTTGTTGTTGTTGTTGTTGTTGTTGAGGTTTTTTGCTTTTTGGAGGGGGAAGGGCAGGGCAATTGGGGTTAAGTGACTTGCCCAAGGTCAAATGGCTAATAAGTGTTAAGTGTCTGAGGCCATACTTGAACTCAGGTCCTCATGACTCTAGGGCCGGTGCTGTATTCACTGCTACCTGGGGGCTCTTGTCCATCCCCTCCTGCAAACTTCCACTCAGCACCTCTTGAAAGAACTAATTTAATGTCATTTGGAGTCATTTAATGTCATCTAATGATAGGACCATCTAATGATAGGACCCCTCCCCCTTTTTTGCAAATAAGGAAACTGAGGCCCAGGTGGGGAAGGGACCTGCCTGAGGTCACATAGCAGGGCAATGGCAAATCAGAGGCTAGGAGGCAGGCCTGTTGCCTTGCTCTACAGGGCTCTGCCTCCTGCTGGCTGCTGCTAACCAGTGAGTCCTTTTCAGACAATGCTTCCATTACAAACCCCAGCAGGTCTGTTTTGTGTGGGGTTTGTTCACTTGTTCTGAGGGCCTTTCAGGGCTTGTTTTTCTCTCTCACTTGTAGTTCTCATTCCTCTTTGCCCCTAGATTTCTATGACCTTTTCTCCCCCCATTTCCTGATATTCATTTAGATTTCTCTCCATGCCTTTGTATTCTCCTTTCAGGAGAAGCTTGACCTTGGATATCACACTGGAACCGTCTACCTGCTCAGCAAAGGGAATGGTTTTCAGACTGAGTGAGAATTGTTTAATGGGGGAGTTATAACCCAAGATAAGTGAGGAGGGAGTAAGAAAGTGCCCAACTGCCCTTAGGGAGTTCAGACTACCAAGCCCAGATGGAATAAATGATTGAATGAAAAAGCTTTCTGTTAAGTGCCTACTGTGTGCCAAACACTGTGCAAATTACTAGGGATACAAATAGAGACCCTTCTTTCCAGTGCCCCCATGCGGTAGATACTTTGCTTTCCTTTCTTTTAAAATTATTTAGTAATTTATAATATGTTATTGTATAATATATAATAAATAATTTAATGAAATAATTATGGAAATTATTTAATTTTTACTTTCAAAAAAGGAAAGAGAATGGACATCCTAGTCCACTGAGCTTGACTTTGACTTATGGCAAAATGATCAAAACCATCGTTTGAGAGGTAGCTGGAGAGCATTGTGAAAGTGAGGTGTGATTCCACAGAGCTGCTGATACAGCTGTACTAAAGAGAGGTCAGGCCAAAGTCATCTCATTTCCTTCTTTGACAGACTTCCTGGGCTGGCGAGTCAGGCAGATGCTGGAGAGATTCCGAGCATGCCTAGATTCCAGGAAAGTCCTGGACAAAATCTTTATCTTAATGGAAGAGAGGGAGAGATGCAAGGTGGAGCATGGCACACCCCAGGGGGTCGGGGGGGGGGGGGAGGGCAGTGTTTGGGGCCAAGGAATTATTCTATGTGCTAAGTACAGGAGGGACAAAGTAAGCTCAAAGACCATCCCTAAAAACATAAGAGATCATTCCTGCTCTTTCTACTCTGCATGCTTCCTCTGGTGGGGGCTCTAGCCTAAAAAGCATATCCTTCCACAGACCTGAAATTCTCCTATAATTCTCCATCTTTTAAAAAAAATACCAAAAAGGGAAGGGGAAGGGAACAAGCATTTATTAAACATTTACTGTATGCCAGGAATTATAGATAGGGACAGCTAGGTGGTGAGGTGAATAGAGCACCAGCCCTGGAGTCAGGAGGACTTGAGTTCAAATCCAAACTCAGACACTTAACACTTACTAGCCATGTGACCTTGGGCAAGTCACTTAACCCCAATTGCCCCATCTTCCACCTTCCAAAAAAGCAAAAAAACAAACAAACAAAAAAAAAAACCCAGAGATAAAGTGACTTGTTCAAGATCACCTCATTAGTATGTGTCTGAGGATGGATTAAAACTCAGGCCTTCTGTCTCCAGGCCCAGCACTTTATCCATTGTATCAAACCTTAGTATAAATTAGTTGATTAGAAACTTAGGTGACACAACATGGCTAATATGAAAATAGGTTTGATATGATTTTACATATATAACCTATATCAAATTGCTTACTGCCTTAGGGAGGAGGGAGGGGAGAGAGGGAGAAAATTGAGAATTCAAAATTTTATTTTAAAAGAATGTTAAGAATTGTCTTTACATGTAATTGAAAAAAATAAAATACTATTTAAAAGAAAAACAAGAGGGGCGGCTAGGTGGCGCAGTGAATAGAGCGCCGGCCCTGGAATCAGAAGGACCTGAGTTCGGAGCCGGCCTCCGACACCTAATCCGCACAAACAAAAACCTAGCCGTGTAACCTTGGGCAAGTTACTTAACCCCAATTGCCCTAAAGGGGCGGCTAGGTGGCGCAGTGAGTAAGAGCGCCGGCCTCGGAGTTGGGATGACCCGAGATCAGATCCGACCTCAGAAAATGAGCACCCACGAATAAATAATGACTAGCCCTGTAACCTTGAGCAAGTTACTTAACCCCAATTGCTTTAAAAAAAAAAAAAAAAAAAGAAAAACAAGAAACTTGGATGACAGACAAGGAACATGGCATATGAGAGCATGCTGAGGTCCTGGGCAGAGGGAAAGGAGCATAGAAAATAGGGTGCAAAGCCTAGCCCCCCAAGTTTGCCTGAGGTTTTGATTTTGTGCTTTGTACTCCTTGTAACAAATAATGTAAAGAATAATGCTTATTCTCTGGGCCTGTCTCTTCGTGTAAAATGGGGAGGACTGGATTCTCACTAATGTCTCTTCTAGCTCTAAGTCTGTTTTCCTGTGACTCCTTAATCAGTCACACTATGCTAGGCATTGGGGATATAAAAACACCGGTCCCTGTCCTCAGGGAGCCTACGTTCTATCAGAGAACACTAACATATACAGAGTGTCCCAAAAGTTATAACTTGTTGAAATATTTCTATTTCTATTTATATATGTGTGTGTATATATACATATAAATGTGTTGTATGTATATAATCACAATTTAGAGAGGGAGTTCTGGAGGGAGAGGAAGGACTAGAAGCTTAGAGAGAACAGGAAAGAGTTCATGTGGAATGTTTTGCTTGAGCTGAGTTTTCAAGTGGAGAGCATTCAGGGATGGGGAATGGTCAGTGGAATGGCAGGAATGTTTTCTATGAAGTACAGAAAATTCAGTTTGGATGTAGTGTGGAGTATATGAAGGGGAGTTTCAAGTAATAAAGTTTTTTTTTAAAGAAGGTTAAAAATTGTTCTTGCATGTAATTGGGGGCAAAAATAAAATAATTTAAAAAATTAAGTTGGAAAGACTATGTATGGGTCAGGTTGGGAAAAGCTTTGACTACTTTAAAAGACATCTATTTGGTCCTGGACATAGTAGGAAGTCACTGCAGTTTATTGAATGGGAGGAGATGATCCAGAACTATATACTATACTTTTTTTTTTTTGAGGGGGAAGGGCAGGGCAATTGGGGTTAAGTGACTTGCCCAAGGTCACATGGCTAGTTTTTTTGTGTTAAGTGTCTGAGGCCGGATTTTAATTCAGGTCCTCTTGACTCCCGGGCTGGTGCTGTATTCACCTAGCCACCCCAGAACTATACTTTCAAGAAATCGCTTTGGCAGCTGATTCAGGGGTGAGTTGGAGAGGGGAGAGATTTGAGGTAGAAACCAATTAGAAGGCTATTACAGTAGTCCAGGAGAGAGTTGATGGATGAGAGCCTGAACTAGGAAGGTGTCTGGGTGACATCTCACGTGGAGAGCATGGAGACAACTGATGGGGAAGTGGAGGGAGGAGTTGACATCAAGGTTGGGAGCATAGAGTACTGGAAGGATGGTTGTGCCCTCATCAGAAATGGAGAATGTGAAAGAGGCCAAAGATGAGGAATTCTGTTTTAGGCATTCTGTTTGAGTTTGAGATGCTTCTGGGCATTCTGAAATGCCAAGTAGAAATGGTGTGGGACCAGACCTTAGTAGGGAAACTGGGTATCAGTCTCTAGATGAAAGAATCAATTTTGCGAAGATAATTGAGCTCCCAGGAGCTGATAAGGTCACAGAGAGAGGATATATGGAGAAAAGAGGATGGATGGCAATGAACCCAGAGCTGAAGACAGAAGTAAGTAAGTGGTCAGGAGAAGAGCCAATGTCGTGAAGACCCAGAGAAGAGAAAGTGTCCAAGAGCAGAAGGTGGTCAGTCACACTCGATGCTACAAAGAGAGGCCAAGAAGAAGGAGAACAGGGGCAAGACTGCTGGATTTGCAACGAAGAGCTTACTGGTAACTTTTGAGAGAGTAGTTCAGTTT
Source organism: Gymnobelideus leadbeateri (assembly GCA_011680675.1). Classification (NCBI taxonomy): domain Eukaryota; kingdom Metazoa; phylum Chordata; class Mammalia; order Diprotodontia; family Petauridae; genus Gymnobelideus; species Gymnobelideus leadbeateri. The sequence continues at coordinate 676,780 of WOXC01005235.1, forward strand.
AGAAGTCAGACTGTATGCAAAGGGTTGAAAAGTGAATGAGAGAAGAGGATGTGGACTGGTTTTTGTTTTTTTTTCTTTCCTAGGAGTTTGCTTGGGAAAAGGAGAGAAATAGATGGTAGCTTGAGGGATTGATACTGACTGAAAATTTTCAAGCATGGTGGAGGCTTGGATGTATTCATAGGTGGTAGGGAAGGAACCAAGAGATAAGAAAAAGTGGAGATTGAAGATAAGGGAATGAGTGTGGGGGCAATTAGTTGGCCGTAGAAGAAAGGAGGGGGTTGGATCAAGGACACGTGTTGGTCTAGACAAGAAGGGCCACCTCATGATTAGACTATAGAGAAGCACTTGATATTAATGGGTTTGAAATATTGAGATAGGGACAAAACTAATGGAATAGAAACTAGATTTTTCTAGTATAGACTTGAGGAGAGGTTGCTGAGTGATTTTAGCAGAAGGACACCATGAAAATAGCATGATGGGTATTAAGGAGGATTCTGACTCTCCTTCCTGGACCAGTGAGTGGGAAAAGGGCAGTCTGAGGGAAGGTACAAGCATTATTGGATAGGCTGGCCAGGGATAGAGTGCCATCTAGAAGGAGCAGGGTCTCTGCAAGTGCTAGAAGAATAAGGGAAGCTTGTTCAATATGGAATATTCCAGAGAGTACAGTGGGAAGGGCAAACCGCTGACATTGGAGGGGGAGGGTTGAGGGGGAAGGGATGAGAGAACGGGAAAGGAAGGATTGGGCAAGGAGGCTGGTTTATATTCAGGCAACTGGGATTCACTATGACTGAATTGGGAGAGTGAGGAGATAGGAATTACTAACCATTGGAGAGTCCAGGCAGATGGAAGTAGGTAACCTTTTTTCAACATATTTTATTCCCGTTTTTCTTTGTTTTGGCTAGAGACCCAAGGCTTGACCAACTCCCTACCACACCAGGTTGTGTCCTGGCAAGTCTTTTCTTTCTGACTCCTATGCCGGTCTTCTGATTCACAAGAGGGGTTCATGGACCATTCCTTAAGAATCCTTTGGTCTCAATGGTGGTTCATGGGCCACCTTTAAGAACTACTGCCTTGAGGAGTGTCTAGTTCCAGAACTCCCTTTTTCTATAGCTTTCCAATCTGAGCTCCCTTGTTTTTAATAATAACTGAATGAATAAATACGATGATACATGTAGTATAGGGGATAGAGAGTTGGCCCAGTCAGGATGATCTGGGATCAAGTTCTACCTTAGACACATTGACTGTTTGACCCTGGGCATATCGTTTAACAAACACTTATTAAGCACTGTGTGCCAGGTGATGGTGCTGGGGAACACAAAGGTAAGAATGAAAGTCTTGCCCCCAAACAGCCTTCATCTCCCATGAACAAGAACTTATAATAGCAATAGCTTAGATTTTTATCACAATTTAAGGTTTATAAAACACTTTCCTTACAAGGATTCTGTGGTAGAGGCTGTGCAGGGACTCTTAGGATCAAATGAGACAATGCATTTCAAAAGCTTTGAAGTACTGTCATACATACTAGCTTTTATTAGGGTAAAGATCCCCATCTTCAGAGGAAAGAGCAGATTCAGCAGATTGCAGGTAAACTGGAGCGGGGGATCCCACTCAGATTAGCTGACCCCTTGTCCAGTGTTTTTTCCCACCATGACATACATGCTCCCCTCCCCTGCTCTCTGAAAGGATTGAAAATGACCAAAGTAGCAGTGTCCAAGGTACTAATTCCTCATCCTGTAGAATATTTTTGCATCCCCTCCCCCACCCTCCCTAAAAATAAATCATATAGGATTATGAGATTTGAAACTGGAGGAGATTTTAAAAAAAATATTTTTCCCAATTGCACATAAAAGCAATTTCCCCCTGGAAAAACAGAAGTATATTGGAAATTTTCTCTTCTTTTATTAACAATTGAAAGCAAAAATTAAAAAAAAGATAGCAATACGAAGAACAACAACAACACTAATGATAAACCCAATTGAATCTAACACTTTATTTCAAAGGTTTGAAGCAAAAAAATCAGAGGAAAGAGACAACTCCCCCACCCACCCAAAGAAAGAGGATATGGAACAATGCGAGTCCTCTCAACATAGGAAACATAACAAAAAAATCAAGTTGTACACAATGGAAAACAAAAGGTCTTAATAATATGAATGATAATACAGTTCTATCAAGAAAGATGACAAACTCTAGCTTCTCTGTAAAAGTGGAAAAGTTGTTCATCTGGTTAAGATCTGTGATTCTGACTCAAATATTTCCCATTGGTGCATAAATGACTAGCAAATCTCAAGATGGGAGCCTAAACACATTCTTTTTTAAAAAATCTAGGTCCTTTACTGTTTCTAGTCCATCATGGAGCCCATTGGAATCTTTCCTTTTCCTCCCAGCCTGGTGCCCATCTGCTCTCCTCACTTTCTACATCCCTACAGTGTTGGGGCATCATCAGCATGAGTTAGTTACCCTCCTTGCCATACATTGGTTTTATGGAGCTGGTTTGGACTTTCCAGGGGCTTCTGAGCAGCAGCCACAAGGAATTAAATATTTTTGAGAAGGAAGGAGAAGGAAAGGCATTTCCTTTTCCAGAGGCAGCTGAACTTGAGTAGTTACTTACTAAGTGGTTTGGATGGAAATAGGGCAGGGTAAGCAAGGCCTTGGGGGCCTTTGTCCTTGTCTTCCCATTAGCAGCTAACACTGAGCCATGTCAATGCCTGGTTGGGTCAGCCTTGTCCTTGGGGTCTGTACCATTCTACACAGGCAGCCTCTTGTGTGGCTGTTGGACCAAGAGAATTTTCCTTCAAGGGAGAGAGAGGAATGAGTGGAAAACATCTTTGAACAGAACATTTTATCCAAGTCCTGGAAGGAGACAATGACAGCAGGTGCTGTCCTGGGACAGAGGTCCCCATCTTTGTCCAAGCCTTAATGGCTTGTGCAAGGACAATTCATGGTCAGCACCACGTGAGTTCTTCTGAGTACTCAGACATGGGTATGCTTGGCTGACTTCTGGAAGGGTCTAGATTCATAGAATGTCAGAACTTATAGAATATCAGAGCTGGGAGGGCCTTTAGAACATGGAATATCAAAGCTTAGAGGACCCTTAGAACACAGAATGTCAGAGTTGGGAGGACCCTTAGACCACAAGATGTCAAAGCTGGGAGGGGCCTTAGAATGGAGGGCCTTAGAATAATGAATGAATGAATGGAGTCCTTATTAAGTATTTAGTATGTGTTAAGCACTGGGAATGAATATAAAAAAAGTCAGATGCCCCTGCTCTTAAGGGGCACACATTCTAATGGGCAAGACAATGCATATAGAGGGTCTTAGCTCTAAGGTAGATACAAAGATCCAATGGTCTTTAGGGTTCAGTGGCAAAGTAGATGGTTATTCCTCTAAAGTTATTTCCACAGACAAAATGATATCAGTTTCTGGTGTCAAATCATGTGATAACACCAAGGACTTTGGTGACAAGAACTTTCTTTTCTGGGTTTTCAGTCACTGTGGCTGCAGCACCCACAGGAACAGTTCCCAGGTTATTTCTCCATTGGCATTGTTTCTCAGGATAATGGCTGAAAGCACTGGACTGGAAGCACTGATGTTCCCAAGGCTCTTGGGTTCAGGATGCTGGGCTGCCTCCCTCAGGGCCTAAAGAGAGATGATGGTCATGGTGGTGATGATTTGGCTTGTCTGGGGCACGCTGTCTCCTGTCCCTTTGCTCAGGCTGCCTTTCTGCATCAGCAAGGCTGACTTATATGCCCCCTGTGAGTGGCAGATGGTGGGAATGAATGGCTCCTTCTCCACCTCCCCAGATGATGCTGTGAGCTAGAAGCAGGTACTTCCATTCCCATTCCCATTCCCAAGGCTCTTGGGTCCATCTGCCCATTAGTGGCAGTTGATCAGCAATTGTTGCTGGTTGTTATTAGGAAGGTGGGTCACTTCTCCAAAAAGATTTCTCTCCTTAATAATGGTTTCAGGGCCTAGGCCGAAAGCAGGCCTGGTGGTTTGGGGGACATTGCTATTTCCAAGGCTGTTGGGTTCAAGGTCCTAGGGTTTCTCTATCAGCCTCTGAGGGTAGATGGTAGCCAGTGGTGATTTGACTTGCCTGGCACATGCACCTCCTGTCTCCCCTTCAGAGCATCTTGAACACAGACTACAGAATGTCCAAAATGGAAGGCACCTTAGAACCCATAATGTCAGTCTTGGACGTGACCTTGGCAACCACATGTGTATACTGAATCACCTGCCCATTCATTCATCCATCCATCTATTCAACAAACTGAGAGAAATGATTATTAATCACCAATATCTTGGAGAGATCCAGAGATCTCCCATTTTTCTAAATTCCTCATTTTTAAGTTCAGTTTTCTTCAAGGACATTCCTCAAAATGAGATGCATTGACTCTCCAGATCTTGGTCAGACCCCACTCCACCTTTCCAGGCATTTAATCTAGGGTGGGGAAACCCATTGTGTTCTCCCCCAGTTTAGGTGGAGACAGATCCTTTTGTCTGGATAGCCCTAGGCTTCAGTTGGCCTGTGTAGAGATAATTTCTCTCCCCAAAGGTGATGTTACATCACTAGCAGCCCCTCCTTGCTTCAAAGGGTATATAAACTGTGAGCCCCTGCCATAATTGTTTTTAGTCTAAGAGAGATGGTCAAATGACCATCCTTTTATTAATAACCTGCTAGTCTTATTAAGAAAATAATCAAATTATCCAGAAACATAGTTTCTGGAACCCTTTTAAGCATCATAAAACATTTATTTATCCTCTGCTATTTGCAAGAAACTAGAGATATAAAAATGAAAAATAGCACGCAGGGTCATCAATAAGCAAATAGGTATAAAGCTAGAGTTCTTCAACCATAGGATTTAGAGTTAGGTCAGATCTTAGATATCCTCTATTCCAACCCTTTCACTTTTAGGTGAATAAGTGGGTGCTAAATGATGAATGGATTGGATGAGAAAATGGGGCCCACAGAGAGGAAGGAACTTGCTGAAGGTCTCAGAGTATAGCAGATTAGGCCTTGAACCTGGGTTCCAATGTTTTTGGTTTTTTTTATAGTCCTGGAGAAATCGTTTATTAGCCTGCCGTCTTTGCCTATATGAACATTTTACTTGATCCTTACATTTATTTTTAGTTGTACTTGATATCTTTTGTTTATACCTTGCCTACATTTCCCCTTGTATCCTTCTCTTTTCCCCTTCACACTCCCAGAAAGCCATCCCTTAGAAAAAATAAAAATTTCAAAATAAAAGAAAAACCAATCAATTCATGGAAAAGAATCTTTAAAGTTCCACACTTTGTGTACCCTCCTCCTCCCCCTCCCGAGCAGTGGGGGAAGCCCCCATCTTTCCATATCCCTTCTTTGAGGCCAACCTGCTCTTTGTATTTTTGCGACATTCATTTCTGTCTGTTTTGTGGTGATCTTTCCCATTTCCGTCCTTGTAGTCATTGTATCTATTGTTTTCTTGGCTCTGTTGACTTAGTCTTTCCATGAGTCTTTATTCATCACATTCCTCATTTCTTTCTTTCTTTTGCTTTTTGAAGGGCAATTATGTGTTAAGTGTCTGAGACCCGATTTGAACTCATGTCCTCCTGACTCCAAGGCTGGTGCTCTATTCACTGTGCCACCTCGATGCATCTAACGTTCCTCATTTCTTACAGCATGGTAATCTATTCCATTCAGGCAACACCATTTGGTTAGCCATTCCCTAAGCAATACATCTCCATGTTTCCAATTCCCATTGGCTTACATAATATCATACTACTTCCTCTCTCCCCCAATCCTGGGTTGATTTTTATAGTCATCAGATTCTTTTGGGGGGAACTAGGTAGGGGCAGGTGATGGTGTGGACAAATACTCAGGGTCAGAGGGCTTTGAAATCACCTGGAAAATAAAGAATACGTTTTGGAGGAGCAAGGCAGGGGAGGAGATGGAAAGGTGGGAGGTTATGATCTGAAATTTCAGAGGTCATTTATGAGTGATGGGTTCTTGGAAGCCTGACTCAGGAAAACAAATTGAAAAGAAGCAGCCCCTCCCTCCCTGCAGACCTTACACTACCCACTAATGCATTTCCTCCTTTCTAATGGCCACCTCTTGCCCCCATACCACTATTGCCTTCTCCTTAACAAGCCGGATGCAGTGGGTAGACGTGGGGTCTCAGCTGAGAGACACCAGACACTTAAGGGCTGGCTGTGCATCTCTCTGTCTCTGTGGTTCATTTCTACCTATGGTCGTCGTTGGAAACCTGCCTGGAAGTGGGCAGGAGAGCCCCAGTCCCTGGCAGCTTCGAGAGTAGACTGGCATTTATCCAGAAGCTGAGTAGGTAGTGCCTTGGAGGAACGAGCCTAATTATTTCTCAAATCCTTACTTCTGAGGTTTGAAAGACCATTCAGGTTCATGCCTTTGTGCTGAACATTGGTAGTCCTTGCCAACCCACCACCTCCCTTCTTGTCAAAAGCAAAGCCACCAAAGAAGGTGACTTCTAAAATCTAACAATTTCCCAGATCTTTTGGAGAAAGAGAACATGGCTTGAGAGAACAGAGTGGGGAAGCAGGCATTAAAAAGAGGGGGAAGGAGCCGAAAGAGGGCCCCAGAAGAAAAGCCAATAGGTTCACAGACTTTTAGAACATAGAATGTCAAAACTGGCCTTCTAACATGGGAAAGTTAGAACTGGGAAGGACTTTAGAATCTTGGAACTGGAAGGGACCTTAGCATACAGAATGCCAGCTGGAAGAAACCCTAGAGTGTAGAATATTAGACTGAGGGGGAAACCTTTGAGGACAAAGAATGTCAGAGGGAGAAAGGGCCTTAGAAAGCAGAACTGGGGAGAACTTAGAACATAGAATGTCAAAGCCTGGAGGGATGTCAGAGCTGGCAGGGCCCTTAGAAGACAGGATGTCAGAGCTGGCAGGGCCCTTAGAAGACAGGATGTCAGAGCTGGCAGGGCCCTTAGAAGACAGGATGTCAGAGCTGGGAGGGCCCTTAGAACCCTGAATGTCAGAGCTGGGAGGGGCTTTAGAAGAATAGAATGTCAGATCTGGGAGGGGCCTTAGAACATAGGATGTCAGTGCTGGGAGGGGTCTTAGAACCCAGGATGTCAGAGCTGGGAGGGGCCTTAGAACCCTGAATGTCAGAGCTGGGAGGGGCTTTAGAAGAATAGAATGTCAGATCTGGGAGGGGCCTTAGAACCCAGGATATAAGAGCTGGGAGGGGCCTTAGAACACAGGATGTCAGAGCTGGGAGGGCCCTTAGAACACAGGATGTCAGAGCTGGGGGGGGCCTTAGAACCCAGGATGTCAGAGCTGGGGGGGGCCTTAGAACCCAGGATGTCAGAGCTGGGAGGGTCCTTAGAACCCAGGATATTAGAGCTGAGAGAAGCCTTAGGATGTAGGGTGTTGGAACTGGAAAGGACCTAAGAAGGCAGAATGCCTTCTGGAGGAGGCCCTGGATTGTAAAATATTAGACTGAGGGGGGACTTTGAGGACAAAGAATGTCAGCACAGGAAGGGACCTTAGAGCACAAAATATTAGCAGATGAAACATAGCATTGGCATCAGGGATTAAAACATGGATGATACTAGGACATTAGGAGGTTAGAGTAGGAAGACGTTTTTGAATTCCATTTTGCAGATGAAGACAAGAGGCTGCAGAATCCTAAGTCCTTGGATTCCAGAGGTCTTTCCACTAAAGTACATTTCTTTACATGAGACTTGACTAAGGTCACATAGAGTCTCTGGGGGTGGTACTGGAACTTGGAACCTGGGTTACTTGAATCCTCAACCCAATGCATGCCCGATCTTCTCATTTGAGAGATGAGCAAGGCAAGCATAGATACATAATGTCATGGAAAAAATATTGGACCTGGAGTCAAGAACAGTCTTGCATTCCAATCTTTTTTTTCCTGCCGCTTAACTGGCTTTTCAGTCATGACACCTACTCAGCCTCTCTGAGCCTCAGTTTTCTCATCTGTAAAAATGGAGATGATAATTAGTATATTTCCTCAAGAGGTGGTTGGGCTAATCAACAGATAGATGTATAAACCTTAATGTGGTATATAAACTTCATGATTATCATGATTTATAAGTAACTTGCTTCCTTAGAACTATGCTGAAAGGACTCTCAAAATGTGCACACTCTTAGATGCAGCAATATTGCTATTAGGTCTGTATCCCAAAGAGGAAAAAAAAGGGGGGAAAGGACTTTTCTGTAGAAAAATATTTATAGCAGTTCATTTTGTGGTGACTAAGAATTAGAAATTTAGGGGATTCACTTCAACTAGGGACTGGCTGAACATGCTATGAGAAATGACAAGCAGGATGACTTCAGAAAAACCTCGAAAGAGTTATCTGAACTGATACAAAGTAAAGTGAGCAGATCCGGGAGAACATTGTATACAGTAACAGCAATATCATATAATGAACAATTGTGATTGGCTTATTTTTTCCCCATATTTTTTTTTTTGAGGAGGAAAGGCAAGACAATTGAGGTTAAGTGACTTGCCCAAGGTCACACAACTATTAAGTGTCAAGTGTCAGATTTGAACTCATGTCCTCCTGACTCCAGGGCCAATTCACTGTGCCACCTAGTTGCCCTTGACTTAGCTATTCTTAGCAACAGTTCCAAAGGACTCATGAAAAATACTAGCTGCTTCCAGAGAAGGAACTGATAGTATTTGAATATAAATGGAAGCATACTGTTTTCTTTCTCTCTTTCTTTCTTTCCTTCCTTCGTTTCTTCATTCCTTCTTTTCTTTCTTTTTCTAATATGGAAATGTTTTACATGATTGTACATAGGTATGTGTGAGTATACACACACACACTTATTTACACATACAAATATAGGATGTCAGAGCTAGGAGGGGCCTTAGAACATAGGATGTCAGTGCTGGGAGGGGTCTTAGAACCCTGAATGTCAGAGCTGGGAGGGGCCTTACACACACTATAAAACCTATATCATATTGCTTACTGTCTCAGGTAGGGAGAAAGGAGGGAAGGAAGCAAAGAATCTGGGATTCAAAACTTTTTTTTTTTAATGTTAAAAATTGTTATTACATGTAATTGGGGAAAAAATAAAATTTTTTTAAAGTGACTTGCCCAAGGTCACTCAGTGAGCCACTGTCAGAGTCAGCATCAGAAGAGAGGGCTCCTTACTCCAATATTTCAAACTGGGAATGACCTTAGAGATCATTTCATAGATTTGGAAACTGAGGCCCAGAGAAAGGTGAAGATTTTCCCAAGGTCATAGAGTAAAGGGTAGAACTAGGACTTGATCCCCAGGTCTTTGGAGTCCAAAACCAAGGCTCTTTCACTGGACTAGCATTTTTTTATGCTATATTTCCTCTTGACTGATTAGGCTGCTTCAATATTTGGGCATTATCAGGAGGGCAGGAACGAGGGCTATTTAAAATAAGTTTCTTTCACCTGGGCAGCTAGGTGGCATAGTGGATGGGGCTTTGGCTCTGGAGTCAAGAGGGCCCGAGTTCAAATTTGACCTCAGACACTTAATAGTTGTGCAAGTCACTTAATCTTGTTTGCCTCAGTTTCCTCTCCTGTAAAATGAGTTGGAGAAGGAAATAACAAATCACTCCAGTGTCTCTGCCAAGAAAACCCCAAATGGTGGGGTGGCTAGGTGGCGCAGTAAGTAGAGTGTAGTCCCTGGAGTCAGAAGGACCTGAGTTCAGATCCGGCCTCAGACACAATGCACACACAAACAAAAATCTAGCCATGTGACCTTGGGCAAGTTACTTAACCCCAATTGCCCTCCAAAAAGCAAAAAAAAAAAAAAAGAAAACCCCAAATGGGGTCCCAGAGAGTCACACATGACTGAAAAATCACCGAGCAATAAACTCAGCTGAGTCCAGAAGATTCGTGACACTATTGCCTTGATTTTGAGCATTGCACTGGGAGTCTGGACTTGGGTTCAAGTTCCTGCATCACCGTTTCCTGGTCATGAGACCCTGGGTGAGTCTCTTCCCTTTCTCCAAACTTCAGAAATCTAAGTTTCCTGAAGCCCAGTAGAATGTTCAAAATCAAGTCAATTATGTGTTGTGACTGACAAAAGGCAGAGACACTGCAAGGAAGGGTTACCTGGGCAGGGGGTGTAGTGGGTGGGGCTGCAGTGGGAGCCAGGACAAACTCCTGGACTTGGATCATTCTCCTCACTTTCTTTTGGTCATCTCTAAGGTCTTTTCCCATGCCAGTATCCTGTGTTTTAAAGGCTCTTCTAGCTTTGACATTATAATATTCCATGTTCTAAAAGTCCTTCCCACTCAGGGGCAGTTAGGAGGCACAGTGGACTAAGCCTGGAATCAGGAGGACCTGAGTTCAAATCCAGCTTCAGACACTAGCTGAATGATCCTGGGCATGTCACTTAACTTCTATTTGCCTCAGTTTCCTCAACTGTAAAATAAGGATGATGATAATACCTACCTCACAGGGTTGTTGTGAGGATCAAATGAGATCATATTTGTTAAAAAAAAAAGAAAGAAAGAAAAAAGGTGCTTAATAAAGTGCCTGGTACATAGTGGGCATTATATAGAAGCTTATTCCCTTCCCTTCTATAACATTCTGTGTTCTGAAGTTCCTTCCAGCTTGGACATTCTAATTTGTTCAATTTAAATCAAGACTTATCAAGAACCTACTATGCTGGGGGCAGCAGGGTGGCACCATGGATAGAGCACAGGTCCTAGAGTCAGGAAGACCTGAATTCAAATTCTGCCTTAGATACTTACTAGCTGTGTGAACCCTGGGCAAGTCACTTAACCCAAAAAAAGAAAAAAAAAGAACCTACTATGGTATATGCAAGATGGTGTGTGTGTGTGGGGGGGGGTGAATGGCAAGTTGGATTAGTATAATGGACTCAACACTAGACTGGGAGTCAGAGGGTCTGGGTTTGAATCCTGCCATTTTCCTCTGCTACTTTTGGAACCTTAGGTAAGTCACTTTATTTCCCTCTGTAAAACAAAGGATTTGGACTGGAGGGTTTGTTAAGTCCCTTCCAACTTTAAAACCCTATGCCTTGGGGTCTACTCCTGGTTCTTGCACTTATCAGCTTTGTGACCTAGGACAAGTCACTCCCTACTCCCCTCCCTCAGCCTGGAAGAGGGAGTTAATCCTTCCACTGTGGACCTTACAGGTTTATTGTTGAGTAATGCCCCCGAGATAAAAATAAGCTCCTACTGTAACTGCAGTCCAAATTAAAATGTGATAAGTGCCATTGGAGGAGGCAAGAAGAGAATTATGAGAATTTAGGACAGGGCAACAGTGAGTTAAAATTAATCTTGGGGGCCACTAGGTGGCGCAGTGAGTAGAGCGTCGGCCCTGGAGTCAGAAGGACCTGAGTTCGGATCTGACCTCAGACACTTAACACACACACACACACACACACACACACACACACAAAAACCTAGCCGTGTGACCTTGGGCAAGTTACTTAACCCCAATTGCCCTCCAAAAGGAAAAAAAAATTAATCTTGGGAGAATTTCCTGAATCTCCTTAAGTCACTGGAGACTTCCAGTGAGGTCTTTGCCCAGGAGGCAAAGAGAGATGGGGCTTGGGGGAGGGAGAAGGAAGGTAAAGGTGAATAACAGAGGAGAAGCCCAGGGAGAAGAGACCTATGGGAGTGTTTCTTCTCTCCCCCACCCCTCCTTCTACTATGCTTCCATGGATGCTCCCCTGGGAGATCAGGGTGGAGGCACACCTGCTTCTCTCCTTCCCCTATCTGGGCCTCAACTGTTTTCACACCCTTCAGGGCTGGTATGGGAGAACTCCCTCTGATTAGCAGGTTCCCCAGGGCTCCGATGAGGAATCACTGGAAAGGCAGGAGGCCAGGGTTGGAATCTCTCGCTATTTGTGAGAGCTAGAGGTGAGTCATGTTTCCCTCCGGACTTGAGTTTTCCCATCTGTAAAATAAGGGGTTTGGACAGGGTGTTTAGCCCCCCTCCACCCTGTTCATGTCACAGACATCCTAGGTCAGGTCTCATCTCATCTCTTCTCAACTGGGCTATTGCCAGAGACATCTCTCAGCTGGAATATTGCAACAGCTTCCTAATTGATCCCCTACCTCCATATTCACATTTCTCTAACCTATCCTCTCCACTGCTGTCAAATCAATATGCCTAAAACACAGATGTGAACAATTCGTCCCCAACCTCACTCAGAAAATTTTCAATGACTCCTTACTGCCCCTAGGTGAAAAATCCAAAGTCCTCAGTCTGTATTTAAAGGCCCCACACCCACATTTACAGATTTATTTCTTATTCTCTCACTTTTTCTTCACCCTGTTTTAGTCCAAGAGGTGTTGGACTATAGATTCCCAAAGTGGGCAAGACTGTACCCTGGGTGATGCTGGAACAACCCAGGGGGCCATAGTAGCCTTGGGTGCAATTGGGGAGCATTGAATAAAAATAGGGGGGCTGTGGAAGCATAAGGAAAGAAGAGAAGATGAAATTTTGAAAAACCCTTTGTACGTGTTTCATCTATTGTGTAACAGAGTTAAAGTTGTAGTGATGACATTTTTTTCCAAATAACACACAAAGTGCAAGTTATAACCTATAAGTGGTTAAGTCTGATGACAGGTCTTAACAAACAAGTGTTGGCAGGTGAACTTGTCAGGTATTGTTGGGAAATCCAGCATGTATTGGCAGGAATATGTTCATGTAATGGCTTGTTTACAATATGATACTATGCTATGGAATGATCCAATATCGCATCATCAAAATTTCAATGCAGGAAAACACCCACAAATTTACAATATATTATTATATTTAAGATGCATCATTTTTAAAAGATTATAATTTTTTTGAAATGATGCAAATTTAAAAAAAAATCAAAAGTTTAAAAAAGATTTTCAGGGGAGCACTGAGTAATTTTTTTAAAAGGGGGCAGTAGACCAAATAAGTTTTGGAACCAACATTCTGCCTCCCATTTTGCCCACTGGGTGCCTGGGGCCTGAATTGGTTTGCTCCCTCTTCACATCTGCCTCCTGTAATCCCTTCAAATCACAGCTCAGATACCATCTCCAATACTTCCCTTTAGTTCTCCACACTCTTCCTCTTGAAATTATTGGGATGTATTTATTTGTATACTTTCCTCACTCCTTGATGGAAATGTTTGTTTGTTTGTTTTTCCCATGGATCAGATGAATATTGTCGATGAGTCTACTCATCAAATTGGAGACAAACCTGAACTGATCTAGTTCAAACCTTGGGCACTAAAGATGAATTGTTAATCTCAGGTATGAGGTGGGGACAGAGGAATAGGGTAGCCTGCTCTCCGTTGAACTGTAGGGGCCCCTCCTTTAAAAATTGAGGCTCAGCCTCAATTCCACATATTTCCATGGTTAATTTGACGGGAATTAGAGTTCATGAGGGCAGCTAGGTGGCATTGTGGATAGAATGCTGATTGAAGTCAGAAAGATTCATCTTCTTGAGTTCAAATCTGGCCTCAGACACTTATTAGCTGTGTGACTCTAGGCCAGTCACTTCACCCTGGTTGCCTCAGTTTCCTTATCTGTAAAATGAGCTGGAGAAGGAAATGGCAAACCCCTCCAGTATCTCTGCCAAGAAAACCCCAAATGGGGTCACAAAGAGTTGGACATGTCTGGACAACGACAGCAATGAGTCCATGAAGGAAGTGATGGAGAGAGATGGGAAGGGGGTGGGGAGAAAAGCAGGTCTCAACATTCAATGTCTGAAGGAGGAGAATGGATCAGAAGACCTATTGGCAAGGCTGGGTCTTCCTGATTCCAATTTCCAGCTTTTGACCTAGTCCTTTCTTTTAATCCCTGGAACCCTAGGGCCATGGAATGTTAGAGGTAGAAGGGACCTTAGGGTCTACAGACCTTGAAGAAACCTTAGAACAGAGAACTCCAGAGCTGGGAGGGACCTCAAAGATCATTTCATCCAAGCTCCTTTTATAGATGAGTTAGCTGGGGACTAGAGAAGGTTGTAACTCCAGTTACTCCTCATTCTGGCACCTGAAGGTGCCAGTAAATAAGTGGCAGAGACTTTAGGTTAGAACCTGAGTCTTCTGATTCTCACCCCTGTCTTAGAATCAAAGATTTTCCTCATTAAACAAATAAACAGATAATCTCCACAATTACTTCTAGTTTGTTTTAAATCCAACAGTTCTGTAAGGATTGTCTCAGTTAGGAAGGAGCTCAGAGGGCATCTTGTCCAAATAGCAGCTGACCAAGAATTCTCACTGTAGCTTCCCCAGCCTTTATTCAACCTCTGCTCAAAGACCTCTTGTGGTGAAGCCCTGTCACTTCCAAGACATCCTCTTACACTTTGGAGAGCCCCTGCCTAGCAGGAAGGCTTTCCTCCCACTCAACAGAGATCTCCTTCCATTTCCACCCCTTGTTCCAAGGTCTGCCCTCTGGGACAAAGCAAGACAAATGTCACCCTTCTTCCACATGACCAATATCATCGCTATGTAGACCCCAACACACAATATCCACACATATACAGTGTTGCTAACACTCATTTCTCTACCATCTCCCACATCTCTCTTAAAATATTGGGTGGCCAATTAGATAGGTAGATAGATAAAACATTTATTAGATATTTACTCAATGGTGCAATGCTCTACATAGGCCTCACACTTTCCAGAGAAGACTGAAAAGGACCCGACTGTAGGCCAGATGCCTAGGAGTAGAGTAGTGCCTACACTTCTCTTCCGAATGTCATTTGAAAAGTGGTGGTTACCCAGGTACTCTTAAAAACCTTTCTGAAGACCTTAGTATATGTACACATTGCTGGAGGGGGTGGAGGAGGTCACCCTCACCCAGCCCTCTTGGGTGTCTATCACATTTCTAACTGGTAAGTCAGTATGGATTTGATCCTGTCTTCCTAATGTCCTAATGGCACAGGCCTAGAAGAGTCCTGCAGGAACCTGTCACTTCATTATTCCAGAATTAAATCCCTGTCTCTGATTCTCACCCTTCCTTGGACCCCTGAAGTTCTTCCTCCAAGTCCCACTCAGGTGTTCAGACTTTTCCCCTTTCTATAAAGGCTATTGGTAGGACCAACCTACTGGAATGTAAACCCCATGAAGGTGAAGAATTTCTATCATTTGTAGAGGGTTCTTTATCTAAACTGAGCATGTGGTCTAGCCAAGGTTCTGCATACAGTAAGTTCCAGAACTTAGAACGGTGAGTGGTATATAGTAGGCACTTAATAAATGTGTACTGACTGATTGACTTAATAAATGTTTGTTGAATGAATGAATCAAATCTACAGAGGCAGCTTGGCAGAGGGGAGAGAATGCTGGGCTGGAAAGTTCTGGAGACCAGGATTCTAATCTACTACTCACTAGCCCTGTGACCAAGCCCAAACCAATCTCTGATGCTCAGTTTCTCCTATGTACCTAACTCATGGGACTGCAATGAGACAGTATGCAGAAAGTGTTTGGCAAAATATAGAGCACTATACAGTCTTATATACAGGCTGATTGGCAGCTAGGTCTCTGGTTCCTGACCCCCAAATCCTTTCACGGAAGTTTGGTGTGACAAGACCAGGTCTTCCCCTAGGGTCCCATAGGCCTCCCTGTCAGACTTGTTAGAGGGCTTCATAGGGTCAAACTCAAGAGTTCAACCCTTTCCAGGGGTCCAAAGAGAGCCTTGGGCAGCTGAATGACCTTGAGTGTCTCTTAGGATTATGGGACTTCAACAATTATCCTGTCCAAGCTCTTTCATTTCACTAGAGGGAACCGAGGCCCAGAAGGGAGGTGATGAACGGGTAAACATCAGACACTCTATAGCTAACAGCCCTTTCCCCAATGCACTACACTGTCTCATAGTTTGACCTAAAAGTCAGGTGTGACGCTCGCCCACCACCAATACAGCGCCCTTCCTTCCCCTGTGTTGAAGACCTCAGTCTCTTCATCAATAAAATGGGGAGAATTCTCAGAATTGGCGGGGAGGGGGTTGGAGAGAGCCAAAAATGTGAGGTGAGGAGGAAGATTGACGATAATTCTGCAGGTGGGAGTCTGTAGGATTTGGGGGCAGGGGCTGGATCTGAGGACCTGAGGGTGGGAGGTTAGGGGCGCTGCCCAGGTGCTTCTCTGCCCCTGCCCGCCGCCGGGGGAAATGCGGTGCGGGGTTGGGGGGGCGGTGTAGAAGATGCTCGGCGCTCGGGCTCTGCAGTAAGGGGAGGGGGGGGCGGTGCAAAGAGAGGAGCGCTCTGCGGCCACGTGACAGCCCTCCCTCTCCCTCCCCCCTCCTTTCCCCCCCACCCCAACTGCAGCGGCGGTGGCAGCGGCGGCGGGAGCAGCAGCGGGAGCGGAGCTGCGTCCGACTGGGGCTGCTGCGGCCACCACCGGAGTGGAGGGAGCCCCGCGCGCCCTCCCCCAGGCCCTGCGGGTGAGTGGGCACCCCCTGCCCGGGCCCAGACCCGGGGCGGGGGTGGGAGGTGTGCGCGGGGAGGGCGCAGAGAGGGAGGGAAGGATGAGTGGCGCGATCCCTGCGCCCCCAGCCCCCGCGGGCACCTGCCCGGCTCTCCCCTCCCCCTCGGCCAGCCCAGACCCCTCGGCGCCTGCCTGCGGCCGAGGAGGGCCGCACACAGGTGACCCCCAGAGGCGACAGCAAAGGCGGGGTGCCCGCGGGCAGAGGGCCAGGCTCCTGAAGGGCACGGGCAGGCTGCAGCGGAGGTGCCTCCTGCCAAGGGCTGGGCTCTGGGCCCCTGTCGGGAGGGCTGGGGTCCCTCTCCCTCTGCTCCCATCCCACCCCCACTCCCCGTGACTCAGGGCGGGGGCTCCTGTCCTCAGGCCCCTTTTGGGAAGGGGGGGCTCTCCTCGCCCCTCCCAAGGTCTGCTCCTTCAGGGGCCAGTGGGGAAGCTTCTGTCCCCAGGGGGGACCAGCGGGACTCTAAGGACTCGCTGGGAATTTACAATGTGCTTTTTGTCAGGCACAAGGTAACATGCCCCCACGGAGTCACCTGGGGGCTGACATACTCTCGGTTCTCCTTCACCCATAGCCTCCATTTCCCCAGCTCGGTCCAGTGCCTGTCTCAGGTGGCCTGCCAGACAGTGGGGAGTGTCTGAGGGGATCTGTCCTGGGCTCCCGGGTTGGCATCGTCACGCACTATCCAGTCTGGGTGACCCCAGAGTCCTTGTTACAAGTCATGTAATGGGGCCTTCACAGGCAGGAGGACAGAGCGCCCCAACAGTGCCCTTGGAGACTGTCCCAGACTGACTGTCCCCTGCCCTCTGAGTCCAGAGACGGCTGGACTGGATGACAGAGAGCTGGTATGGGGTGGGAGAATGGCAATTAGGGATGCTGCTGGACCCCTTGAGACCAAGGCAGTTCTGAGACAGGGCCAACTAAGGGAGCCTTGGCTTAGAGGGAGGCAGGATGGATGGGGAAGGGCTGCTACCATCCCAAGAAATAGTGGAAAGATTGAATGTTTATGGATAAGGAAGATCTGAGTTCAAGTCTGTGACCTTTGAGCCCAATTATTTTTTCACCTGAGTTTATTGGACTGGTGATTTCTACAGTTTCTTCCAGCTCTAAAAACTCTGATTTTTCTTTTGCTTCCTTCCACAAGATATAGAGAGCCCCTATTCCCTCTCCAGGACAGCCCTTTCCCCAAACCCCATCATCTTCCCAGGGTCTTTGAGAACTTTGAGAGAAATGCTGTCTCTGGTGCTTGGACAGGTGGTCCCCAAGAAGGCTGTGGAGAGAGGAGACTGAGCAGAAAGTTTCCATGGTCAGGAAATGTCTGTCAGGAGATATCTGGCTCACCAAATGTAGGAGGTAATGGTGGGCTGCAAGAAGGGGGCCTGGATGGGGAAGTCAGCAGAGTTTTCTGGGAGAGGACAGTGGGCAAAGAACAGATTAGATCTCAGAGCCTCCAACTCTGGAAATACTGAACGAGGGATCTCAATGCCATTGGAAAATTGGGCGGGGGTTGGACTAGGTGATCTTTGAGGTCACAGGATGTGGAGCTGGAAGAGACTTAGGAGGTTACATACTCCAATCCCTTTATTTTATTTATAGGACAACTAAGATCAGAGAGAGGTAGTGATTTGCCTAGAGTCACACAGTTAGTAAACAGAAGATTTGGGATTCAAACTCAGTTCCCCAGTCTACCAGTGTTCCTTCCATTCCACCAGGCTGTTGTCTTCTGTGTGTCTAGGAATAATACCAACTCACACTTTTGCGAGTATTGTACATTTATAAATTGCTTTCCTTACTACCATCCTGTGAAGTAAATGGCTCAGGCAGTATTATCTTCATTTCACAGATGAGAAAACTGAGGCTCAGAGATTTTTAGGCCCATATAAATCAAAGACCTGCAAGCTTGAACCAGGCTATCTCCAGATTGTTTTGGTTATATAAAGTATCCTAGGATAGAGCTTTGACCTGGAAACTAGTAAAGTAAAATTGGGGTCTCCACTTTCCTGATTACCCAGTCCACAACCACATCCCCTTTCCTGCCTCTCAATTTGTCAGAGATAGGAAGTTTGATTCATTTTCCTCCACCTCATAAGGGAGTCTCTTGGGGGCCTAGGAGCATCCAGTAGATGAGGGGAATCAATCTCCAGATGGGTCTGAGCTCTGTCAGGGGGCTCCTTCCCATCCCTTTTAACCCAGCGAAGTTTGGATGAGCTTAAGGTAATATTGGTCACTAGCTTTCTTCCCTTCTCCACTCTGTGCCAGGCTCGTTAGTTTGAGCTGGGGAGGGGAAGGGGAGACAGAGCAGTTGAGCTGTGGAGGGTTGGGGAGAATCAGGACTTAAGTCCAGGACTTTGCCAGCCTAGTGGGTGCTCAAAGTTTAGACCTCAAAGTAGAAGACCTAGTTACTGTCTTGGTGGCCTGACTATAACCTTCCTCCTTGCCCATCTTCTTCTCCCTCAAAGGTTCTGGGCCCTGGAGGCTCTTTTCCTATTCCTGAACACATATATCCCTGAGGTCTTCCTCTCTCGGGTTCTCATCATTCAAGTGAGGCAGTCTCAGGGGAGATATGGAGGGGCCACAATCGGCTTACTTACACCCCAGTTAAGGCATTGTGACACTGGCCAAGCCAGTTAACCTGAGCCCCAGTTTCCTCATCTGAAGAAGGAAATAATAATATTTCTCCTACCTAACTCTACAGGGTCATGGTGAGGAAAGAGCTTTGTAAACCTTAAGACTACAGATATGGGGACTTTCATTATTAGTTTAACATTATTCTTACAACCTTTTTCTTATGCTTGGTGGGGTAGGTGGTCTTCTTGGGCCCCTGGTCTGTGCTGTCACAGAAGAGAGCTCTGCCCTTCCGAGGGCCCAGAACAATGCTACAATGTATATCCTCTCTGTTCTTTCCTGTACTACTGTCCTGTTTCCCCTGTCCTTTACCATTGCAGTATCATAGTCTCTTGAGGGCAGGGACTATCTCATTTTTTGCTTAATATAAGGTATTTAATATAAGCCTGTCAAACTGAATTAAGCTTAATTGCCTGTCCCTCTGGGCAGCCCCTGAAATGGACTTGCAGGGGTTGGGGCGGAGGGTCTGGTCTCCATGGCCCTACTGCCCTCCCTAGCCTGACCTGATGTGTTCATTCTTTGGGGATGATGGGAACAGATAATAAGGCCTGAGAGCTCTCAAGGTGGGACAGCCTCACAGTGTGGCTGCAGCAGCTGTCAGCTTTGCTGTCAGACACAGACATACACATACATGTGCCTACACACGCACATGCATACACTCCCAGATGCAAGAGCAGACACTCAGAGGCAGCTACAGACACCTGTGTGCATAAAGAGCCTGAGTGTGCAAGGGCCTATTGATGCTGAGACACAGGCACAACAACACACACACGCCTACATGTATCTGCACATGGGCAAAGAGGATATTTCTCTCTCTCTCTCACACGTGCGCACACACACACACACACACACACACACACACACACACACACACCCCACTCCACCCCACCCCAATGCACAGGTATACACATTTACCCAGAATCTAGTCGGGACCTGACACAGAGGAGATTTGTAATCAATGCCTGCTGATTGACTGATTGATTGATTTACACATTCGGTTGCATTCCATTCAGCAAACAAAGCTGTGATAGGTCAGACTGTGCTTGGGGCTGGGCAGCACACACACACACACACACACACACACACCCTTTTGTGATCAGCTTCAGCTTTGTGGTCAGCTTCCCCTCACTCCTGTTGTAGAAGGCCCTGTGGTTCTAGCAGCAGCCTCTTCTTTTCTGCTTCCATCTCTGGGCTGGTCTGCAGCTAGCTATGTTCCCCACTCAGGTGGAGCCTACTTCTTCCCTTTCAGACTACTACCTCCTTTCATTGTCCTGGGAGCAGGGGCTGTGCCCCAGGGCCAGAACACCTACCATTTCTCTCTCTCTCCCCTTCTGTCTCTCCTCTCTCTCCCTCTCCCTCTCTCTTCCTTTCTCTCTCCCCCCTCTCTCTTTCTCTCTCTCTCTCTTTCCCTCTCTCTCCCTTCCCCCCTCCATCTCTCTCTCCATCTCTCTCTTCATCTCTCTCTCTCTCTCTCTCTCCCTCTCCCTCCCAGGCATGGGGAGGCAGGGTGGCCAGCTGGAAAGAACCTTACATTTGGAGCCAAATGACCTAGTTTTGAATTCTGGCTAGCTCCTTATGAGCTATGGAAAGTCACTTTACCAGTTGGGCCCAAGTTTTTCATCTGTAAAATGGGGCTGGGGGTTGGACCAGGTTATCTTTCTAGACCCTTCCCCAACTCTGAACTCTCTGTATGATCCAACCTTGCTATATGGCTTGGGACAGGTAGCTGCTTTTCTCTGGGGCTGTCTGATGATGATACACATATCTGTAGCACCTTAACATTCATGGTACTTTCCTCAGAACAGTTCTCTGGGGCATACAGTAAAGCATTACCATCTTTTTTATAGAGGAGGAAAGAGAGGCTCAGAGAGGTTAGGAGGTGATTTGCCCAATATCACACAGCCAGGAAAATGTCAAGAGCCAGGTCTCAAGTCCATGGGGAGCAACTTCCCCAGCCTGCCCCTCCCAGGGGAGTGGTGAACGGTTTTGATTCTGAGAAAGAAGAGCATACTGGCTGAACAACAGGAGCTGTGTAGGTGACTCAGTGGCTACAGCTTTGGGCCTAGAGTCAGGAAGCTGTGTGTCTAAATCAAGTCTCAGACACTAGGTATGTGACCCTGGGCAAGTCACTTAACCTCTTTTGTTTGCCTTAATCTACTGGAGAAGGAAATGGCAAACCACTCTAGTACCCTTGACAAGAAAATGCCATGGAGAGTATGGTCCATAGGTTCATAAAGAGTCAAACACAGCTGAACAGCAAGAAAAAGACATGGGAAGCTCAGGTCTAGCCAAGGCTAGAGGTAGAGTTGTTAGGAGGGAGTTGCCTTGGTTATCTTCTTGCTGTTGGGAAGATTGGCTGCATCCCTGCTTCCAGATGGGGGACTGTTGATCTTATCCCCTCTTTCTTTTGGCCTTCCTCCACCAGACACAGAGAGCATCCACCTGTACCAAGGAGAAGGAGCCATCATGATCCCTGGACTCCACCTTGATGATCTTCCCTAAGGGTCCCAAACAGGAAAGGGGTTTCCAGCTCAGGGCAAGGGGCTGCAAGATTTTGTGTTTACATCACTTTGAGTATTTTTATCCCCAAGTGTGCACTATTTTTAGGGCAGTGACTCAAGCAGAGAGAAGGAAAAGCAGAAAAGCAAGGAGTCCTGGATGGGGAGTTTATAGGTTCAGAGGATTTACAACTGGAAAGGTCCTTTGAGATAATATTATCTATTCAGAGAAGCTGTGTAACAATGGGCAAATCACTTAATCCAGTTTGCCTCAGTTTCCTCATCTGTAAAATGAGCTAGAGAAGGAAATGGAAAACCCCTCCAGTATCACTGCTAAGATGACCCCAAATGGGGTCATGAAGAGTCAGACATAACTGAAACTACTGAACAACCACAAGAGAAGGGAGGTGAGTTGGCCAAAGTGGCACAATTAAGTGGGAGAGGCAGAGTATGTTCTAGGAAATGTCATTGCTGGAACTTGGGGGGCTCAGGACCATATCAGTCAGACCTAGAAGTGTGTAGGGCCAGATGGGATTTTAGGCTTTATTCTCAGTGAGTTCTAGCTTGTCATCTCCTTCTCCCACACTCCCAAAGTTTCCCTGATGGGAATTTGACTTGGCTTGGCACATGTTGGCCATATTGACTGCATTTAACACAAAAGGCAAAAGATTCAGAAATTTGGAAGTTGAAATGGTGGAAATAGCATATCCCCTCTGTATGGCATTTCCTAGCCTACAGAAGTCAACAAGCATTATTAAGTAGGCAGTTAGGTGGTGCAGTATACGACTGCTGGATCTGGAGTCAGGCAAACCTGAATTCAGATCTGGCCTTGTTATGATCACTGTGATTCCAGACAAGTCACCCTGTTTGCCTCAGTCTCCTTATCTTATCTTATCTTATAAGAGCCTCTGCCTCCCTATTTGTGATGATTAAAATGAGATAATATTTGTAAAGCACTTTACACACTTTAAAGTGATGTATAATTGTTAGCCATGATGAGGAAGAGGAGTAGGAGAAGGAGGAAGAGGAGGAGGAGGAGGAGGATGTGTCTACTGTGTGCCAGGTACTGTGCTTTCCCTTTGAGGAACCTAGAGAAGGCAGGAAAGTAAAGTTTAGAGAGGGAGAGTAGAATGGCCACAATCAAACAGCTAGTAAGTTTTGGGGTCTTTTGGGTTTGGGTCAGATCTCTTCTGCATCACAATACACTGAGGACATGGTGATGAAGGCCTTCTGCTTATACTTCTTCCATTGTCACCACTGTTCAAAAATAGCATGATTTGTTCCAGTCCAACAACCAGTAAATAGAAGGGAGAGTCTAGAACCCATATGTTGGTTCATTCCAATCCCTTCCATGCTACAGCATCATTTAAGTCACTAACAACTCCAATTGTCGTAGAGACTCTTCCACCCCAGAGGTCTCTTCCTGACACATGAAACACTATCTGGGATGAAGTTTCATCAACTTTTTGTTAAACTTGTCGAATTGGAGAGCTCTGGATATGCCTTATCTCTGTTCCTCTGCCCATCATCCCACCATCCCCTCTTAGAAAAGAGTACTAGGAAGGTGAGCAATGTGGCCAGGAAATGTTTGGGAGGAAGGAGGGATGGAGATTCCTCAGGCACTTGGAGAAAGTGTCACTGAGAGTCCAAGATTCATGCTTTTATGTCTTCAATCAAGTCCTATCCAGATCTGACTTTCTGTATTCTTTTGGACTTTATTTTTTAAATATATTTTTATTTATTTCATTGGGCAGCTAGGTGATACAGTGGATAGAGTGCTGTCCTGAAGTGAGACTCATCTTCTGAGTTCAAATCTTGCCTCAGATACTTACTAGTTTTGTGACCCTGGGCAAGTAATTAAATTCTGGCTTAGTGCCTCATCTGTAAAATGAACTAGAGGAGGAAATGGCAAACCACTCTAGTATCTTTGCCAAAAAAAACCCTCAAATGGGGTCATGAAGAGTCAGAAAAGACTGAAATGACTGAACAACAACATTTATTTCATTAAATCTTACCCAATTACATGGAAAAAAAATTTTTGCTTTTTTTTTGGAGGGCAGTTGGGGTTAAGTAACTTGCCCAAAGTCACACAGCTAGTAAGTGTGTTAAGTGTCTGAGGCTGGATTTGAACTCAGGTCCTCCTGACTCCAGGGCCAGTGCTCTATTCACTGCACCACCTAGCTGCCCCACAAAACATATTTCCATATTAACCATGGCATTCTATATTCTAAGGTCTCTTCAAGCATTCTTTATTCTAAGGTCCCTCCCAACTCTGACATTCTCTGTTCTGAGGCCCCTCCCAGGTCTGACATTCTGTGTTCTAAAGGTCCTGCCAGTCCTGACATCCTATATTCTAAAACCCTTTCTAGCTCTAATATTCTATGTTCTAATGTCCTTAATAGCTCTGATATTCAGGCTACTCTTATCTCTGACATTGTGTTTCAAGGTCCTGTATAACTCTGAAATCCTCTACTAAGAGCTTTTCTAGCTGCCTAGAGTGGAGGTAGACTGCTGGAGAGACCCTAGGTTTGGGATCTATAAGTTCCATGATCTCAGCGAGCCTCTAGAGGATTATCTTCCATTGGAAGATGGCAGGATGTGAGAAGCATTGGATTTTCAGGAGAGGAGGGATTGATAGGGAAGGAGGGAGTAGGACAGGGTATTGTTACAACTTGTTCAGGGCTATGACAGGTTAGGCTAAAGAACATCCTCTCACTCCACTCCACTTTAGTGTTTACTGTACACCCCCACACATACACACACGCACACACTTAAATATCCTGTATGGCGCATCTAAGCCATGGAGAAAATTTACATAAGGGGAGGAGAGTGAAAAGAATCTGTGAGAGGATGGTAGAGAATGAGAACAGGAAGGACTCCTGTTTCTTCTCTGCCCTCTGGTTAGCTGGGTTGAACCAGGGAGCCCAGTGGCTGTCCTGAGGCTCAGAGATCAAGGTCTCAAGTGTCATTCAGTATAATTATATGAGATGGTTGGATCTCTAATGTCATTACTGATGTAATATTTTATGTTCCCATATTCTATGTTCTTAGGTTCCTTATAGCTCTTAAATTGTGTGTGTGTGTGTGTGTGTGTGTGTGTGTGTGTGTATGTGTGTGTATAGCTCATATAGGTGTTTTTTGGGGGGAGAAGATTGTTTCTTTTATTAGGAAACAGGGACAGGTGCTTTGAGTAGGTGTTTGCATTGTGTTTGGGGTGCAGGTGTTTCATTGTTGCTACCTTATTACTTTGAAGTATTTAATGGGTAGGGGTCTCTAAATGATTCCTGCATGTAATGGAGATGATTTGATCTGGATGTTCAGAGCATGTGTGGTACTCTTCGACTGAGAGAGAACTTTAACTATAATGCTATGTGAAACAGACACTTGCAAACACAAATTCCATGTGCATTGCCATAGTGCTTTATGTGTGTTGGAATGGAGATGTTAAGTATTAGATTATTCTGCTTGAACAAAATTTCCTCCCTTAGAATGTGCTGTCCAAGGTCCTGAAACCTTGGCTGTCCGTTTACTGTGTAGTTCCTATCCTGGCCAGCAGAGGGCTACCCCACACCATTGTCCAGTATTTGGCACAGGTGGGAAGGGAAAGGGAAAAGGAAGGGAAATCCTAAAAACTGGGCTCAGATTTTGGTATGCAGAGAATAATGCCCCTGAAATAGATATTCAAAAATTGGAGGTAGGGAGTGGGGAACAAGTCCACCAAATGTGGTGGATACTTAATGATCTTTAAAGTCATTAAATGTTAGAGAACCCTTAGAATATAGACTGTCAGTTGTAAAGAACTTTGGAACATAGAATATTAGAGCTAGGAGTGATCTTAAAACATACAATGTGAGCATTAGAAAATATCTAGGCCAAGCCCCTCATTTTACCGAGGAGGGAAATGTAGTACCACTTGAGACTTTGACCCCTGGGGAATCAAACCAATTCCACTCCTAGGCACTCTAGCTTAACTCAGCCATCCCCAGAGGGTGGGTAGGGCTGGGCATGGTACAGATGGGGCCCAGGCTTCTCTAAAGTTCTGCAGTCCAGTCCTGTCCTTGTAGATACTCGCAGCAGTTTGCAGCAGGGTCAGTCCTTGCTTGTTGGCATATTTCCAGCCCCAGCGCTATGTGGGAAACATCTTTGATTCTCCCCTTTGGCATTCCTAAGGCTGCAGCAATTGTAACCCACAAACCACCCTCACCAACCCCAGAGGAGCCCATGTTCTCACTTTCCTTTGTTCCTTCTTGCTTGTTGACTAGGTTTTGTTCATTCGTGTGTGTGTGTGTGTGTGTGTGTGTGTGTTTGTGTTTAGTGTGCGTTTGTGTTTAGTGTGCGTGGGCTTGATGTGTGTATGTACTTCTGTGTTTACACGGTGGGGGTGCATAGAGACCCAGAGTTGTTTTGCTGCTTAGGTAATCTCAAGGGTCCTATTTCTTTAGGAACTGGTGGGAAGTGCTTGGGGACAGAGGAGGAGCATGGAAGGTGTTCATTTTGAACCATTTTGGCCCCTGAGGATAGATGCTTTTCTGTTGCCAGGGATACCTGATGAGGCTTGATTGATTGCCTTGTCTTTTCAGGGTGCTGGCAGGTCTCTGATGGATGCTAGGAGTGACAGGATGTGGAGAACAGAACAGAAGGGTCAAGAAGAATGATCATTGATGTGCCACTGGTCTGAGTGGGGATCAGTTTAGGGGCAGAAGATGGGGAGGAGGAAGGTTAGCATCACTAATGGAAGAGCTGCCCACCTTCTTCCCAATGGCAATTTGAAGGAATCTCTAAGATATTGTCATAGGATATAGAACTGAAAGGGACCTTTGAAATTATCTACCCTGATTTATTATTATAATTTATGGATGAGAAAAGTGAAACCAAGATAAATGAAAATGACTTACCAAAGTAACACAAATAATAAGTAACCAAGTAGGGGTTTGATCCCAGGTCCTCTGACTCCAGATCCAAGACTCTTTTCATCACGTTATAGTCCCTGCAGGAGAAGGGAGGGGCTAGGCAGAAACATCTGCTGTCTTCATCACTAATAATAATGATAAAGCCAACACACGTATCTTCGGCACCAGTGCTAAATTTGAGGGATGCAAAGGTGAACACCCCTGTTTACAAGGAGCTTAACACCCTCACAGGGGCCATGGGATACGCACACAGATAATGAGTACTAAGCAACATGAACTGTGATGGGGGCCAGGAATGAGGCAGACAAGGTGTCTTAAGACACTGGAAGACAAGAGAGGTCACTTTCAGTTGGGGGAAGTGATAAGGCTTTTGTGGGGAGAGGGGAGGAGGCCCAAGCTAGGCCTTGGAGAAAGAGAAGGATTTCAAGAGAAGGGAATGGATTGCTAGAAGAAAGGATAGCCTGGTGGCAGAGGACATGACAAAATCTCTGAATGGCTCGGAGTCCATTTTGGTTGGAGAAGGAATATTAAGAGTTTGGGAGATAAAAATGAAAAGGAAGGTTGAAACCAGATAGTAGGGTAAGCTGTGAATTTTTATGAGTAATAATAAATTAATCTGTGATTAGAAATAATACTGTATATTTGTGGGGAGTTTTAAACTTTTTTCAGAACATTTTTGCATAGACTCATCTAATTTTAGTCTCACAACACCCTTGTGATATAGGTAAGATAGAGATTGTCAGCCTCACTTGACAGAAGAAAAATGAGTCCCAGAAATAGGAATTTGTTTTCCCAAGGTCACACAGTAGGTGAGTGGATGACCAGGAATTAGGACCCAGATCTGCTGATTTCTCAGGCCAGTGCTTTTTCTACCTTATTCAGCTCTGAGGCAGTGGCCCGGCATCGTGTGGTTGGCATTGTCCTTCAGCAGAGTACCTACCTGCTGTCCAAGGGAAGCCCTTTGCTTGGTTCCTGGGGATGGATGTTGCCTTGGATTTGGGGATGTGGGTGGACCAATCCTACCTCCCTTGCCTGAGCTCAGAGCTATTATTCCTTCACAACTGTCTGTCAGTGCTGTCTCAGTAACGTACAATGCAGGCAGGCAGCCCGGCTCAGCTTTGACATTTCTCTGCAAGTGGGCTGGGGAGGTGGGGAGTGGGACAGGGCTCCTGGGAGAGGTGGGTGGGAGCACTCAGAGTTCATCTCAAGAGTGAATCTTTAAAGTGGAAACCTCAAGTTTGGGATCCCTCGTGCCCCTGTTAGGTCCTCTTCTTTCTTGCCAAATATCCACTGGAGAGGTACCTGGGAAGGGCTAGAAGTCACTAGATTAGAGCCGGTAAAGACCTCAAAGAACGTCCAACCTGCCATCTTACAGATGAGAAAATGAGGGCCTAGCCCAGGACTTTTTACAACCCTTCTATTACCTGGCAGGTTTGGCCTTCCCTGACTTGTTGAGGACCCAAGCTCTGATCCTGCAGCATTATGACCACCTAAGGAAGTATCGTATAGTAGAAAGTACGTCTGACGGGGAGTTCTGACCCTGACTCTGTCCCTCACTTGCTGCTGTAATTGTCTTTAGGCAAGTTATTGCTCCTCCCCGCCTTGTGAGGCTCATAATTGATAAAGTGAGACAGCTAAGAGGAGAACATCTAATTCCCTTCCAACTGTGAACATTCCATGTTCTAAGGATCTTCCTAGCTCTGATATGTTATATTCTAAGTCCTTCCGAGCTCTGGCATTCTGTATTCCAAATTCTTGTTCATCTCAGACATTCTCTGTTCTAAAGGCCCTCCCAGCTCTGACATTCCGAGTTCTAAGGGCCTTCACAGTTCTGACAGTTTATGCCTATTTCAGTGGTATCCAGCATCATCTGATGTCTGACCCTAAAGCTTACCAAGTGTCCAGGCACACAGAAGGCAAGCCCAGGGCTGCCCCTGTCAGAGTGCTATCTGAGTGACAGGCAGCAGGAAGCAAGTGGTTCTTACCCTTCCCTGAGCACTCAGCTGGCCTGGCTTTTCAGCCAGCTGGGTAATCCTCCTCAGTAACCTCTTCCTTGCCCGTGATGTTTCCAGTGCCCTTCCCTCCCTGGCCCTCCCCCCTCCCTGGGCTTCAGCTCCTGGAGCTGGCAGCTGTGCCAGGGGAAGGGATGACCCAGCCATGACTGTGGTCTATTGTCCTGCCCTGGAAACTCCCCTGCCCCCTCAGGGTATCTTCTCAAGTCTGCATTGTCACAGGACCTGTGAGACATCTTCACACAGTCCTTGGGGTGGGAGGGAGTGCCAGAGAATGGAGGGAGGGGGAGAGGAAGGGGTACTGTGAAACTTGGCCTAAAGGCTGCATGGTACATAGGAAGGAGCCTTGACCTGGAAGTCAGGAGACCTGGTCAAATTCCAGTCCTGACTCTGACACTCTCTGACCTTGACCATGGTCAAGGTCACTCTCTGGACCTCAGTTTCACCATCTAGAAAATGGATATGATACTTCTGTTATTAAGGCACTTGACCCCACCCCAAAAAGAACCCCAATCTCAGTATCCCCAGTATAGGGGAAAAACCCAGGGATCATTTATTCCCATTTTTCCAAGGGAAAATCTAGGCAAGGGTGGAAAACTCTCACTAGGCCAAGAGTCAGGGTCAGAACTCTCAGTCAGATCTAACTGGTCAGAGTCAGACTGCCAGGATGGCTCTATACAGGACGCCCTTCTGGGCCTTCTTGGCCTTCAGAGGTTTGGACCCAAAGGAGTAGCAGAAGCAGGGAAGGGGACAGGGAGATCAAGAGGAGGGGTCTGAAAGGGAAACCCAATGTGGTAGAAAGAACACTGGGTATAAGTCAGCAGGCTTAGATTCAAATCTTGACTTGGCTGTGCATGGGCTGCGTGACCTCAAGCAAGACATTCAACATCTCTGGACCTATAAAATAAAGACTTCTGAAAACGATTCTGAAAAAGGCCCAAGTTCTGCATCTTGTCCTTCAAGGGGCTTGGAGAGTCCCCTGCCGGCTGTGGCTAGCACTGCCTCCCTGGGAGAAGTCTCAGGTGGAGGGAGGTCTTTGTGCCAAGAAATAAAGGAGGACCACCTAGAAGTGCAGAGTGATGGTGAAGAACCCACCTTCAATGCCATGTCATCCAGCAGGGATGGAACGATTCTTGTGTTCCATCTTTTCTCTAGCATCTCCTACTAAGCCAGGTAATATCGTAGATAAACTGCTGACCTTGGCCTCAGACCTGAGCTGGAATCTGGCCTTGACCCTTCCTGGCTGGAGAGCTCAGTGACTTTCTGCAAATCACTGAACCTTTCTGAGCCTGTTCCTCAAAGGTGAAATGACTGACCCAGGATGGGCAGGTGTGACCAGCATCACAGGAGGGAGCTCCTGAATCAGTTCCATCTCAGACCCATTTGAGTAGATGGGGTGACTGTAAAGCTCAAATCAGACAGTGTCTGTACAAGGCTTTCCAAGTGTTACTGAAATGCAGGTGGTTGTGATTATTGGGATCCCCAGCCTGGCCATCCAGTGTCTAATGAGAAAGGGAACATTTCCTGTGGGAGTCCTGGGGATGTTGTAGAGAGGGTGTGGGGTGTGGGGGTGGGTATGGAGTCCAACTTCTCCTCCCCCTCATTTTATAGATAAGGCAACTCGGGTCCAGAGAGGAATGAAAGGGAGTGGGCATCTATTAAGCATCTACTGTATGCTAGAGTACTGTGATAAGTATTTCACAAATATTATCTCATTTGATTCTCATGACAGCCCTGCAAGGTAGGCTCTTGGTTTATCTCCATTTACAGTTGAGGAAATGGAGGTAACAGAGGTTAAGTGACTTGCTCAGAGTCATATGGTCAGCACATGTCTGGGGCTGGATTTGAACCCAGGCCTTCCTGATTCTAGCCACTGTATCACCCAGTTTTTTAGATGGTCAAGGTCTGGACAGCACAGCTGTAAAAAAAAAAATCTGTAAAATCTAAAAAAGCTATAAAAAAGCTGTAAAAAAATCCCTCAACTAGGAGTTTTCCCCCTTGGGCAAATATTACAAAGAACAACTAGGACAAAAGTGGGAGGTGGGGGTAGAGAAAGGGGGTGACACAGACATCCTGGGGCAGCCATGTCAGTCTGCTCCTAGGGAGGCTGGTAGGTGAAGGTGGGAGGGAGCTATGGTAGATAGAACACTAGGGTGCACTTGGAATCGGGGAGGCCTGGGTGGGATCCTGCCTCAGATACTTCTTACCAGGGGTGGGAGCCTAGTCAAGTCACAAGGCCCACGTGGGGGCCTTGGTTTCCTTATCTGTGGAGGAGGGATTTGGTAACTTCCAAGGTCTGTTCTAGATCTAAATCAGAGGTTCTTAATCTGGGGTCCTTGAACTTTTTTTAAAGGTATTTCAATATAGTTGGTTTACCTTTGTAATCTTATGTATTTTATCTTATGTCTTTAAAAAACATGGGTGTCCCTAGGTGTCCCCAGGCTTTGCCAGAATTCCACAGGGGTCTATGACACAGAAGAGGTTCAGAATCCTGATTCTAAACCCATGATTCTCTCTGATCTTAATGTCTTGGAGTTATATAAGTGTTTGCTAGTGTTGTCTGGTAGCTACCCGTTTTAAATAATTATTCTTGCTAAGTAGGTGCTAAGCCTGGTAACCCCTGCCCAAAGAAGGGCTGCCAATGCCCCTGTAAATTCAGCATCCTGGGGCAGAGTTCTGATGGCCCTGCACTGGTAAAGACCCTACCAGTGGTAAAGGAGCCTCTGGGGCTCTTTGGGCAACATTTTAGGTGCAGAAACAGAGGCCCAGGGGATGGGGAGGGGCTGGTTAGAAGGCTTGGCTCCAGGCTGGCCACTGCTTCCTTTCTCTCTCACCCCAAGCTCTGGGAAACACAGCCCTTTCACTTGGAAGTGGGCATCTCCCCAAATGCTTGGCTGGCTCCCTCTCTGGAAATTCTAGCGAGGCTGCCCTTCCCCGCCAGTGGCCCTCTCCCTGCCCCCGCCTGGCCTGGAAAGAAAGCCTCAGTGTTGGGCAGGAGGGGGCGCGTTTCTGGGTCCCTGAACAACGCTGCCCATTCTCCAGACCACGGCCCCCACTCCCCCTGAGCAGCTGGGACATTCCTGGGCTGCACTGTGCGGAGCAGAACAGCCCAGCTCGAGAACAATCCTAGCTTGTGGAGCTCCGGGGCTGGGAGGCCTCCATCCCAGCCATGTCTCCTCCCACCCGCTCTCTTCCCTACACCCCCTCCCCCATGCCCAGCTTCCTTTCTGGGCCCTGGAGCCAGAACTGGGCCTGGGGCAGCCAGCTGCAGCCTGGGAGGGATGGAGATCCCAGCCTCTGGCCCACAGGTGGGGATCCCACATGATGACCCCACAGGACTGGTGCTCATGCCTTAGCAGGGACCTTGCTCTCGGGACTGGAGGTGTAAACAGTGGCCCCAGAGGCCCTGGGCTGTTGCCAGGGTGACTGTGCTGCCTGGGAGGCAGCTCCATCCAGGTTTGGAGGCAACCAGCTGCAGCTTGGAGGAAGCTGGAGCCTAGGGGCCCAGCAGGAGGGGGAGGCGGTCCCCGGAGGAACAAGCAGCAGGCACGGTGGGCACATTATATCAGTGGGCACCATGAGCAGCAGGAAGCGGAGCTTCACCTTTGGAGCCTACGGCGGGTAGGTGTGGGGGCAGCCGGGGGTCGGGACTAAGGGACTGCCTGCCAGGCCCTCGGGGGCGGATAGGAGAGAGAAGGTCACAGCAAGCTGGCACCAGGGAGAGCTTGAGAAATGCACAAGTGTGCTTCTAGGGGAGATCTGCATCCAAGCCAACCTCCTTTCCCATCTCTCCACATTCTGGCCCAGGCGTAGACAATGGGGACCAGAACAGCAGCAAAGTTGGCAGGCTTACCATCCTCCCCACAGAGGCTACCCAAGCCAGTCCCTCAACCAGGGGGGCTGCTGTCTCTCTAGACCAGAGAGGGCTGCGGCAGACATTTCCATGCCCCAGAGAAGAAATAGGGTAGGAAGGTGCTGCCCAGCTCTGGGTGTGGATGCTCTGCTCTGGGCAGACAGTCTGACATCACACTTGGCAGAGGGGATGAGGGAGTGAGCGTTCCCCACTGAGTCTTGTCATTTCCCCAGGCATGTCTGTCTGGGCCACCCTGGGCTTAGATGACCTG
Source organism: Gymnobelideus leadbeateri (assembly GCA_011680675.1). Lineage (NCBI taxonomy): Eukaryota > Metazoa > Chordata > Mammalia > Diprotodontia > Petauridae > Gymnobelideus > Gymnobelideus leadbeateri. Next base: position 709,342 of record WOXC01005235.1, read on the forward strand.
CCAAGCCCGGAGCTGGGGAGCATGAGCTGGCCTCTTAAGTGGGTGCAGAGGAGAAGGCTGGACTGGATCCCTGATATAAGCTTCCTGCTGGGCGTTAGGGCAGAGTTCTAGCCAGTCCCAAGGAACCCTTCAGAATGCAGTGTGGCATAAAAGAAGAAGCCCCAGATCTGGTATGGAGGGCTGACTGTGACCTAGTGTGACCTTGGAGTTGGTGTCAGTTCCTTATCTAGTCTAGACCCTAGACCCTCTGGGTCTCTTCCAGTTCTAAATCCCATGATGCTTTTCTGAAACCCTCTCCTAGCTGATCCTAGCGGGAAGAACCTTGAACTCGGGTTCCAATTCTGGCTCTGATATTTACTAGCTGGGTGACCTTAGGCAAGGTAACCCTACTCTGTACTAAGCTATTGAGGACATAATGACAAAAACAAGATTTCTTCTGTCCCTCCGGGAGCTAACATTCTAGTGATTGGAAAGATCCTTAGAAATTATCTAGTCCAACCTCCCTCGTTGTGCCGAACCAGAGCAAAGGCAACATTTTGCCAACAGTTAAACATCAAATATTGGACAAGCAAATAGCACTTCCTTTAAAAGTGCCCGAGCTCCCCATTGCTCCAGGTTCCCCGGGGCTTATGAAAACCTTGGTAGAGAGGCAGGGAGCCATCCTCCTCTCCTCCCTCTCAGTAATGAAAACAAAGCAAATGGGGAAGGAAAAAAAAAGAGAAGTCTGGAGGATCCCAGCACCTGGTCTTCCTGGTTTGCCCCTGGGACCCAGTTTTCTAGCAGATCCTGTGGTTCTGTGGTTCCTCTCTGTCACACTAAGCTGTGTGACCTTCGGCAAATCACTCAAACCTGCCCAGCCCCATTTTCTTCATCAGGAAAATGAGAATAATAGTCCCCTTCAGTACCTCCCTCCCTGGGTTTGATGGGAGGCACACGGGGGAGATAACATGCATGAAGTACTTGGCAAAGTGTAGTATTATATAAGCAGCAGTTAGGAGTTTTATTGTATTTGTGATCTGAGGAAGGAGAAAGCAGCGAAAACCGTGGGGATCAGGGAAGTCTTCCCTGGTGTTGGCACCAGAGCTTAGCTATGGAAAATGGAAATATTCTGACAGGCAGAAATGCCTGCAGGCAGGGGGAATGCCTTGGGCAGAGGTGTGAAATGGAATATTGAGTTAAAGGAAAAACTTATAGTACCGTTTGGCAAGAAGGCAGGGTGTGAGGAGGTAACAGGACTAAAACGGGGGTTCTTAGCGGGAGCCAGGTGGAAGAAGAACTTAAAATGCCAATGTGTATTTTATGCTAGAGACATTGGGAGCCACTGATGATTTTTGAGTACTGGAGTGACATGGTTTAGACCAGGGGTGGGGAACCTGTGTCTTCAAGGCCACATGTGGCCTTCTAGGTCCTTGGGTGCAGCCCTTTCTTTTGACTCAGTCCAAGTTTTACAAAACAAATCCTTTTATTATAAGGGGGGGATTTGTTCTGTGCAGTTTGGATTTAGTCAAAGGGTCACACTTGAGGAGCTAGAAGGTCATATGTGGCCTTGAGGATGCAGGTTCCCCATCTCTGGTTTAGACTCATGCTTTGGGAAGATTTGTGGAGAATGGATTAGAAAGTAGAGAGGCTCAGGGTAGGGAGGTGGTACAGTAGATAGAACCCCAGTTCAGGAGTCAGGAGGGAGCTGAGTTTAAATCTGGTGTCAGATACTTACTAGCAGTGTGCCCTGGGACAAGTCACTTAAACCTGATTTATTCCCTCCTCTCACCTCCAAAAAAAAAAAAAATTGGAGAGACTGAAAGCAGGGAGAGAAATTAGGAATTTCTTAGAATAGGAAGAAGGGAGAGAGAGTGCCTAAATTAAATTGTGGATATCTAAGTGGAGGGATGTAAAGGAACATAAAGAGAAATACCAAGTAGAATTAACAGGGCTTCACAATTGATTGGCTCTGGGAGGTAAGGAGGAGGGAGGGGTCAGAGATGGTTCCAAGGTTAGCATGGTGAGAATGGTGATTCCCTCAATAGGGAGGAGCTGAAATTGGCTTTTCAGCTCTGTTCCCGGGTCTCTCCTCTCGCCTGCTGCATTCTAGGCTGGTGATTATGTTCCTATCTGGGCTTCTCCTTAATGTGCGTAACTGGGGTGGAGGTGTCCATGCCACGCAGAGGCGGGACCCAGGCACTCCACTATCATCATGCTGTCTCCGGGGCTGGGTGAATGGAACGAGGAATATGGGTCCCCCACATAGAAATGCCACAGGTGGGCCCAATGCCCACAGCTGGGTGGGCATGAGGCAGGCAGGACTGATGTGGATGGGGAAAGCGCCCCCAAGTTTCTGTCCCTTCTGTATAGTGACCTTTGCTGGGCCTCCCCCTCAGCATTCCCCTCCCCCACCCAAACCACCCACTCACTCTAGGACTCTTGGATGTTAATCTCGGGGAATCCTCATTAGGTGACCTTGGGAGAACATAGAAGCTGAATGCCTCTCAGAGAGGTGATGGCCTTTCCACAGAGGAGGTTATAGGGGAGGTGACCTCCGGCGTCCCAGTAGTCTATGATCCCATGCCATGGAAAAGATTGCTGACCTGGCAACTGGCAGATCTAGGCTTTTTTTTTCCCAGCTCAACTTTAGCACCAATTAGCTCTGTGACCTTGAGCAAGATCCTTCACTTTACCAAGCCTTAGTGTCTTCATCTCTAAAAAGGGGTTTTCTTTGGTTTCTTCGAGCTCTGACATTCTATGTTCCTAAGTCCTTTTCCAGCTCTGATGTTCTATGCTCCTAAGTTCTTTTCCAGCTCTGACGTTCTATGTTCCTAAGTCCTTTTCCAGCTCTGATGTTCTATGCTCCTAAGTTCTTTTCCAGCTCTGACGTTCTATGTTCCTAAGTTCTTTTCCAGCTCTGACATTCTATGTTCCTAAGTTCTTTTCTAGCTCTGATGTTCTATGTTCCCAAGTCCTTTTCCAACCCTGACAGTCTGTTTCTCACATCTCTCTTCCAGTTCTGTTCTATGGGTTCCTTCAGTTCTTATTTTCTAAGACTGTTGATTCTCTTTCTGCCTTCATTCTTTCTGGAAAATCATTGAGGAGGGAAGAAAACGCTCCTGGAGTTAATTTTTTTGTAAAGTGAATAACCCTCTCCTGTCTGTCTTGTTTTGTAAATCCCTGTTTTCAAGTTAGGTTTGCTTAAAGTGAGGCACACAGAGTGGGGTGAGGGGAAGTGGGAAAAATACTTTTCTGGGAGTCAGGAGATTTGGGCAGGAATTCTGGTTCTGTATGACCTGGGGCACGGTATGTCCCTCTCTTGACTTCAGTTTCTCCCTTTGTCAAACAAGGGGGCTTGGACTAGTTGCTCTTGGAGGTCCTTTCCAGTTCTAAGTGCTCTGGTCATATAATTATGTGACTCTGGCATTCCTCTCTCCCTCCCAGTCTCGTAAGTTGGAATGCCACCCCTCCTCCTCCATTCCTTCTGCCCCCTGGGCTGGGGATGGGGGGTTGGCGGAGGAGGGGCTGTTTGTTTTCACAACAGAGGAATTTTGCAAACACCCCTTCCCCACCTTGCCTCAGACTAGGCCAGAGAGCATGAACCGAGACTTCAGCTAGCTGAGGCCAGCTCCCCTTTCTAGAAGCTGGACATGGGCCAGATTTGAGCATGGAAGTGCGCCCTACTCTGAGTGTTGATTGGGCTCAAAAAAACCACAAAAACACTGCTGGGCAACGAGAAGGGATAAAGTCCAATATCCTTGTACATCCCCACTGGGATCTCTGGGAAGAGGTGAGCCTGGGACCTCCCTCCCAGTTGTGTCTGTCCTGTCAGAGGGCCTGTGGACACATCTTGTAATGGTTTAATAGAACTGGAAACAGATGATGTGAGTTCAAATTCAACTTTGACTATGTGCTTTTGGTCAAGTTATTTTACTTCTGGGCCTCTCTGTAAAATGAGGTAGGCCAGATGACCCTTCCTTCTCCAGTCCCTTTGGCCATTTAGCCTATCCCTCCCTCTCTACTGTGGAAGAGGACATCCCAGGGACCCTGAGGGTCTTGTGTGTGGAGGGAAGGATTGCTGCTAATTTCACCTTCCCTCTTCCCCCATTTGCTGTGTTTCAGATTGGACAAGTCCTTTGTGCGCAATCGGAACCCGTGGTGAGTACCTGCTCTTGGTTTGCCCCAAAAGCTAGCCTCAGGGGGCCTCTGCCCCCACTCTCTTTTTCTTAACATTCATTTTTTTTTACAAAATTTTGAGTTCTAAATTTTCTCCTTGCCTTCCTCCTCTCTAAGATGGTAAGCAACTTGATATATGTACAGTCATGTAAAACCTATTTCCATATTAGTCATGTTGTGAAAGAAGAAACAGTTTGCAAAAAAAAATTACAATTTGCAAAAAAGAAAAAACCATGAAAAAATAAAGGAAATGAAAATAGTATGCTTCAATCTGCATTCAGACTCCATCAGTTCTTTTTCTGGAGGTGGATAGCATTTTTAATCATGAGTCTTTGGAATTGTCTTACATCATTGTATTGATGAGAAGAACTAAGTTATAGATAGTTGATCATAGCACAATGTTGCTGTTACTGTGTACAATGTTCTCCTGTTTCTACTCACTTCACCCAGCATCGTTTCATATAAGTCTTTCCAGGATTTTCTGAAGCCCACCTGCTAAACATTTCTTATAGCACAGTAGTATTCCATTACATTCATATACCACAACTTGTTTAGCCATTCCCCACCTGGTGGACATCATCTCAATTTCCAATTATTTGCCACCACAAAATGAGATGCTACAAATATTTTTCTACATGTAGGTCCCTTTCCCCTTTTTTTTCCTCTTTGGGATACAGACTTAGTAGTGGTAATGCTGAATTAAAGGGTATGCATGGTTTTATAGCCTTTTTGGCATAGTTCCAAATGGCTCTCCAGAATTGTTGGATCAGTTCACAACTCCATCAACAATGCTTTAGTGTCCCAATTTCCCCACATCCTCTCCACATTTATAATTTTCCTTGTCTGTCACATTAGCTAATCTGCTAGGTGTGAGGTGGTACCTGAGAGTTGTTTCAATTTGCATTTCTCTAATCAATAGTGATTTAGAGCATTTTATAGGACTATAGATAGCATTAACTTCTTCATATGAAAACTGTCTGTATTCTTTGACCATTTATCAATTGGAGAATGGCTGGTATTATAAATTTGACCCGGTTCTTTATATATTTGAGAAATGAGACCTTTATCAGAAACGCTGACTGTAAAAATTGTTTCCCATCTTTCTGCTTTCCTTCCCACCTTGGTTGCATTTTACATTCATGATGCTCTCTGTCTCTTGTTTGGTCATAAAGTCTTCCCTTCTCCATAGATCTGACACGTAAACGATTCCATGTTCTTCTCATTTGCTTATGGCATCACCTTTTACGTCTAAATCACGTACCATTTTGATCTTACCTTGGTATACAGTGTAAGATGTTGGTCTATACCTAGTTTCTGCCAGACTGTTTTCCAGTTTTCTCAGCAGTTTTTGTCAAATAGTGAGTTCTTCTCCCAGAAGCTGTTGCTCCTCAATCTCAAGGGGGTTCTACAAGGAGCTGGAGGTCCTCGTCCCAGGAAGTTCTGTTAATGGGAGTGCCTCCTCATGCTGATCTCCAGTTTTATGCAAGACTACCTGTCAGATGATGATACTGGACTCAGTGATCTCTAAAGATATTTCTAGTTTTAATATTCTTTTCTAAGGACCCTCCCAGCCTTGGCAATCTGTGCTCTAAAGCATCTCCCAGCTCTGACATTCTGTGTTCTAAGAGCCCTCCCAGCTCTGACATCCTGTGTTCTAAGGCCCTCCCAGCTCTGACATTCTGTGTTCTAAAGGCCCTCCCAGCTCTGACATCCTGTGTTCTAAGGGCCCTCCCAGCCCTGACATCCTGAGTTCTAAGGGCCCTCCCAGCTCTGACATCCTGTGCTGTAAGGGCCCTCCCAGCTCTGACATCCTGGGTTCTAAGGGCACTCCCAGCCCTGACATTCTGTGTTCTAAGGGCCCTCCCAGCTCTGACATTCTGTGTTCTAAGAGCCTTCCCAGCTCTGACATCCTGTGTTCTAAGGGCCCTCCCAGATTGACATCCTGTTTTCTAAGGGCACTCCCAGCCCTGACATTCTGTGTTCTAAGGGCCCTTCCTGCCCTGTCATTCTAAATTCCCATATCCCTTCCAGCTCCATAATCCTACGAGAGACAAAAATGAAATTTCAGCAATTTTGTTTCTCTAATATGATGTAGTGAACAGAATATTGGATTTGGAGATAGAACACTTTGGGTTTAAAATCCAAATTGCTTCTCCTCTTTTGCCCTCAGTTTTATCTCCTATAAAATTAAAGGGCTGGACTAAATGACCTTTAAGGTGCCTTTGAGGTCTAAGCCCCATTGAAGGTCCCTATGGACCCCATAGGTGCAAAGGACAGGTGGCAGGGGCTGCCCAAAGGAGCAGAGCCTTCCCCTTTGAAGCCTGCTGTCCTGGACAGAAAAGCAGAGGCAGAGAAAGATGGAGGGGGATTCCCTCTGGGCAAGCCAGCCTTTGGGGAAGCAGGGGCAGGATTTTCAGCTGCAGCCTCATCTTCCTTATTTGCTTGCCTTTTCTGTTTTATTTCTCCCTGATACTGTCAGGTGAAAAAGTCTTTTTTAGTCCAAAGTCTACAGAAGGACCAGGTGGGGACGGGGGACTGCATTTTCAATGGAGCACAGACTTGCTCTTGGAGGATGTCGAGCCTCCATCAGGCAGATGTAGGAGAGAGGGTTGGGAATTATCAAAAGTTAGCTATCTTAAGGAAAAAAACATTTTAACAATGAGAACTCTCCCAAAGTGAAATGGACTAATGGTAATAATCAGAATTCACATTTCATTCTTGTTCTAAAATATACAAAGTACCTTTCTCATAATATACCTGTGGGTTCAAGCGTTGTGATTCCCATTTTGCAGCTGTGGAGACTGAGGCTCAAAGAGGAGAGGCACACAGCTGGTAATCAATGATGTGTGAACCATGATCAGAACCCAGCAAGCTTCACACTCTTACTGTTGATAGAGGCTGAGCTTTTTTGTCACTGGAGGTAGCCTGATGGATGCTTGTGTGAGATTCCTGTTTGGAATGGGTTGGGTTAGATGCCCTTTGAGGTCTGTCTCAGCTGGGTGACTGGGTGTGCCCCCTGGAGAATGCAGTTCAGGGCTTTTAAAGGTAAAAGGTTACTCATTCACTGAGTAGGGCACTTTCTGGGAGGCCACTCTTCCAAATGACCATTTGGGTTCTAATCCTCATGTTCTCCCTAGTCTCCCCCACACCCACAGCCCCCAGTGCCCTATCTAGTTCCTCAGCCTTCCCCCAACCACATCCCCAGCACCCTCTGCAGTCTCTCCCCTTCCTAGGCTCTATTCCCAGCTATAGTCCCCTGCAGGCCTTTTCCCCCTCTACTCCTGTACCTCTAGCCCCCACTCTCCCCTCCACCGTCTCTCTTTCCTCTTTACTTCCTTCCTTTGCCAAGGCCCGGGGACCCCCTGAAATTTCCACCTCCCATCCAGCCCCACTCCTCCAAGCCCGTTCTGCCCTTGACAATATTGCCCTCCTCTCTTTTCCTCCATGCTCCTGTCTCTCTTTCCTCTCCTCTCAGTTCACCTTCACTAATCAAACGATTCCCATCCTGCCCACAGCTCTCTGCTCTGCATCCCTTCTCTCCCCCTCCTCTGAGGAGATGGTTTCCATCCCTAGGAGGAGGGGAGATTAGTGGCATCATCGAGGTGACAGCGAAGGAACTTCCCCAACACATGGGGTGGGAGGTATCTCCACACTTCCTGGGGATTTGCAGTAAACAGATGCCCTGGCAGGCGGGCGCCTTTCCGGTTTCCCTAGCACTGATGCCACGTGAGCAATGTGTCCTGGCTGTTGCTGCCATCGCTTCAGCTCTGGTAGGATGTCCCTGCGTAATTCCTGAGCCACCTCCTTCCCACTCACCTCCAGATCTTCCCAAGATCCTTCGGCCTCCACTGGCAAGTCAAGGCACTGTATTAAGGTCTGGGAATACAGATGCACCAAAAGGAAAAAGACAACCCCAAAACAAACCAAACAGTCCCTGCTCTCAAGGAGCTTACATTCTAATGGAGAAAGATATTGAATAAAAGAAAGATGAAAAACAAGGGAGGGGGAGAGGAGGTATCCCAGTGGTGGCAGGGGAGAGAAAGAAGTCTGGAGAGTCTGGAGGGGAGCCCAGAGAGGATGAAGGAGTAGATAAGGGGGTCTGGGAGCTTTCTGTAAAATGAGGGTTCTCGAAGGAACTGACCAGTCCGAAGAATGGGGTCCGAGGGAGGAGGGGTCTCCTAGAGTGAGAAGGCTGCTGCATCCCGCTGGAGAAAGAAATCTTCCAAGTCAGGAACAGAGAACCCAGAGAGGAAGCCTCACTTTGGGAACACACAAGTGTGTTCCTTGCTAGGTCTCTAGAAGTTGGCCTTTCACCAAAGCCCCTTATGTCAGTGGCAGGTGTGATAAGCTTTTCAGCCAGGTCACCTCTGATGTTGGAGGTGGAATGGAGAGAAAACTGGGCTTGGAGCTGGAGGAAGACTTGGGTTTGAATCTGGCTTTAGACCCTTACTAGCCAGGTGATTCAGCCTCTAAGCCTCAGTTTCCTTATTTGAAGAGATGAGACTCAGTGACCTCTAAAATCCTTTCCAGACCAAAATCTATAATCCTTGGATCATCCTGTGTGATATTAGGTAATTTCCTTCCCCTCTGTGGAACTTTCCTAATGCATTGCCAAGCCAAAAATCAGGTATCTATTGAGCACCTATTAAAGTCAGAGGCAGCTAGGTGGCACCATGTTGCATACAACACTGGGCTTGGAATCAGGAAGACTCATCTTCATGAGTTCAAATCTGACCTCAGACACATACTAGCTGTGTGACCTTGGGCAAGTCACTTTACTTTGTTTGCCTCAGTTTCCTCATCTGTAAAATGAGCTAGAGAAGGAAATGACAAACCAGTCCAGTATCTCTGCCAAGAAAACGCCAAACGGGGTCATGGAGAGTCAGACTCAACTGAAACAGTTGAACAATAACCTCACAGTCAGAACCCTGCAGGTGATTCAGAAATGGACTGGGGGCTGATGTGTTCCCTCAAGGAGCTTAGCATGTGTATAGGGACACATCCACATGCCTGTGTGAAAATAACTGCTTCCATTAATGCATATCAGTATCTCATTAACTTATAGCCTTAGAGAATTGTCTGGGGCACTGGAGATTTAAGTGACTTGGGCAAGGTCACACAGCCAGTGTATGTTCTAAGGCAAGACTTGACACCCCCTCCCCCTTCTCTTCTCGACTCTGAGGCTAGCTAGCTATATACCACATTGCACTGTAAGTATTAGGAAACTCATTTTGCAGATGAAGAAAATGGAGGTGCACAGAACTCAAGTGACTTGTCCAAGGTCACACAAATTATTAGTGTCAGAGCTGGGATTTGAACCCCATTTTTCTTATACTGAAGGGATTCTTGCCCTACCCTTGGATGCCTCTCTATAACAAGCAATTGAGGCAGTATTAAATTCAAATGAATACATATTTATTATTTAATATATTAATTTAATATCATTATATCAATAGATGTTTCTTTGTGCAAAGCCCTCTTCTAGACACGGGGGCTAGTGGTGAAGAACAGTCCAATCCGCTGGTGGGTGTGCAGTCTAGTAGAGGAGGGACGTGTGTGGTTAGTGAGGAGTTCAATAGAAAGAGATGAGAACTGCATAGGATTGTAGACTGTAAATTAGAAGAAGCCAGCTAGGCCAACCTGTCCTGTCTTTATTCTATAGATGAGGAAGCTGAGGCCCTGGGGGTTAAGGAAACTATCCAAGGTCACACCAAGTTGGGGAAAGAAGCATCTCTTCTAGCTGGGAAGAGCAGGGAAAGCTTCCTGGAGGAGGTGAGCCTCAAAGGAAGGGAAGGCTTTTCAACAGGTAGAAACATAGAGATAGCACATTCTTTAAAAATCTTTATTTATACTCTAAAATATTTTATATTACACATTATTGTTAATATGACAATATGTATTATAATTATCACATTATATCATGTCATATATCATATTATATATTTCCTTATATATTTTTTAAATTTCATGATATGTCCCTCCCTTCCAGCTTTCCCAGAGAACTGTTCTTTAGAAAAAAAAATTAAAATTGAGAAAAAAATGGTTCAGCACAACTAACCCATAGCTCAACCAAGTCTGGTTTCCTACCTCAGCAAAGAAGGCCGGAAGTCCACTGACATGTCTGCTTGGGGGGCTAAGCTCAGTCATAATTGTATAGCATTTGGTTTTGCTCATTCTGTTACTGATCTCTCCATTTATGTTGTTTTAGTCATTGAGTGCCATGTTTTCCTGGCTCTTCGGAGAGATGCCATCTAGGGACAGGGGATGAATGACTGAGGATGCCTTGAGCCAAGAGAGAGAAGAATGAAATCCATCCAGGGATTGCTGATTCAGTTGAGCTGGAGACAAAGGGAGTCCTTAGGATAATAGGGTCACTGGATTTGGCTCTGAAAGGGACCTTAGAAATCACATAGTCCAAGCCCTTCATTTCATAGATGAGGAAACTGAAGCCTAGGAACATTAAGGGATTCACTGAAGATCACATAAGGAAGGAGGAAAAAGCAGAGCAGAACCCAAATTCATCTTGTGACTCCAGATTCTGTGTTTTTTCCTCAGGCTAGAGCCAGGTCATAGACAGCCTTGAATGCCCACCCATACATAGAGTTTGTACTTTGTTTAGTAGGCAATGGAAGAACTATTGAGGGTCATTGATCAAAGGAAGGATTTGATCAGACTCCTGAATTAGGAGGATTATTTGGTGACTGACTGAGGGTGAGATGGAGAGGGAAGAGCCTGAAGTCAGGGAGACCAGGTTCGAGGCTCTTACAGTGTTCTAGGTGAGAGATCCTGGGAAGCCCAAGCTGGGGGTGGTGGCTGTAGGAATAGAGATGAGAAGGGTAGAATGTCATCTTTGTCTGTTTTTCCAAATAGTTTATATAGTATTGGAATCTGTTGTTCTTTAAATGTTTGGTAGGATTCACCTGTGAATCCATCTGGTGAGGAGAAGGGTAGAGGTGAAAGGTGCTGTGGAGGCAGCATTGGCAGGACTTGGAAGGGTTCACATGTCAAAGGGAATTCCATGGTATCCAGCTGGGATACCATGACTGGGAAGCTCATGGTGCCATTCACAGAAATAGGGAAACCAGGAAAAAAGGCAGGATTTGGTTAGAAAAAGACAAACAGGATCACAGGTGCTGTGTGTTAGAAGACACCTCAGAGACAGTGTGGTGCAGCGGAAAGAGGTGGGCTTTGGTGTCAAAGGATGCCAGCTAAGATTCTGGCTCTTTTTGACCTTGGACATTTCCCTTCTCTGAACTGAGGTTTCCTCATCTGCAAAACAAAGGCATTGGACCAGATGACCCCTAAGGCCCCTCCCAGCTCTAAATCTATGAGCCTGTGAACCTGTATCTGAATTAAGAATCCCCTCCAGAAATACCTAAGTGGTGACCTTGCTTGGAGATCTCCATTCAGGGAGCCCATTCTTTGCCAAGTTTGCTTATACTACTTTTATTCAGTTATTTCAGTTGTGTCCAACTCTTTGTGACCCCATTTGGGGTTTTCTTGGCAAAGATACTGGAGTGGTTTGCTATTTCCTTCTCTAGCTCATTTTACAGATGAGGGAACTGAGGCAAACAGGGTTAAGTGACTTGTCCAGGGTCACACAACTAGTAAGTGTCTGAGGCTGGATTTGAACTCGGGTCTTTCTGACTCCAAGCACAGCACTCTATTCACTAGACCACCTAACTATCCTAGGTACTTTTAAAGAGGTCTAATTATTATAAGATCTTTTCTTATAGAAAGCCCAGAAACACCTCTCTGAAGTTTCCTTTCATTGCTTCTCTTGTGGCAAGAAGAACAAGGCTAATGTCTCTTTCTTTAGATACTTGAAAACAGCTATTATGTACCTCCCACCACCAAAAGTCGTCCTTTCTTCAAGCTGAATATTTTCAGTTATTTCAGCTACTCCCCATATGCTATGATGATTTTGTGACCTTTTACCATCTAAACACTCTCCTCTGGAGGTTCTCCAGCTTGTCAGATTTGCACAGGACTCCCAAGCTAGAAAAGGTGGCCCTCGTTCAGTCTAGCACCTAGAAAAGCAGCCAGGTGTGGTCTGACCCAGAGAAAATGCAGCAGGGCTGTCACTTCTTGTGTTAGGGATGCCAGGCCTCCCTCAGTGCAAGATAGAATTAGCTTTCTGTTATCTCTTTTTGAATTTGCAGCCCACTATAATGTCCAGATCTTTAACAATAATGATAACAATATTAATAATGGCTAACATCTGTATAATGCCTACTGTGTGCTGGGCATTGGGCTAAGTGTGTTTTAAATATGATCTCATTTGATCTTTCTCAGATTTACGACTGTATAGCTTTGTGACTCCCATTTTTTACTTTGGAAGTTGGTTTTTTGAAGCCAAGCAGAATATTTTATATTTGTCACTATTCAATCTCATCTTCTGAGATCTGGATCCCTATTCTTGCCTGTCAAGATCTTTTTGGGTCCTCACCCTGTCAGTGTGTGGTAAGGAATCCTTCCTCTTTGGGTCATCTGTGGACTCAATAAACATGCCACCTCTGCCTTTACCAAGTCACTGACAAAAATGTTCAACAGCACAGGGCTAGGCACAAATCCATGGGATATTTTACTGGAGGTCTGCTTCTAAGCTGGTTGTTTGTTGTTCAATTGTCTTCACTTGTGTCTGATTCTTTGGGACCCCATTTGGGATTTTCTTGGCAAAGATACTGGAGTGGTTTGCCATTTCCTTCTCCAGGTCATACTACAGATGAGGAAACTGAGGCCAACAGGGTGAAGTGACTTGCCCAAAGTCACACAGCTAGTCAGTGCTGAAGATTTGAACTCGGGAAGAAGATGAGTTTTCCTGACACTAGTCCTGGCACTCTATCCACTGTGCCATGTAGCTGCTTTCTAAGCTGGTATGGAATCACTCACTAATAACTATTTTTTGAGTCCAATTGTCCAACTAATGTCAACTCTATTGCACTGTACTCACGCCCATATCTCTCCATATTGTCTACATAAGACTTCTGTGAAGGCTTTGATATAATTTAGGGGGATGACATCCTCTCAGTCCTCCTGATCTCCCAGTCAATGAGAATGAAAATGTCCATGTTGGACACGTCAGTTTGGAGCTCTGAGGTGGAGGTCTGGAATAGAGGTCTTGATTTGGAAGTTACCTGCACAGAATAAACTAAATGATTAATAAATTAAATTATTACATACAAAATGAGGAGCCCAGAGAATGGCAAGTTGTATGTGAGCTGGGACTGCTCACAGGCATGGTATCTTAAGAGGAAGGAGAAATTAAGTTAGACCATAAACACCCACACCCACAATTGGAGTTCATGCCCCCATAAAGTGCTCAGACTGGACTCATATCTAGTTCTCACTTCCTGGATTCCTTGTTCTCTTTCTGCACACACGCTCGCTCGAGCACGCACGAGCGCGAGCGCACACACACACACACACACACACACACACACACACACACGCCATAAAGGCAACATGGTGCAATTCAAATAAAGCTTGTTTTGGAGCCAGAGGACTTGGGATCAGCCCCTAGCTCTGTTACTCACAGTCTATGTGACCTTGGACAAGTCACTTAACCTCTATGGGTGTCAGTTTTCTCATCTGTAAAATTAGGTTCCTTTCAGATCTAAATCTGTGATGCTGTGAGTTTATGTAGACCATAAGCATTATGAGCCGAGGGAACAAAATATCTAGTGGCTGGAGAGGTAAACTTAGGCTCACTTAGTTTCTCTGAGGGTCAATTTCTTTGCTTTTATAAGATATTATATCATCGTGTTAATGTAATATTTTGAAGTTGAAGATATACATTGTTGTTATTGAGTCATTTCAGTCAAGTCTGATTCTCTGTGACCCCCTTGTGGTTCTCTTGGCATAGATACTGCAAGTGATTAGACATTTCCTTCTCTAGCTCATTTTACAGATGAGAAAACTGAAGCACACAGGGTCAAGTGACTTGCCCAGAATCACACAACCAGTAGTGTCCAAGGTTAGATTTGAATTCAGGCCCAGCACTCTATCCACTCATCCACCTAGCTGCCTTAAGATATACATACACATACATACATACATACATACATACATACATATACACTCAGGCACACACACACACATATACACCTTATTTTATATATAGTTATAAATATGCCTTGTAACAGATCATATGGGTGGGCAGTGGGAGTACATTCTCTGGTGTTGCAGGTCTATCCTTTACTATCCACTGGCAGTTCTGTAGCTCAGGTCTCTGAGTTTAGGAGAGATCATTCCTAGGCAAAGTGGAGATATTATCACCCCCCAGGGCATAGCCTAATATCCAGGAGGCTGGAGGGAGACACCACTCATGAACTGTTCTGTCTGGAAGAGATCGAAAAAAACACCCATGCTCCCACATTATCTACTCCAAGCACTCTTGGGGCTTCAGTTCTGCTTCCAGAATCACTGAAGCTGCTGCTAGTCATTCCCACGGCTAAGGAGGTTTCTATTCTGTAGGTTGTGGACAGAGAGCCGTGGTTTTCAGAACCTTGGAGAGCGACATCAGCCACTTTGTGATGGGTCATGCTATCATACACATAAAAACATAAAAGGGAAGGTGACCCGAGATCACAGATCATCTAGTCCCAGCCCTAGTTTTACAAATTAGGGAGCTGAAGATAAGAGAGGTGGAGGTCACTCATTGAGCTAGAACCCAGGTCTCCTAACTCTCAGACCAATACCCTTCCTAGAATATTCATCAAAGCTAGGAATATCAGAGGACAATTAATCCATTCCCATTGCCCCAAGCATAATAATTATCATCAGTAATAATAAATATTCATTGCTTGCATTTATTTTTGTTGTTTTACTAACCCTGGGCATTGGGTGGAAGAGACAAAATGTTCATTTTCAAAGACTAGAGCACCAGGCCGGGGGGTCAGAAGGTCCCAATTTTAGACTTGGCTTTGCCGTTAATTCACAGTTTAATGTGGGACAAGCAATTTCCTTTTCTAGGATTCCTCTGTAAAAGTAAAAGGGTTAGATAATTTCTTTTTTTTTCTTTCCAATTTATTTATTTCTTTTTAGTTTTCAACATTCATTTCCACAAGATTTTGAGTTACAAATTTTCTCCCCATCATTCCCCTACCACCACCCCAAAATAGCAATCCTACTGAATAACCCTTCCCCTAATCTGTTCTCTCTTATATCCTTCCCCATTCTCCCCTAACTTTCTAACAGGCAAGATGGATTTCTATACCCCAGTGTCTGTATAGGCTAGATAATTTCTAAGGACAAATAAAAGGATTAGATAATTTCTAAGATCCCTTCTAGCTCTAACATCCTCTGTTCTCTCAATATTCCATGTCTTAAGGACCCAGTTGGTTTTAATATATTCTGATCTAAGCTCTGATACTCCAAATCTTACTTCAAACATCACTTCAAATGAAAAAAAAGGCTAAAATATTCTGACTATTTTAAGGTCCCTTCCAATGTTGATGCTCCATGTTCTAAGGTTTCTCTTGGCTTTAATGTTCTGTGTTCTAAGGTTCTCTCATCCTCTCACATTCTGAGACAGAAGAATGTTTGTAACACTAGACAAATTCACATGTTCACATGTACATATCACCACAATCCATTTGTGGATAGATCAAGAATCAATTTACCTATCAAAAAGCATTTATTAGGTGTTTACTGTGTCCTAGGCTCTGTGCTAGGCACTGGAGATAAAGAGGCAAAAATGAAATAGCCTCTGCCCTCATATAGGGGAGAAAAGTCCATACAATAACAGTAACAAAACTAGTATTTATATAGTGTTGACTATGTGCCAGGCACTGTGCTAAGCTCTTTACAAATATTATCTCATTTGATCTTACATAAGTGAGTAAATACAGATTCTACACAAAGTAAATACGATAGATCTAGCAAGCAGCTGGAATGGGAGTGAGTCAGGAAAGATCTCATGAAATCAGTGGCACTGGAACACTTTAAATGAAATGAGGAATTCTAAGAAGTAGCAGTCAGAATGGTGTACATCCCAGGTATGGAGGAGAGCTTATATAAAGGCGTGGAGTTGGGAGATGGAATGAGGAACAGCAAGGAAGCCAATTTGGCTAGAACATAGTTCATGAAAAGGAGTAAAGGATAATAAGTCCAGAAGGGTAGCCTGAGACAGATTGTGAGGAGCTTTGAAAGTTTGTATTTTTTTCCTAAAGGTATAATAAGGAATCACTGGAGCTTTTATGCTTTAGGAATGTCACTTTGATAGCTGTTTGGAGGATGGATTGGATAGGGTCTCGTCTTGCGGTAGGGAAATCAATTAGGAGGCTATTGAAGTCATGGGATGGGTGGGGGCACTCATGAAGACCTGAACTAGGGTGGTGGCCATGTGTGTGGAGAGAAGACTGATAAAAGAGTCAAATCAACAAGACTTGGCTATTGATTAGACATAGGGGGAGGGGAGATGAGGGAGAGGGAAGAGTCAAGATGACTCAAAAGTTGTGAACCTGGGTGTTCTCAATAGAAATAGGGAAGTTCAGAGGAAGGGTGGAATTTTTTTTTTGGGGGGGTGGAGAAGTGAAAATAATAAGTTCTGTTTTAAACATGTTGAGTTTGAAAGCCTGTGAGATATTTAGTTTGAAATATCCAATGGGCAATTGGATGTGTGGGAATGAAGCTCAGGAGAGGGACTAGGGCTGGGTATATAGACCTGTCAGTCATCTATACGGAAATGATAATTGAATCCATGGGTACTGATGAGATCACCAAGAGAGGAGATAGAGAGAGAAGAGGGCCCTAAACAGAACCTTGGAGGAGGGGTTACATCCATAGTTAAGGGGTATAATATGGATGATGGTCTTGCAAAAAAAGACTGAGAAAGAGTGGTCAGACATGTAGGAGAAGAACCAGGAGAGAGAACTTTTGTGAAAACCCAAAAGGAGAGATTATCCAAGAGGAGATGGTGGTCAACAGTATTAAATGTAGTTGAGAGGTCAAGAATGATGAAGAGTGATAAAAGACCCTCAGATCTGGTAGTTAAGAGATTGTTAGCAACTTTAGAGAGAATAATTTCAGTTGAGAGATGTGGTTAAAAGCCAGAATGCAAGGAAAAGGGATCTTAGAACCCAGAGCTAGGAGGGCCCTTAGAACACAGAATGTCAGAACTGGGAGGGTCCTGTAATGTTAATGGGATATAAGATCTTCCCCATCCATTAATAGGCCTTAAGTGGAACCCATTAAGGGAAACTTGATTAGGGGAGGCTTGCTTGTAGGAAGGCTTGCTTGTAGGAAGGTTTTCATACCTTTTGTTAATTTCTAATTAGTCACTGAGTTATGAGGGCTGTGATACCCTCTGACTCTAAAAAGGGTATATATACTCTGAGGTTAGCATTTTGCTTTAGGGATCACTCATTGGAAGAGTGTTCATGTGATCTGGGTAGCCATTAAGAAGTGCCAACCCCCCACCCCAGTTTTGAAAAACCCAGATGTTGGTGCTTCTCTCTCTGGTAACTATGTATGTATTGCCTTGGTCAGATAGTTGGATCTGTCTGTTGATCTGTGCTAATTTCTCAGACAGTGAGAAGCCCTGTCTGTTGGTCTTTATTTCTCTGCTTGTGTTTTCTCTATTTTCTTTGTTTGGATTTTCTCTGAAGTTCAGGATGTTGATTTTTTTTCCTGAACTAATGAATGTAATTTTAAAAAGATTGTTGACCCCTTGAACAGCTATCTTTCATAGTAAAGCAGATTTAAGAACCTGTGCTAGCAGCCATCCTGGGTATGCCAGTGTGGTTGTTGTTACAGGCCCTTAGAACACAGAATGTCAAAGTTGGAAGGGGTCTTAGAATACAAAATGTCAAAACTTAAAGCAATTTCAGGAACCATTAAATCAAATTCCTTAATTTACAGATGAGAAAATTCTGTCCCAGAGAAGGCAAATAACTAGAAAACTAATGCAATCTTGGGCAACCTAATGAGAGGCATGGGTTAGGGGCAGCTAGGTAGCAGAGCACTGGCCCTGGAGTCAGGAGAATCTGAGTTCAAATTCAGCTTCATATAATCAACACTTACTAGCAGTGTGACCCTGGGCAACTCATTTAACCCCAATTGCCTCACTAAAAAACAAAAGAAAAAGAAGTGTGTCTAGGTGAACTCTGCCATGGTATGGAAAATATGCACAGTTCTGGACAAACTTTTTTTTTCTTTTTTGGAGGGGGTAAGGCACGGCAATTGGGGTTAAGTGACTTGCCCAAGGTCACATGGCTAGTAAGTGTTAAGTGTCTGAGGCCAGATTTTAAACTCAGCTCCTTCTGACTCCAGGGCTGGTGCTCTATTCACTGCACCACCTAGCCACTCCTCTGGACAAACTATTGCAAGGACATTGATTAGCTAGAGAAGGTCTAAATGAGGGCAACCAGAGTGATGAAAAACCTTGTGATGCCTGGTTAAAGAAATTGTTTTGCCTCGAGCAGAGGAAGCTTATGGAGAACACAAGAGCTGTGTGGGAAGGGCTGTCCCATGGTAGAGGGATTAGCCTTGTTCAGCTTGGCCCCAGAAGGCAGAACTGAAAATGATAGGTGCCAGTTATACAGAGGTAACGTAAACTTCTGAGGAGTCCAAAAGCATGGTGGGGTACTTTGGGAGGTGGGGAGGGATTTCAAAAGTGACAGAGATAGACTTTGAACCAAGTCTTTGGATTCCAAGACCAGCAATCTTTCCACATCCTCTATGCCCCCATTACATGTGTCTCCTGAGGAGGGACTAAGTGCCAAGGCATGTGCCAACCACAGAATGTCCCCATATTCCCCCACACAGAGAAACTTTAGTCTGGAAGCACACTGACTATGGGCACCTTCTGCCACTGTGGTAGAAAGAGCAAGATTTGAAGACCAAGGATCTGAGTTCAAATCTTGGTTGTGCTAGTACTATCTGTATGACCTTAGGAAAACCACTTTCCCTTTCTGAGTTATATTTTTCTCCTCTGTAAAATAAGAAGGTTGAGGGGCTGCTAGGTGATGCAGTGAATAGAGCACCAGCCCTGGAGTCAGGAGGACCTGAGTTCAAATCCAGCCTCAGACACTTAATAGAAAACTAGCTGTGTGACCTTGGGAAAGTCACAGCCCCAATTGCCCTACCTTCCCCTCTCCAAAAAGCAAAAAAGAAAAATCTTAAAATAAGGAGATTGAATTATATCAGTGATTCTCAAACTTTTTGGTCTCGGGACCCCTTTTGTCTCTTAAAATTATTGAAGAGCGACCCCCCTCCCCCCGCCACAAGAAGCTTTTCTTTATATGGG
Organism: Gymnobelideus leadbeateri; assembly: GCA_011680675.1. NCBI lineage: Eukaryota > Metazoa > Chordata > Mammalia > Diprotodontia > Petauridae > Gymnobelideus > Gymnobelideus leadbeateri. The sequence goes on from WOXC01005235.1 coordinate 728,747, forward strand.
TTATAGCTATTGATATTTACCACATTAGAAACTAAAACATCTTCCTATTATTCTGAAAATAGTTTTGACCTTGCAGACCTCATGAAATGGTCTTGGGGAGGTCCCCAGATCATGCCTTGAGATCCCCTGGACCAAATGATTGCTAAGGCTCCTTGTAGCTCTAAATCCTATGATACTCTGACCTCCCCAGGGTGGTAAGGCAGGAAAGGATGGGCTGACCCTGTCCTCAGGTGATCCATGATTGGTAGGCTAGCTCAGGGAGACCTTAATCCTGGGGGATCTGAGCAAAGAAGCAGGAAACACCAGAGCTCATTAGCAACTTGGAAAGGCCAGGCGAAGCAAGTTGGGCACATCCCTGCTGAGCTCCCTGCTCAATTATGTATTTGGCAGGCAGGCTCTCTGCAATTTTAAATGTGGCACTGCCAGGGGGTTGCCTCCTACCTATAGAGCCTCGTAGAGAAATGCCTGGACCAGGGGATGGCACTGCAGCACGTCAGCATGTAGAACACCATCTGGAAGGGAGGGAGGAAGAAGAGACTGGGTAACAGCATTGCTTGTGCATAGGGGACGGGAACAGAGGTAGATGATGCAGCCAAACACTTTTCTCTGTCAGCTGGTTCTCCCCTGGCCTGGGTGGAGCCTAGGGGTCTTATTTGGATGGTTGTATTCACAGGAATAATACTAACAATGATCATTTTAATACTTCAGAGAGTCAGGATTGCATCAGTGTGGATGCTGCCTCTTATGATACTGACCTTAGTCCTTGTGAGTTGTTGCCACCTCCAGATGGCATCACCTGTTGGCCCAGACTTAAGCAGGCTAAGCATAAGAATACCAAGACACAACATAGTTCATCCCAGCATACCACACTGCTTCTTCTCATCTGTCTCCATGAATTCCCTCTCCAGGATGAGCTCAACTCTCCAGCCATGTGTTTCCTTATTCCCAGGTGGATCAACTAATTCATCCTCTTCAGCTGCAGTGTGGTCATGTGACCACCAGGGGGCACAGGTAACCCAAAGTGTGCTAGAGTCCCATGACGGCTTGCAAGATTCTGCACTCCACTCCCGTGTAGGGACCATGGGTCACTCACTCACTAGTCAGTTCCCATTCCCTGACATCTCAGATTATAGAGTTCTTGAAACATCAGAGGTGGAAAGGTCTGTAGGACACAAAATGTCAGAGGCAGAAAGGCCCTTAAAGTATAAAATGTCAGAGCTTAGAACAAAGAATATGCACAATAGAAAGGACCTTATAATCTTGACTATCTGAACTGGGAGGGAACTTAGAACATACTCTGTGGAAGCCAGTGTGATGGGATATTGTAAGAAAGTCAAGGTTCCTTTCGGTTGGAAGGTTCCGTGGTCTGTGATTTAGTCACTTACCAAGTTCTGTGGATTCTACCTCCCCAATGTCTCATATCCACTCTCTTCACTTCCACTGATACTGTCCTTCTATAGATTCTCATTTGTACTGCCTGGACTATTGTAGAAGCCTTTTTCTTTTAATTAAATTTTTTTTCAAATAAAGTTCTGCTTTTCCCCCACTTCCCTTATCTTCCCCTTCTCCCAACTAGTTGAGAAAAGAAAAGTAAAACCCTTGTTAGAAATATGTAAAGCCAGGCAAAACAAATTCCTACATTGGCCATGTCCAAAAGAAATTACATCTCTATCTACACTCTGTTTTTCTAGCCTATCCCCTATCTGTCGGGATGTGGGCAGTCTGTTTCCTCAAGAGTTCTTTAGAATCATGCATGATTGGTTGTTGTAATGATCAGAATTCCTGTCTTTCAAAGTTGATTGTCTTTACAATATCACCAGTGTATAAATTGTTCTTCTGGTTTTAGTCACTTTACTTTGCATCAATTCATACAAGTCTTTTCAGGTTTTTCTGAAACCACTCCTTTCATCATCTCTTAAAGCACAAAAATAGTCTATCACATTCATGTCTCCTAACTTGTTTAGTCATTCCCTGATTGGTGGCCAAGCCCCTTGGTATCTAGTTCTTTGCCAATACAAAAAGAGTTGCTATAAATATTTTTGTGCATATAGATCTTTTTCATCCTTCTTTCATCTCTTTGGGGTACAGACATAGTAGTGGTATCTGTGGATCAAAGTATATCCTCAGTTCAATATCATTTCGTGCACAGTTCCAAATTGCATTCTAAAATGACTGGACAGGTTTACAGTGCTCAACAGTGTATCAATGTACCTGTTTTCCCACAGTCTCTCCAGCATTTGTCATTTTCCTCTTTTTTTGTCAACTTTGCCAATCTGAGGGGTATGAGGTGGAGCCTCAGAGTTGCTTTAATTTCTATTTCTCTAATTAAATTAAATTAAATTTATGTGACTACTGATAGCTTGAATTTCTTCCTCTGAAAACTGTTTATGTGTATGTCCTTTGACCATTTATTAATTGGGGAATGACTCTTATTCTTACTCAGTTCTCTATATATCTTAGAAATGAGAACTTTATTAGAGAAACTTGCTGCAAAGATATTTTTTCCTAACAGGTCTTCCTGCCTCCATTCTTTCCCTATTCTAATCCATCCTTTACATACTGGCAGAATTTTTTTCTTTATGTAGTCAAAATGTGATCCTAAATCTTCAGCTCCTTATTACTTCCTGTATAAAGCTCAAACTCTTTTTACCTGGCATTCAAGGCCTTATACAATCTATTGCTTCCCATTCTGACTTTTTATTGTTCAGTGATTTTTCAGTTGTGTCCAATTCTTCATTATCCCATCTGGGGATTTCTTGGCTGTAATACTGGAGTGGTATGCCATTTCCTTCTCCAGCTCATTTTATAGATGAAGAAACTGAGGCAAACAGGGTGAAGTGACTTACCCAGGGTCACCCAGCTAGTAAGTGTCTGAAGCTGGATTTGAACTTAGTTCTTACTGACTCCAGACCCAGCTTTCCATGCACTATGGAGCCTCCTAGGTGCCCCATTCCCGTTCTGATTAACTCTCCTCTATCTAATGCTTCAGTCAAACTGGACAAGTCTCTTTTTCCTTTTCCTGTCCCCTCCCTGTTTCCCTGCCTTTCCCTTGCTCTTTGTTCACATACTGCCTGGTGTGCCTTCTCTCCCCATCTCCCATCCTTACCTGTTATAGAAACCTCCAACTCCACTCAATTCGGAATTCAGCCTGAGAATGCTATCTGAATTTCCCAAACTAGAGTTAGCTGCATAATAACAAAACCACAGTTTGTGAAGTGAAAGAATTGGCAATTCTCCAGAGAAGCAGGTGTGCGTGTTCCCTCATGGGACAAAATACACACACCTATACAGAAGCAGAGCAAGTGGTTATATAAAATTATTTGGCTTTAACCCCACCATATCCCACTCCTCGTTACATCCGTTGGACATGACTGGGCAAGACGTCCCTTTTCCTGGATAGTCCTTTACATGTTTACTCCTTCATGTGCTCCCTCCTCTCAAACTCCTCTGGGTTGTGTGTTAGGTTAATGAGGCTCTAATTCTATGTGGGGTGTGTCAGTTAATATGTATGAAGCTAGTTAAGCACGTGTATTAGTAGAAAGTCAGTGACCATCCTTTGACCCTGGCCAGTTTGGCAGGTTCAGCCAAGACCCCTTCAAGAGAAAATTATAGATTTTTCCCAGCTATATGATTGAACAGGGTCACTCTGCCCTTCCTTCCCTCATTCTGATTGACACCTTACTATACGTCCTGTGCAACATCCATTGTTCCTATAGAATTGTGGAAACCAAACTGTTAGTATTTCTATTATGACCTGTTGAATTCCTACCCGTCTTTCAAACCCTCCCTCAGATGCTGTTCTCATACATTTATCTTGAAATATTTTGTATTATAATGACGTAGGCAGCTAGGGGGTACCATGGTGCATAGAGCACCAGGCCTGGAGTCATGGAGACTCATTTTCCCCAGTTCAAAGCCAGCCTCTGACACTTACTAGCTAGGTGACCCTGGGCAAGTCACCTGACCTCTCGGCCTCAGTTTCCTCATCAGTGAAGTGGACATAATAATAACATCTTCATAGAGTTATCGTGAGGATCAAATGAGATAACATGAGTAAAACTCTTTGTAACCCTCAAAGTGCTATAGATGTGCTGGGTATTATTGATTGTTATTATTATTGTAATATGTTTATGGTCCTTGCATCCTACTAGATTGTGAGTTCCAGGAGAGCAGAGACTAGATCTCTAAATTCATATCACTCTGAGTACTAAGGAATATTCTACCCACAAAAGGCCCCCAATGAATGTCTGGAAATGTTGGAAAAGTAAGAGTCTAGAACCTAAAGGGATATCACAGCTCATCGAGGCTCACACTTTTATTTAATAAATGAGTAAACCAAGGCCCAGAGAATTGAAATGATTTGTCTAACATCACACAGCTGGCAAAGAACAGAGCAGGATTCGAACCCAGGATCATTGACATCAGAGCCCTCCTTCTTCCTACTATGTCTTCCTTCTCTGAGGTAGCACCAAATTGTGGTGTTTGTGTGTGTATGTGTATGAGGTTATAAATACAATACAATTCAACAAACAGTTTTTTTTAATTTTTAATTTTCAGTTGATATCTTTGTTTTTACATCACCTTCATTTCTAGATATATCCCTTCCCTGCCCCCCCCCCCCCTTAATTCAGCAATCCTATCCTTGTAGTAAGGAATAAAAAAAGAAAGAGGGAAAGAAACAGTTTAGCAAAACTCACCAACACATCGACCAAATCTGATGGCATAGACAGCATTCGGTACCCATAAACCTCCACCTCTGTGAAAACCAGAAGGAGACACATTCCAGTAAATGTTGGTTAAATACTTATTATAAAACTAAAAAGGTAAAAATAAAAGTTGGTCTTCTCCAAGGTGCTGATTATGAGATGGTGGTGAAATCTGGAAAGTAGAAGAGTCCAGAGCAGAGTTGAATGAAGCCTGGAGGAAAATAAGGATTTTGAGAAATGGAAATAACGTAGGAGCGAGTTCCAGGCATGGGGTTGCCTTGAGAAAATGAACCAGGCGGGAGATGGCATGTGTCCACTTCAGAGAGCAAGAGTAATCTAAATTGACAAGAAATTTGGGCTATGAAAGGCAGGGGTGTCAACTCTGTGGTATTAACTAAACTGCTGGCCGTGAAATGACTTGGAAAACCTTGTATTAACCCTCTCTAGATTCTATTATATTTTTTGTTTATTTTGTTCCATATTTCCCAATTACATTTCAATCTGGTTCAGCCACACTTAGGAGTGTTGTTGGCAGCCACATAGGGCTGTGTGTTTGATGCCTCTGGGGAAAGGAAGGATGTGAAATATGGTTGGTCCAGTAGCCTAATTGTGGAGAGCCTCCAGAGCCAGGCCGAGGAGTCCGGATTTTACCATAGAGGCAAAAGGGAAGGCTTTGGAGCAGGGGAGTGTCTTGGCTGGTCTCTGCCTTAGGGAAATTATTTTACCAGCTGTATAAAGGGGGGATTGGAGGGCAGGGGGCACTAGAATCAGGGGGACCACTAAGAGAATACCAGGTTGACTTTATGGAGTGGCAGTGAGCATCCATTGAAGGCTTCTGCACCAAGAGCACTGATGTCACCACCCTTTGAGGGTGACCTTTCCATGTCTGTGGGGTGGAAGGACCATGGAGCAAATGCCTGGGGGTAATGCAAGGGGAGTGGCTGAGTGTGCCCCAGGACTTCACTCTGGGCTCCTGGGAATCAAAGGGCCGCAAGTAGCTGAGAAAGGGATGAGAGGAATAGATGAGGAACCACTGCCTCTCTGGGGCCCTTCACACAACCTGGTTCCCTGATGAGTTGGATGTTTCCTTTCCGACAGCGTTGACCTGCCATCCAACATACACCACCCTGCCCCCATCCAGTCCTAGAGATGTCTCACCCCCATGGCCACTCTGTGCCCTTTGAGGACTGAGAGCTCATAAAGTTATGGGACATAGAGCTGAGCTGGCTCATCCATGAACAGGGAGAGGCCTTAGAACATCAAAGGTGAGAGGGCCCTTAGAACACAAATTGTCAGAGCTCAGAGGGGCTTTAGAACATAGGTTGTCAGAATTAGGAAGAGCCTTTAGACACAGAATGTCAGAGCTGGGAGGGCCCTTAGAAACATAAGATGTTAGAGCTACCAGGATAATAGGAATGATCTGTCCTTAAGCCCTCATTTTATGGAGGAGGAAACTAAGGCCCAGAGAGATGACATGACATAGGTAGTAGAATTGGAATCTGAGCCCAGATTCATTGTCTCTAAATCCAGTGCTCTTTCCACTGCCCATGACCTCCTGACCTGCTTCAGAACTGGGAAAGGCCTGTCAACTGTACTCAAGCTAGCGACTATTCTTGACCCTCAGTTGTAACTGACTGTTCTGGACCTTGGGCTGAGCTGAGCATTGTCTCTTGTGATTCTATGTGGGGTTTGAAGTGAGGTAGAGGGGAGGTGGGGAGGGGAGGAAGGGTGCTATTCAGAAATGATGCCAACCTGTCTAACTGACCATCCAGTTAGACTGGCAGTTGGGACTCATGGCTCTCCCTTGGCAATAGACTTTCTAGATGATTTCATTCCTCAGATGAAGCTCCCTGAGGAGGGATGTGTCCCTGGTGAGAGAGAGGGACATTGGGCCATACTTCTCTTCTGGAATCATAAAGTTCCTCTAAGTCATGCCATACTGCATAGAGTGCTGGGCCTGGAGTCAGGAAGACTCATCTTCATGTGTTCAAATCTGGCCTCAGACACTTACTAGCTGTGTGACCCTGGGCAAGTCATGTAACTCTGTTTGCCTCAGTTTTCTCAACTACAAAATGAAAGGATTAGACTAGATGACTTCTAGGGCCCTTCCCAGCTTTGGCATTTTTATGTTCTAAGCTCCTATGCAACTCTGACATTCTGTGTTCTAAGGGCCCTCCAGCTCTGACATTCTGTGTTCTAAGGGCCCTCCCAGCTCAGACATCCTGTTTTCTAAGGGCCCTCCCAGCTCTGACATCCTGTGTTCTCAGGGCCCTCCCAGCTCTGACAGTCTGTGTTCTAAGGGCCCTCCCAGCTCTGACCTCCTGTGTTCTAAGGGCCCTCCCAGCTCTGAAATTCTGTGTTCTAAGGGCCCTCCTAGCTCTAACACTCTGTGTTCTAAGGGCCCTCCCAGCTCTGACCTCCTGTGTCCTAAGGGCCCTCCCAGCTCTGACCTCCTGTGTCCTAAGGTCCCTCCAAGCTCTGACATCCTGTGTTCTAAGGGCCCTCCCAGCTCTGACATCCTGTGTTCTAAGGGCCCTCCCAGCTCTGAAATTCTGTGTTCTAAGGGCCCTCCTAGCTCTAACATTCTGTGTTCTAAGGGCCTTCCCAGCTCTGACCTCCTGTGTCCTAAGGTCCCTCCAAGCTCTGACATCCTGGGTTCTAAGGGCCCTCCCAGCTCTGACATTCTGTGTTCTAAGGACCCTCCCATCTCTGACCTCCTGTGTTCTAAGGGCCCTCCCAGCCCTGACATTCTGTGTTCTAAGGACCCTCCCAGCTCAGACATCCTGTTTTCTAAGGGCCCTCCCAGCTCTGACATCCTGTGTTCTCAGGGCCCTCCCAGCTCTGACAGTCTGTGTTCTAAGGGCCCTCCCAGCTCTGACCTCCTGTGTTCTAAGGGCCCTCCCAGCTCTGAAATTCTGTGTTCTAAGGGCCCTCCTAGCTCTAACATTCTGTGTTCTAAGGGCCCTCCCAGCTCTGACCTCCTGTGTCCTAAGGGCCCTCCCAACTCTGACCTCCTGTGTCCTAAGGTCCCTCCAAGCTCTGACATCCTGTGTTCTAAGGGCCCTCCCAGCTCTGACATCCTGTGTTCTAAGGGCCCTCCCAGCTCTGAAATTCTGTGTTCTAAGGGCCCTACAAGCTCTAACATTCTGTGTTCTAAGGGCCTTCCCAGCTCTGACCTCCTGTGTCCTAAGGTCCCTCCAAGCTCTGACATCCTGGGTTCTAAGGGCCCTCCCAGCTCTGACATTCTGTGTTCTAAGGACCCTCCCATCTCTGACCTCCTGTGTTCTAAGGGCCCTCCCAGCCCTGACATTCTGTGTTCTAAGGACCCTCCCAGCTCTGACATCCTGTGTTCTAAGGCCCTCCCAGCTCTGACATCCTGTGTTCTAAGGGCCCTCCCAGCCCTGACATTCTGTGTTCTGTGGGCCCTCTCAGTTCTGACATTCTGTGTTATTAGGTTATTTCCTGCTCTCAATTCTAGGATCTCCTCTCCTATCACTGTCCTAGAGCAAATATACCATGCACACCCCATGGGTAAAGCAGGAGAACTGGGAGCCAGATGGCAGGCCTGGGGAAGAGCTTGTCTCTCAGGCTCAGTGGCTGTCAGGGACAGGATGAGGGAGACCTAGGAGGGGGCAGGTAGTTGAGAGATCGTCCTTGCAGTCTGTTTCATTACTCACCTGTCAAATATGAGTGTAATCAACACAAACTGAGAGCTAGATATCTGCTTAGGAGCTGACAAGGGCCAGCAGCCCTGTGGGGCCCTGAACAACCTCCCCAGCTAGATCCCTCCCATCCTGTTCCAGGCAAGAGGCTGCAGGACCTAGGCTGGACTGGGCCAAGACACCAGCTCAGCACCAGTTCACTCCCACACCCAGACTTCTGTTGGGACCCAAGCCTAGCCACAGTGGAACCCCAGTTCTTGGAAGGGACCCTGAGGAAGAAGGAAAGGTAGGGAACTCTGTCTCCTAGTCAGAATTACTTGTAGTGGGGAGGGGAGCTCCCCCCCTTCCAACTAAATGTCTCTGGACTTCAACCCACATCCACAGTATGAATATATGCAAAGCCCTCTGATACAGGCCCATTTGTAGAAATACACACACACACACACACACACACACACACACACACACACACCCCTCCAGACACAGGCACATTATCTTAAACATACAAAGACGCTCATTCTCTCCCATAATAATAGCTGCCATTTATGTAACATGGTTTGCAAAGCTCTTTACATCCATTATCTTGTTTGCTTGTCACAAAAACCTGTGAGAATAGAATTGCAACTATCGTTATTTCAATTTCACAACTGGGGAAACTGAGGCTCAGGTTGCACACTGGACTCTCTTAAGCCCAAATCCAGCAGGCTTTCTCCTATGCCATGATGCCTCTCCTGGGAACATTCATACCTGCCCCTTGTCAGACACAGGCTCATTTTATAGAGTCAATGCATGGGGACTGGGTTTGAATTCTGACTTTGGCACTCACCATCTGTGTGATCTTGCACAAATCACAGCCTCTCTGGGCCTAAATCTGAAAAATGAGATTAGACCAGAAGGTCTCGAAGGTCTAAGTCAGTGGTCCTATGATGCTATAAACATGTGCACCCAGAAACATACAGTCATACACAAGCATTCCTTCAGACATGGGCTCATGTGAACTCTCCATTTCTCTCTGTCTCTCTCTCTCCTGCCCCGCCTTCCTGTCTCTCTCGTCCCTCCCTCCCATCTCTATCTCTCCCTGCCTCTCTTCCCTGCTCCCTCTCTCTGTCTGTCTCTGTGTCTGCCTCGGTCCCTCTTCTGTCTCTCTCTCTCTCTGTCTCTGTCTCTTTCTCTCATGTCTCTCTCCTCCCTATCTCTCTCTTTATCCCCTCTCTCCTCCCTCTCTTCTTTCCCCTTCTCCTTCCCTCTCTCCCTCTGTCTTCTTTACTCTTTCCCTCCCTCCTTCCCTCTCCTATCCCCTGTCTGTTTTATACCCCACCACTGCCCTCCTTCCATAGTCATAGGTGTATCTCCCCTCCCCCTCACTGAAATGGCTTAAGGTAATTAGCTGGATACTGAGGGGATCTCAGGGAGGGAAAGAGGCAGGGCTTCATTGGATCCTGGCTGGATTTACATGCCTGGTTTTCACCCTTGAGTTTAGGGAAAGTCCTTTGCTCACACTCATGAATGTACACACACAACCTACTCACACGTGCTTGTAAACATGCCCCACACATTTATCTTTGGGCAAATCTTTTCCCTTCTCTGGACAAAAGTAAAAAGAGGGTCTCTGAAGACCCTTCAGCTCTGAGTCCCACCTGGCCACACTGAGACACACCTTCCTACTGGTCCAAAGGAGGCTGGATTCCTGACCTTGAAGGCTGAGCTCTCTCAGCAATAGAGAAGGCTATCTGCAAAGTCAGTAGGAGCCCCAGGGAAGAGAAGAGGCCTGGCAGCCTGGCCACCTCGTGCCTACCTTGCCCTGTGATCCTGGGCTTGGCATGGAGGCATCCAAGGATAGCCCCAGGCAGGGGGAGGGGGAGAGGAAGGAAGGGAGAGGCTGAGCCATACTGTACCATATTCAAATGAGCCTGCCAGCCTGGAGAATTTGAATGCTCCATCTCTCACCTGTTGGGCGACCCAGGCCACAAGCCCTGTACTAATGTCACAGGCATCCCTGTGTCCTGAACCTCAGTGACCCAGGAGACAGAGGGGCCTGGGACATCATTCGATCTTTCAGAGTGAGAAGAAACCTCAGAGTCTGTCTGGTCCGTTTTCCCATCCAGTGAAGGGCTCCTCTGCAGGTGATCTTCCAGCCCATGTTCAGTCCCTTCCAATGACCGGAAACTCGCTGCCTGCTAATGTTTTAGGTTTCATTTACATAGCACTTTGAGGATTTTACATATCTTTTTCTTATAACATGTTTGAGCTTGAAAGGGCATCAGAAAGGGCACAGAACAAGAAACAGAGGCCCAGGGAGGTCACTCACTTGGCAAGGGCTAGCCGGCCACTCTGGTTTTGGAGGGCGGGGCTTGTTAGAACGTTCTTATATCGAGCTTCCCTGTCTCTCTGTAACTTCTAGCCACCCCAGGCTGGCAGTCGGGGGCAAAGCAGGACCCTTTTGCAAAATAATTCTTCAGATATTTAAACCCAGTCAACATGGCCCGGCTAGTTTGCTCTCTCTGGGCAGGGTGGTGATCCAGCGAATAGAGCCTGGGGCTGGGACGGAGCAGATCTGCCTTTTGGTCTGGCTCTGCAAATCAGCTCACAGGGGCAAGTTCCTTCTTTTCTCTGGGCCTTAATGTCTTCATATGTAACACAGGACTGCCCTCAGCCCTAATATTCGGTGACTTAAAGTCTCCCAGCAGGACTTTGTCTCCTCCTAGGTCCCAAGGCCCCTCCCAGCTCTGAGATCCACTAGTCAAAAGCACCTCGTATGGGTCAGGCTCAGTGATAAGTGCCGGGCATACAAGAATCAAAGGGAACCAGGCCTTGCCCTCATGGAGTGCACATTCTAACGGGAGGGGCCACATGTGCCTGTATAGCCCAGAATCTGTTCAACATGGGTGCTGGAGAGGCAGGTGGGTGGGAAGGGGCCAGATTGTGGAGAACCTTCCAACTCTGCCATTCTGCTTTCCAAATACCCTTCCATGATGACATAATCATGTCCATTTCTTTCCTTATTCTTCCTCTTCCATTTTTCCCAAACCTAGCTGTCAAGGTCTCTCTAGAGCCAGACTCCCAGCATGTAGTCACCTGGTGCCAGGGTCACTGAGGTGGCAGCAGGGCCCGAAGTCAGCCCCATGATGTCCCGCCCTAGCATGCCAGCTCCTTATTTGCAAAAGAGGTGGTTGCTTGGCCGGGCCACTAGGATCCGGGTGGCCCAGGCTTGGAGCCAGCACAGGAGATGGGAGTGGGCACTCTCCCTCCTGCCCCCATTGTCCTGCTTCTTACTTCTCAAGCCCCTGATTCCAGATTTGAAGCAAACCTTCCCTCCCCACCCCCAACCCCTCCTGTGGGGGGCACAGGCAGCCAGAGCAGTATGGTCTGGAGCGGGGTGGCAGGCTGAATACCTCACCCTTGACTTGTATGCAGGGGTTAAAGGGACCCAGCAGGAAGTGAAATCCAAGGAGCAGAGCCGGATGTCTTTGCTTGGTGGGGGGTGGGGGGAGGTTGCTGAAGGGGGAGGTGAATTTTCCAGGGTCTCAGAGCTGCCTGTGGTTTAGAATTTGAAACCAGCCGAACCTGCCCAGCCCCACTCCCAGGTTCCAGGCTCCATAGGGGGTACTGTCAGGTAGAAGATGAGGGGGAGGAGTGTTGGGGGGGGGGTTGGGAAGGGACAGAGCCCAAAAGAGTAGACAATAGGTGTTCTGTGGCCCCAGCTTGGGAACTGTCAGCCTAGGGCTATGCTGGGGCTCAGATATCCCAGGATCGGCTGCCGCTCAGTGCTTCTCTCCACTTCCTTGGACCTGAGCCGCCACACTCCCTGGACTCCTCTAGATTGGGGGATCCTAAGATTTTAAGCTGGAAAGGGTTTAGAGATTATCAGGTTTAACACCTTCATTTTCCAGCTGAAGAAACGGAGGCCCAGAGAAGAGATTTGCCCAAGGTCGCACAAGTCCAGACACCTGTCTTTGAACTCTCTCTGGGGATCATGGCATTATAGGATTCAGAGCTGAAAGGACCCTAGGGATCATTTAGTCCAATACCTTCCTTTGACAGGTGAGAAAGGAGAGGACCAGAATGTAACTTGCCCAAGGTCGCACAGGTAGCCAGGTCATGGGCAGGAAGAATTCAAACCCAAAGCAGTACCCTTGGTCCTCTTCTGCTTGCTCCTGCCTGGTCCTATCACTAGCAAGGCCAGTGACTGGCATCTGTCCTCTCTGCCCACAATGAGAGGAGATCCCAGCCCAGTTCTTGGCCAGACCTCCCCCTATCTTCTCCCTTCTCTGGAGCCCCGCAGGCAGACTGCTCTGGGGCTGGGCCCAGTCAGGGCCAGGATACACTAATGCCTTTCCATCTCCAGCTCTAGTTTTCTCCATTTAGAAGTCCCCTTAGCTCAAATAATGCTTCATCACCATCTCTTGAAACATTCTTTTTATTTTATTTTTAATTTATGGTATAAAACAAGCAAAATTTTATTCTAAGGGACTTCACAGGGGCAACCCAGTAAGACAGGAGCATTGGGAGACTTTCCATACCATACCTCCCCTTCCATCCTTCCCCCACACTCCTTGCCAATGTACCCCACCTCTGAGGACACAGTTGAACTGGCACAACCAAGTCCATAAGTCCCACTGCCTTGAGCTGGTTAACTTCCCTTCTCTTCTTTCTGAGCTAAGATTTTTCTGGGAAAATTGTCCCTCCCCTGATTTCTGAGGAATCTAGGCAGCACAGTGGTTAGAATACCAGATCCAGAGTTAGGAAGACCTGTTTCAAATCCTGCCTCAGACACTTAGCAACTGTATGATTATGGACAAGTCACTTAACCCCTGTGGATCAGGATAATACTAGCACCTACCTCCCAGGATTGTTGTGAGGGCAATGAGATAATATTTGTGAAGTGCTTTGCAAATCTTAAAGTGCTATATAAATGCTAGAGATGATTATTTTCTCTCAATCTCTGGGGTATAAAGGAGGGGCTAGGGGACCCAGTTGTTCTAATTTGGGGCTGGTCATGCTTGGGCCGCCTATTCTAGGTGCCAGCTCTGGTTGGGACAGTCAGGCTCCTGCCACGATGCTTCTAACCATGAGCCCTGACTTGTGCCCCTGCAGGCTTGTTATTTGGGGGCACAGTCAGCCTGCTCTGGTTTTCAGCGTTAATAGTGATGACAACACCTGGCCTTTGGGCATATGACCCACAGCTCTCCCTGGCAGGGGGAAACAGATTAAAATGTCATTGGGGAAAATTTAACAAAATAGGTAAAAATACAATAAAACAGTTAATATTACTATATGGTTTTCTAAATCAGCATACAGCCCTCAGGGATCCTTACATATGGTTTGGTGGCTCTCATTTCTCTCAAATTGGAATCTGACACCACCAGTGTAGGGAGTAAAGCATTGAACTTGGAATGACAAAGATCTGTGTTCAAACGTTTCCTTAGACACTTACTAGCTATAAGACCTTGGCCACTTAACCTTTCTCAGCCTCAGTTTCCTCATCTGTAAAAAGGGGCTTAATTATAGCACCCATATCACAAGGTTTATTGTAAGGCTCAAATGAGATAATATAGGTGAAGTATATTATAAACTTCAGAGTGCTAACAGAAATGAAAACTTTGAAATAACAGATCATCATTAATTATCATTGTTGCCTACTTGGTTCTCTTTGGGACAGTCATCCATCCCAGTGTGGCTTTTTCATTCACCCTTTCTGGTTGTTGGTGCAGTGTGCTTGTTCTGTTCAGACCATCAGAGTTTGGGCCATCCCAGTGGGCTTGTCCGTGTGGGGATGGTCAGCCTCCGGTGGTGGTCGGTGCCATGAAACAGACTGTGTGGGCCATTCCAATATGGCTGCTCTCCATGGGCTCAGTGGTCTGCTCTTACCATTACAGTTTGCCTGCTTTGGTCACCAGAGTCCTCTTACTCTGGCTTCTAAAAATATTTTAAAATAAAATTTTATTAACATCTTTCTTTGCATTACCTATATTTCCAAATATACCCCTCCTCCTAGAAAGCCATTCCTTCATTTGAAAAAATGAGGAAAAGTCCAGCCAGATTCCCCATAAGGAAAAGTCTGACATTATATGTAGTATTCCATGTCCTGGTCTGCTGCCCCTGCAGAGACTACCCTAGCCTTTTTGCTTAGCCTGTGCTGCTTCTTAAAAGGCTTTCTGCTCTGGTTGTTGTCCTGGCTTTTCTGGCCAGTCCATTTCCCTTTCTGCCTCACTGGGATATCTCTCGCTCTCTGAACAGGATCCTGCTTCTTACGACTCCCACCCCATAGGGCAGGGATATTGGAAGGCCAGTTGGTGCTCTCCCTGATCTCCTCCCTCCCACAAATATACACATACAGGCTCACCCCTTAAGGGTCAGGTTCTGGCCCAGGTGTTTATGAGAATTTGGGAGTGGTGGAACATGATAGCAGTCTTCAAATATTTGATGGACTATCATGTGGAAGAGGGCTTGGTCTTGTCCTGCTTGAAACTAGGAGCAGCAGACAGATGTTTCAAAGGAGGCAGATTTGGGGTCGGTGTAAAGGAAAACTTTCTGAAAGAGATCTTGATGAGGAGGCTATATGACCATTGACGGGGCCATTGTAAGGAAGGTGTTCTGCCAGTATGGCGGGAGGGATTAGGGGCTCTCTGCCATCTCTCCAGTCCCTAAAATACTAATGTAAACAGGTGGAAAGCTTGTGTTCCAGGTCTTGGGGTAGGCAGTGTCTGGATCTGGGCAGGAGGTTCTTCCTAAGGAAGGGTCTTCTAGTCCTCTACCCATGATAATCTCTAGCCCTTTCCCCACCTTCTATTTGTATCCCCCTCCTCACAATCTAGTTTGTGCTTTCAGGGTAAGGATTCCTTAAGAGAGCACTGGACTAGGATCTAGAACAGCCTGAGCTCTGCCACTTACTGTGTGACCTTGGGAAGTTGTTTCTCTAGGTTTTGTTTTTCTCATCTGACAGATGAGAGAGTTGAACCTTCCAGTTCTGAATACTAAGGTACAAGATTCTTGCCAGCTTCAGTCAAGCCTTCTGAGGTTCTTTCTCAATTTAACATTTTATATGCAAAGATCCTGTCTAGAGAACAAAGGAGATAAACTCTGTGTGGTACTTTTCCAACCTTGAAGCACTATATAAATGTGACCTTTTTATTCTTATTCTTATTATAGCATAGTGGCATAGTGTTATAAACCAGGAAGACCTGGGCTCATGTCCTCCCTCTAATACAGTGACCAGACAGTCACTTAATGCTCCCAGACAATGCTCTGACACTAGAAGTTTCAGGGCATGTGCCAATCTGCATTGAGTGTTTCCTGTAAAAATGAAATAATAAAAGGATTGTGACTCTGTGAGCTTTAGGAACTGATTGCTAGACATATTTCTGGAAGAAGAAAGTCAAGGAGTCTTCAGTGTGCTAGTGATGAGGCTTGCAATGGGAAGAGGCCCTTTCTCCTCTGTTCCAAACACTGCTGTTTCAGAGAACAGGGACTCAAAGGCAGCAGGGTAGCAGGGAAAAGGTCTAATGAAGGAAAGGATAGTTGCATCATAGGGAACTGGCCCAGGTGTTTGACTTGGTCCTTCTTTATTGGTGGGAACCCCAGTCACCCATCGTTTCAGGGGATTATTTTGCCACAGAAATACACCAAGGTGGAGGAGCACAGAGAAGTGGATACAATTCTGAATTGGAAAATGCTTAGCACAGTGTCTGACACACAGTAGGTGCCTAATAAATGATTGTTATCATTGTTCTTCCACTAATTAGCTGTGTGCCAAATCACTTAGCTCCTCTCAAGATCCGTTTCCTCAATTGCAAATTTGACACGATAATTCTCAAACTACCTGTCTTATAGGATGGTTGTAGGAAGACCTCTTTATTAAATGCAAAATGACCTACAAATATGAATTAATTCAATTCAGTAAACATGTATTAAGTACTAACTCTATGTCAGGCACTGTGCTAAACTCTAGAGATTCAAAAAGAGGCAAAAGACAATTCCTACCCTCAGGGAGCTCACAGTCTAAAGGAGGAGACAAGATTCAAACAAATATATACAAAGTAAACTATATACAGGATAAGTAGGAAATAATTAAAAGGAGGAAATCAATGGGGTTAAGAAGGGTTAGGGAAGACTTCCTGTAGAAGGTGGGATTTTAGTTGGGACTTAAAAAGAGTCAGGGAAATAAGGACAGGTAAAAGGGGGTGGGATAGGTTAGCACCATATATTGATACATACATACATATATATATACATATACATATATGTATATATGTTTATTTATGGAAATCTAAGAATAGGAGTGGGGGAAGCATGATGAAGAACATTTGGGTGAAGATTAATGAATGTAGAAATAGAAGGGATGTTGCTGTCAGAATCTACAACAAATCACCTAGACAGAAAGAAGAAAGAGATGAGCTCAGGAAATGGACTTCAAGCCCGATATGAACAAATCCACAGATGAGTGGGAAACGGTTTAAGGGCTGTGCTGTTCTTCACTGGCTTTAATGCTTTCATCATTGTCATTTGAGAGAAGCACTCCGTGATTGGTCCTCCCCCTCACACCTTTTCTAAAGACTGGGTTGGCCATGCATTCCAGGAAAGTGCTGCCCATGAAGGGTTAGTCTGTCCTATTGAAGTGGAACCATGTCAAAAAAAAAAAAAAAGAATGAAAGAGAAAAGTTATTTGGGATTGTGTCTTCTCCTTATCTGAATCTCATTTGTTTCTTCACGAATGTGCAACCCTGAGCATATTTACTGTAGCCTTCCATGTGAAACAGTAACAATGAGTTATAAACAACTGACCTACTTGCAAAAAACAATCCCTGCTCACAAGTCTGCCCCAGAAGCATCATAGAACAGGGATGAGAGGTTTCACTTTGCTGCTGGAGTTCTCTCTGTGCCCAAAGCTGAGCCACCAGTAATTTCAACTCAAATTAAGTCAACAGTCATGGAAATAACATCCTTCCAAAGATGGAGAGGAGAGATTCAGGCTCTTCTTTCTCTAGATTATCTAGAGGCTTTCCAGGTTCTCTGGTGTCTCCTGGTGCTTCTGGTTTCCAGCTCTGAGATAGAGAATGAATGATGCCAACTCCCCTTCAGGTTATTAAAGGGAGAAGAATGCACTGGGAATTCCGAAGCTGCCATGAGAGAAGCTGGCAGTCTCCTCAATGTTCCTATCCCCAATTTACAGCACTAAGGACTTCATGAATTTTCTTCTGTGGTTGAGATCTGGAACTCTCTTGGATCAGCTGAGTTATTTCCTTCCCAATGAGAGAGCTCTTCATTCTGTACTGTCTGGTATATATTCTGTGCATACTTCCTGATTGCTGTTTGGCTATCAACTTGGATACATTTTTTTGTTTGTATCTTTTTTTTTGCTTTTTGCCATTTTCATTGTATTCATATATTCATTGTGGGACTAGTATATGATGAAAAGAGAGTCAAGCCTTGGATATAAAGCTTGGGGTCCTACTTTCCTCATTAACATAGTGAGCAGAAGGTTAGCTTGAACCTAAAAACTACATCTCCTAGACCAGGGGTGGGAAACTTGTGGTCTTCTAAATCCTTAAGTGTGGTCTTTTGACTAAATCCAAATCTTTGTTCAGCAAATCTTTTGAACAAAATCTGTTGAACATATCTTTGTTCTGTAAAATTTGGATTCAGTCAAAAGGCTGCACTTAAGGATTTAGAAGTTCACATGTGGCCTTAAGGCCACACGTTCCCCACCCCTGCCCTAGACTAATAGTTTTAAAGGGAGCAGATAGATATAAATCTAGCCAGGTACCCCTTTTCTCTGAGGAGAGCAAGAATGCTTGGCCTCTACTCTCCACTTACTGTTTCCCCTCCTGGTAGGAATTAAAATCTCCCTGGGATAAGAGAGGGAGAAAAGAAGCTAGAGGTGTCTATCACATTTCCCTACGAGCATATGCTGCATCCATGCTACATGTGGGGTACAGCCTTCTCTACATACACATAGGAAAACTCATTCTGGCAGCTGTGTGGAAGAGGAACCAAAGTGGGGAGAAGCTTGAGGCAGGGAAATCACTTAGGAGGCCAAAGGATTTAGGGGACATAATGTGGAAAAAAGGAGGCTGGAGGAAAGACTAGAACTGCTGCTTGGGGTAAATGGGATGATGATAACTTACAAGAGAGAAATCATAGTTCTTCAGTTCTTATTTCACTTCCATTTTCTCTGCCAAGGAAAATGACTTTTAGATTGAAAGGACTAGAACAGATGGCCAACACGTTAGCCTAAAAACAAAAAAAAAGATTGTGAGAGAGGCCCTCGCCACCTTTCAGGAATTTAAGTCTCTGAGCCAAATGAACTCCATCCCTAGTCCTGAAAGATATGATTCGTGCACTGCTAACAATAGGGGAGCTCCTGCAGAATCAGAGAAAGGCAGATGTCCTGATTTTCAGAAACAGGAAGAGAAGAGAGTTCAGTGAGCTTGACTTCAATTCCTGGCAAATTCTACATGTTAGTCATTTAAACTTCCAGTGCTTCCAGGTAACTCTCTAGAATAAGTTATAGAAGAAGTGATCTGCATTGGGGGAGGAAGGTTTCCATGTTGGAAGTTCCCCATACATGGAGAAAGCTATGGACCCTTCCAAAAAAGTAATAAAGGTAGGCTAGAAAATAGTTAGAAAAACCAAAAACACCAAACAGTGAATATAAAGAGCCAGCTTGGCTTCATCAATAACAGGTCGTTCCAGACCAACCTTATTTTCTTTGTTGACAGGATTACTGAACTGGTAGATCAGGGGAATGTTGAAGACAGAGTTTACCACAATTTTTTGCAAACAAAAAGTGTCTCATTCTATTCTTGTGAGAAAGGTGGAGAGACACAGAGATTTGGCACCAGTTCAGTGACCAGAGGTTAAGAGTCATCACTTATTCCAGGTCATCATGGAAGGAGGTCTCCAGTGGAGCCTGAGCCCAAGGGGCTGGGCTTGACCCTGTGCCAGTGACCAGAGTTCAGTGACCAGAGGTTAAGAGTCATCACTTATTCCAGGTCATCATGGAAGGAGGTCTCCAGTGGAGCCTGAGCCCAAGGGGCTGGGCTTGACCCTGTGCCATTGAATGTTTTCCTTAATGACTTAGATAAAGACACAGATGGTATGTTGATCAAATTGACAAATGATCCAAAGCTGAGAGGGATGTTTAACACACTGGATGACAGTGTCAAGATCTAAAATGATCTTGACAGGCTAGAACATGGGGCCACATGTTTTTGGAATGAAATTTCATAGGGATAAATATAAAATCCTCTACTCAGATTTTTAAAACATAGCTTCACAAGGACAAGATAGGAGAGGCACAGCTAGATGGCAAGTCTTCTGAAAAAGATCTGTGGGGTTTAGTGGACTGCAAGCTCAATTTTTTTTCAAGTATGATATGACAAGCCAGAAAACTAATGAGGTCTTAGCCTGCATTAAAGGGGGAAGGAAACAAGAATTTATCAAGTGCCTACTATGTTCCAGGAACTTGACAAATATTATCTGATTTGATCTTTACAATAAGCCTATGAAATAGGTGTCATTCCCATTCCCATTCTGCAGATGGAGGAACTGAGGCAGCTAGTAGTTCAGTCACTTGCCCAGGGTCATACAGCTGGTGTTTGAGGCTGGATTTGAACTCAGGTCTTCCTGACTCTAGGTTCAGCACTCTATCCACTGTGTTACCTAGCTGCCTTAGTGCCCAGAGCGAAGGGAGTAATAGCCCTACTGTCTTTTGCCCTGCTCAGACCACAGCTGAAGTAGTGTGTTCAGTCCTGGGCCACCATAGTTTAAGAAAGATGGTCTAGGGGCAGCTAGGTGACTCAGTGAATAGAGTACCGGCCCTAGAGTCAGGAGGACCTGAGTTCAAATCTGTCCTTAGACAATTAACACTTACTAGCCATGTGACCTTGAATAAGCCACTTAACCTCAATTACCCTGCCCTCCCCCCTCCAAAAAGGAAAAAAAAATATAGTCTAGAAGAGAGCAGCCCAGAAGGTCAAAGGTTTTGAGTCCTTGACATATGAGGATCAGGCAAAGGAACTGGGGAGATTCAGCCAGGAGAAGAGAAGACTCTGGGGGAACATAATTGCTATCTTCCAGCAAGGTGAAAAGCATTTAATTGTTTACCATATGCCAGGCACTGTGCAAAGCACTTTGACAAGTGTTTGAAGGAGGAGAGATTTAATTTATTCTGTTTGGCCCAAGACGAGAGTCCCAGGTGGAAACTGCAAAGAGACAATTTAAGTTCAAATCAGGAAAAACGTACTACCAATTCAAGCTGTCCCCCAGTGGCCTGGGGAGTTCTGTTTCAGTGGCGGTGTGTAAGTAGACTGGACATCCCCATGTGGTAGTGGGGATTCCTATTCAGGGCCAGGTTGGCTCACTGAGGTCCTTTCCTGCTCTGAGAATGCATGGTTCTGTGAAATTGAGGCCTAGAGAGAGAAGCAACTTTTCCTTTGAGTGGAAAAGTCATTGGATCTGAACCCAGTTATTTCCTCTCCACCTTGCAGCCAGCCTTAAGACTGTTGCCATTCCTCTCTTGCCAAAGGGAGTTGACTAAACTTTACTAATGGAATGGGGCATTCTCTTGCCTGTCCCCCACCCCTTTGTCTGGAACCTTGCTATCTCTCTGGGCTTTAGAATTGTAGACCTTCCGGGGCGGCTAGGTGGCGCAGTGAATAGAGCGCCTGCCCTGGAGTCAGAAGGACCTGAGTTCAGAGCCGGCCTCTGACACTTAATCCACACAAACAAACAAAACCTAGCCGTGTAACCTTGGGCAAGTTACTTAACCCCAATTGCCCTAAAGGGGTGGCGCAGTGAGTAAGAGCGCCGGCCTCGGAGTTGGGATGACCCAAGATCAGATCCGGCCTCAGAAAATGAGCACCCATGCATAAATAATGACTAGCCATGTAACCTTGAGCAAGTTACTTAACCCCAATTGCTTTTAAAAAAAAAGAATTGTAGACCTTCTGACCTGGAAGGGGTCTTAAAGGCCATATAATACACCCCCTCCTTTTAAAAATGAGGATCCTAATGAGTGAAGAAGTGACTTATTCAAAGTAAGTAAATGGAGGAGTCAGGATTGGAATCCAGATCTTTTGGCTTGTGTCTTAGTTCCCACTGAATATACCCAAAGAACTTCCTTTGGGGTGAGGTGAGTGATCCCCTGTCCTGCTTCTCTCACAGGTTGTGGGGATCTGATGAGACAGTGTAGATGAAAGGGCCTGGCAAAGTATAAAAGCCCTGGGAGGCATGATTGGGATGGTTGTCGCTGTTATCTCCGATTCTGAGATAGGAGGGTAGGGAAGGGGCATGAGGATTGTTGCCAGGAAACAGAAGAGCCATCACCATCCATTCTACTTCCCGTTTCCAAGCTCATTCTGCCTTGCCTGGGGACATTGGTAATATCTGGACAGCCTCTTCAAACCCAGTCCCTGAACTGCCTGGCCCTGACCTTCTCAAGGTGAAAACTGGAGTCCTGGGACAGGTGCCAAATGATCAGCCTGGGAAGCAGCTACTGAAGGTGACCTGGGAACAGGGCTTTGTGGGCAGTCCCAGCTTCAACAGGAGGAAGTGTTTATTCTTTAAAGCCCAGTTCACACAGTGTCTCCTGCAGGAAGCCTTCCCTGATCCCCCTGGGACTTGACATCAACCTCTGTGCTATCCCTTTCTGATGCACTTATCAGCCAACATTGTCTATCATGGCTTAGTCTTAACTAAACCATGTATCTTCCTTACTATGTCCAGGACAGTGCTCTCCATACTGCTGGTGCTTAATAAGTGCCTGCCAAATGAGTGAATGAGGGTCAGGACAGGGAGGTAGATACCAACAGAGATACTACACTGAGTCCTGACTCATTTATTCACAATTCAGCAAACACTCACTGAGTGCCTACTATTTGCTAACCTTCTACATAGGCTGCTTAGAAAAAACAGCCCACTTCAGATGATTCTCAGATAGCCTGGCCATCTCCACTGGATGTTCTGTGATTCACCCCTGCTTTGGGCTGCCTCTCCTTCCGTTAGCCCCATCAGAGAAGGGAGGGCTGGATTCTGCCGCTTACTAGTGATGTGATTTTAGACACATTGTTTCATTGCTCTGGGCCTCAGTTTCCCTCTTGTAAAACAAGGCCACTAAGGGCCTTTCCAGCTCTAAACCTATGATCCTTAGAGAATTTGAACACGTTATGCCATGAATCTGAGCAAGGGAATTAGGAAGGTAAGTCTAGCCAGAGAAACAAAAACATTTGGTTTTTAGAGTAAGGAAAGGGATGGATAGATTGGATGGTGAGAGAGAGAAAGAGTTCAGACTGGGGGGGTATGGAGAAGGTGAATGAAGGAGGGAAAGTTTGAGAGAAGGAAAGGGAGTTGGGGAGAGGAGATGGAAGGGTTGGGGGTGGGGTGGAGAGGCCACAGGGTAAAATAGATCTAGAGTATGGAGGATCCCCAGAGTCTAACCTTGTTTTACCGATGAGAAAACTGAAGTGCAGAGGGGCTAAGTGACTCACCCAGTGTCACACAGAAGTAAGTTCTAGTGGTAGGATTTGAATCCAGATTCTTTGACTAAATCCAGTGCTCTTTCAATTGAGGGGAGGAAAGGGAGCTTGGAGAAATTGAGGCAGGAATGGATTCTTTTGAAGAGAGATTCAGAAGCTGGGAGAGACCTGAATAGTGGGGGAATGGAGAAGTTGGTCTGCCCCCAGGGCCTCTTTCCTCTGTGTAGCTCTTCTTGGCTTGACCTCTGTCACAAGAGAAAGTAACCTCAGACAAGGGGTCCTTCCTCACTTCCCCTATCACACAAGTGCTAAGCCAGGCAGCTTCTGGACTCCAGCAAAGCCTCCCTGTCTAAAAAGAAGTCCTCCCTCACTAAGGACCACAGAATCTCCAAAGCCAGATGGGAGTTCAAGGTAAAACATTTGCTTCTTCAGAATCCTCTTTTAAATCCCCAACACTGGAATGGGAATGAACTCATCTGATACAGCTTTTCTAACAGGAGAAGCCTGAGAGCATCTGGGAGGCTGAGAGAAGGGTTAGAGGAAAGGGAGAAGTTGGTATGTGTGATGAAAAGAGCACTAGCTCAGAGATCAGGAAATGTGGGTTCTAATCCTGCCTCCGTCACTGACCATGACTTTGGGCCAGTCACTCCTGTTTGCTGGGAATCATGTAAAGTGAGGGGGATGGGTTTAAATGTCCCAAGGACCCTTTCAGCTCTGACCTCCTGTGTTCTAAGGGCCCTCCCAGCTCTGACATTCTGGGTTCTAAGGGCCCTCCCAGCTCTGACATTCTGTGTTCTCAGGGCCCTCCCAGCTCTGACATTATGTGTTCTAAGGGCCCTCCCAGCTGTGACATCCTGTGTTCTAAGGGCCCTCCCAGCTCTGACATCCTGGGTTCTAAGGGCCCTCCCAGCTGTGACATGCTGTGTTCTTAGGCCCCTCCCAGCTCTGACAGTCTGTGTTCTAGTGCCCTCCCAGCTCTGATGTTTCATGTTCTGAGGACCCTCTTGGTACCCACATTCTTTCCTCTAAATTCTCCTGCTTCTAATATTCTTTTTTTTCTGCCTGAGACAGGGTCTCAGCAGATCATTTAATCCCTGAACCTCAGTTTTCCCCTCTGTAAAGTAAGGATAATAATAGCGCCTCGATCATGGGATTTTTAT
This sequence comes from Gymnobelideus leadbeateri, assembly GCA_011680675.1. Lineage (NCBI taxonomy): Eukaryota > Metazoa > Chordata > Mammalia > Diprotodontia > Petauridae > Gymnobelideus > Gymnobelideus leadbeateri. The sequence goes on from WOXC01005235.1 coordinate 752,749, forward strand.
GAGGAGCAAAGGAGATGATGTGTGTAAAGCACTTTGCACTTCACTAACAGCATTATATGAGTATATATAACTACCACCTGTTATTTTTATTAATGGTGATAACAATTAATAATTAATAACATCCTAGCTTTAACGTTCTCTGTTTGAAAAGTGTTGAATTTGAAATCCAGAATCCTAGATCTTCTAATGCTAAGTTTGGAATCTTGCCTTTTTTTTTCTTTTTGGAGGGGAGAAGGAAAGGCAATTGGGGTTAAATGACTTGCCCAAGGTCACACAGACTAGAAAGTATTAAATGGCTGAGCCTGGATTTGAACTCAGGTCCTCCTGACTCCAGGACTGGTGCTCTATTCACTGCCCCCTTGCCTCTAACATTTAATTAGTTGTGTGACCATAGGCAGGCCTCTTAAACTCTCTAAGCCTCAGTTTTCTCATCTGTAAAATGGTAGTCCCTACCTCACAGGGCTGTTGGGAGGTTCAGATGAGATGATGTGTGTAAGGCTCTTTTTAAGGGCAGAACAATAATTATGCTAATGTGCCAAGGCCCTTTCCATTCTCCCCTTCAGTCTTGGAATCTCTTTGATTTCACAGTTTTGCATCTGGGTGGTCCCACCTGGGTTAGGAGACTCATTTCCCAGACAGGTGCTCTCTAGGAAGCCAGGGTAGAGATGGTGCTGAGTCTCCTTCTTGAGCACCTGAGGTCCCCCCCTGCTGTCCATATTAGGCTGGGGTCCCTGACAGCCCCCTCCTAGTCTCAGGGTGGGGAAAGTCTTAGGCTGCCTGGAGTGGGAGTGACTCAGGCTGGAGATGGTGAGACTACACCCACTTCTGACTCACGTTCAGCTGGGTGGGGGAAGCCTCAGCATTCTCCTTGGGGCAGGGTGGACAACTCCCACACCCAAGCCGGCCTGGCCCCATGTCCCAGCTCAGAGTGTCCAGGAAGCCTACCAACCCCTACATTTAGTGGCTATTTAGGAAGGATGAGTCCAGAGAAACCCACCCACCCACCCAAACACTCTCTAGGAGCCCTCCAAATCCTGACACTTCCTCTTCCATAGAAAAGGTCTTTGTCTGCCAGACAATTATTCACCTCTGGATTTAGGTTGTAGACCAGGGGTGGGGAACCTTCAACCTTGAGGTCACATGTGGCTTTCTAGGTCCTTGAGTGAGGCCCTTTGACTGAATCCAGTCTTCACAGAACTTCTGTCAAAGGGCAGCACTTGAGGACTTAGAGGGCCACATGTGACCTCCAAGTCACAGGTTCCCCACTCCTGTGACCTTGCCCAGTTGGTCACTCAAGTCTGTGAGTTGTATCTGTGTCCAGACCTTGAGGTGAGGCAGAGAATCTGGGGGCCCCGTGGGGAGCTGAGTATGGTGGCCGGCAGCTCCGTCCCCATCCAGGGCAGTTTGCCAGGAGCCTCCATCACCCCCACCTCCCCACTCCTCTGCCAACCTCTATTTCCCTCTCCTTAAGATTTTTTTTTTTATTTAGAGCTAAGTTTAGATTTTAGTATTTAGATTTTGAAATCTAGTAAGATTTCCTCCTTTACAAAGGAGGAATCTATGGACAAGTAACTTACCCAAGGTCACATAGATAAGTAACAGATTTGAACTCAGGTCTTCTGACTCAGAAAAGCTATGGTGACTTGGATAAAGTCCCAGAGTTTGCAAATGACATGAAGCTGGGGGGGGGGGGGGGCGGGGCGGGGTATAACGTGCCAGATCAGAGTGAGCATCCCAGAAATTCTGGCCAGGCTAGGACACTGGGTAGAATCGAATAAGACGAATTTAGTAGGTATAAATGGAAAGTCTTACAATTGGCTTAAAAAATATATCGAGGCAGCCAAGTGGCAGAGTGGATATAGTATTGAACCTTGAATCAGGAAGACAAGAGTTCAAATCCTGATTCAGATGCTAGCTAGCTATGAGCCCCTGTGCAAGTGACTTAACCTGCTTTTATTTCCTTCCCTGTAAAATGGGGCTCATAGCAACTACTTCCTGGGGTTGTTGCATGTGAATCCAATGAGATAACATATAACACTTTGCAAGCCTTCAAGTCTGGTGTCAATGGTAGCTCTCATTCTTTTTCTTCCTTTTTTTTTTTTTTTTTTTTGGCTTTTTTGAAGGGCAGTTGGGGTTAAGTAATTTGCCCAAGGTCACACGGCTAGTTTTTTTGTGTGTATGTTAAGTGTCTGAGGCTGGATCCTAACTCAGGTCCTTCTGACTCCAGGGCTGGTGCTCTACTCACTGTGCCACCTAGTCGCCCCGAGTTGGATAGCCTCTTTTTTGTTTTGCTTTTTGGAGGGCTATTGGGGTTAAGTGACTTGCCCAAGGTCACATGGCTAATTTTTGTGTTAAGGGTCTGAGGTGAGATTTGAACTCAGGTCCTCCTGACTCCAGGGCTGGTGCTCAATTCACCGAGCCACCTAGCCACCCCAGCAGTTCTTATTCTTATGGGGGAGTATAGATAGAGTTCTGAAAAAAATCTGGGAGTTCTAGTGGACCACAAACTCAATGTGGATTAGCAGCTTGACAAGCTAGCCAGAAAAACTCTAGTGAAGTCTCTGGCTACATTAAGAGTGGTATTGGTTCCAGGAATAAGAAAGTGGTTGATATTATCTCAGGGAACTGGGGAGCTTTATCCTGGAGAAGAGAAGAATGAGGGCAGGGTGAAGGGGGTTGGGTGGAAGAGGAGTTAGGCTTGTTCTGTTTAGCCCCTGAGGGTAGTGTCAGTCACAGAGGGTAGTAGTTGAAAGATATTGCACTTGGCCTTGATCTTTAGGAAAACTTCCAAGTCATCAGAGGTGTCCCTAAGTGGAATGGGCTGCCTGGGGAGGGGGTGTCTCCTCTCTCCCTGGAGGCTAGAAGACAGCTCCTCAGGTTGGTTATAGCTGGGATTCCTTTGGTATGTGAGTTGCACTGGGTGACCACTGAGGTCCCTTCCAACATGGGGGGCAGAAGTACTGAGCACTGGGGAATCAAGTGCCAGTTAAGGCTGATGCTGGCAGAAGACAATGAATCGATCAGTCAATTAACAAGCATTTAATAAGAGCTTACCCTGTGCCAGGCCCTGTGCTAAGCATTGGGGATACAAAAAGGCAAAAGACAGTCCCTGCCCTTAAGGAGCTTACAGTCCAGTGGAGGAGGAGAATGCAAACAGACACATACAAAGCAAGCCATATCGACCCTTTCTGTGGCCGTTTTGGCAAGAGACTCTTGGGATCCCCATCTGCAGGTTCTGACACGGGGCCCACTCCCCTCCGCTCAGGGCCTGCTTCCTCCCATCATTTCCAGGTTGTATTCTTGGTCCTCCTCCTTTCTCTTACTGGTCCATATCTGTCTCCTTTGGTGATTTCTTCCCAATCCTTTAATGTCTGTGCCCCCAAGGAGATCTTCTCTTCAACTCTTTTCCTTGGTATTCTTGGCCACTTCCATGGCCTTCAGCACCATCTTTATAACCGGTGTAAAACTGTTATTTCTAGCCCTGGCCTCACTTCTGAGCTCCAGTCCACATTCCCAGTTGTTTAGGGGAACCACTTTACCCCAGTTTCCCAAGGGCTTCTCAAACAATATATACAAGCCTGAACTCAGTATATTTTCCACCTAAAGCTACCCTTCCCTCTGATGTGACTGCTTCTGTCCATGGGGCCCCCATTCACCTAGTCTTCACTGTCCAAGACCTCTGGGTGGGCCTTGACCTTTCCCCTCCTTCACTACTCATATCTCATTAGTGACCAAGTCCTAGTGATTTTATCTCTGGGGCATCCTTCCTCTCTATTCCCATTGCTACCTCAGCCCCCCTCCCATATCCTAGCCCCTCCTGGACCATTGTAGTAACCTCCTAACAAATCTTTCCCCCTTTGCCCTGTGGGCTGTCTGTGGGGACCATGTGGGTAGGAATGAACAGAGAACAAAACCGTAGCATGCTAGAGAGACACTAATGAGTTCTGGATCAATACCTATTCCTCTTGAAGAGAACTTTCCCTAGATGAGCATGGGGGGGGGGGCGGGCAGGAAGGGACAACTTTGGGTCCTTAAGCCTCTCACTCCTTTTTCTTCTATTCAGAGGAGGTCAAGAGCTCCCCTTATTATATGAACTTGGCCCTGAACCTTACAGATAGCTTCAGCTAGGTGGTGCAGTGGATAGAGCATCAGGAAGACCTGAGTTCAGATCCAATCTCTGACACTTACTAGTTGTGTGACCCTGGGCAAGTCACTAAACCTCTATTTGTCTCAGTTTTCTCATCTGTTAAATGGGGATGATAATACCTAACTCTTTGAAGGTTGTTGTGAGGATCAAATGACATAATAATTGTAAGGTAATTAGCACAGTGCTTGGATCATAATAAGGGCTGTATAGGTGTTAGCTCTTCTGGTTTTATCCTGTATAGTGTCATACTGCATAGGTGCTAGCTTTTCTGGTTTTATCCTGTATAGTGTTATACTGCATAGGTGTTAGCTCTTCTGATTTTTATATTTCACAATCTTCCTTTCATTCTTCTCTGCTTGGGGCTTATTCTGACCTCCTGTTTCCTTTCTCTTACAGGAGGAGTGATGGGCAGAGCCAGCCCTTCCCTCATGCATTAGACCTGCCCCGAGTGGACTCTGCTCCTCCCCACACAGCTTCCCTCTATCCCAAGGTAAGGTGACCTCTCCTCTCCATCTCAGGAAACCTTTCAGTGAGGAGTCTGGGGAGGGATGAAATGAGGTGAACAATGATCCCATACACTTGACCTAGGTTTTTCACAACCCCAGGGGATGAGTTTAGTGACAAAGCATTAGAGTCAGGGGAATCTGGGTTTGAATCCTGACTGTCACTTACTAACTGGGTGATGTTGGACAAGTGACTTCTCTCTGAATGTGTTTCCTTATCTGTAAAATAACAATGATGGGATTGAGCTGTATCAACTCTGAAGTTCCGACTGGCTCTAGTTCTGTGACCCTAGGACCTCTCTGAGTCTCAGTTTCCTTATCTTTAAAATGGGGGCAATAGTATTTATATTTTCTTCCTCCCCAGGTTGTTATGAGGGAAGTGATTTTTTTTATCCCTTAAGTGTTATAGAAGAGGGAGCAGTTATTATAGCATCTTCATCATCACCATCATCGTCATTCACTGTCACTAGTCTCCTGGTTCTTGACAGTGTGGTACAGTGGAGAGGTGGTGCAATGATTGGAGTGCTGGGCTTGGAGTCATGAAGACCTGAGTTCAAATCCAGCCTCAGATATTTCCTAGCTGTGTTACTTTGAGCAAATTATTTAACCTCTGTTTGCCTCAGTTTCCTTAACTGTAATATAGAGTTTATAATGACGCCTGCCTTGCAGGGTTATGAGAATCAAAGGAGATAATATTTATAAAAATATGCTTGGCACAGTGCCTGGCACATAGTAGGTATAAGTAAATGCTTATACCCTTCTCCTTTTGCTAGGGCCTCTTCCACCTCTGACTTCCAGTGTCCTAAGGCCCCTCCCAGTTCTGACATTCTGTATTCTTTCTTGTTTGTTTTTAAATATCAACTAAAGTTTTATTTTAAATAATCTTTTTTTTGGAAATAGTATGTTATTTTTCCAATTAAATGTAAAGATAGTTTTCAGCATTCATTTTTATAAGATTTTGAGTTCCAAAATATTCTCCCTTCCTCCCTTCTTTCCCCCCCTCTCCAAGATTGCAATCAATCTGATATAGGTTATACATGTGCAATCAATCATGGAAGCATATTTTCACATTAATCATGTTGTGAAAGAAGAAACAGAACAAAAGGGAAAAGCCACAAAACAACAACAACAACAACAACAACAATAGCAAAGTTAAAACAGTATACTTCGATCTGCATTCAGACTCCATAGTTCTTCCTCTGGATGTAAATAGCATTTTCCATCATGAGTCTTTTGGAATTGTCTTGGATCATTGTATTGCTGTGAAGAGCTAAGTCAATCATTGCACAATGTTACTATTACTATGTAAAATGTTCTCCTGATTCTTCCCATTTCAATCAGCATCAATTTATGTAAGTCTTTCTACGTTTTTCTGAAATCCAGCTCCTCATTATTTCTTACAGAACATTTCCAGAATGGTTGGCTCAGTCCACAACTTCACCCACAATTCATTAGTGTCCCAATTTTCCCCATCCTCTCCAACATTTATCATTTTCCTTTTCTGTCAAATTAGCCAATCTGATACGTGTAAGGAGGTACCTCAGAATTGTTTAATTTGCATTTCTCTAATCAATACTGATTTAGAGCATTTTTTAATATGGCTTTAGATAGCTTTAATTTATTCATCTGAAAACAGCCTGTTCATATCCTTTGACCATTTATCAATTGGGGAATGACTTGTATTCTTACAGATTTGATTCAGCTCTCTCTATGTTTGAGCAATGAAGTCTTTATCAGAAGCACATCAATATTCATTAGGGAAATCGATCTATAATTTTCTTTCTCTGTTTTGGCTCTTCCTCGTTTAGGTATCAGCACCATATTTGTGTCATAAAAGGAATTTGGTAGGATTCCTTCTTCACCTATTTTTCCAAATAATTTATATAGTGTTGGAATTAATCATTCTATAAGTGTTTGGTAAATTCACTTGTAAATCCATCTGGCCCTCGAGATTTTTTCTTAGGGAGTTCATTAGCGGTTTGTTCAATTTCTTTTTCTAAAATGGGGTTACTTAAGTATTTTATTTCCTCTTCTGTTAATTTGGGCAATTTATGGTTTTGTAAATATTTATCCATTTCACTTAGATTGTCAGATTTATTGGCATACAGTTGGGCAAAATAGCTCCTAATAATTGCTGTAATTTCCTCTTCAATGGTGGTGAATTCACTATTTTCATTTTTGAAACTGGTAATTTGGTTTCTTTTTTTTTTTTCAAATAAAATTAACCTATTTATTTTATTTATTAATTTAATAGTTTTATTACTTTCAGTCTCTTTCTTTCTTTTCTTTTTTCTTTTGCTTTTTTTGGAGGGGGGAAGGCAATTGGGGTTAAGTGATTTGGCCAAGGTCACAAAGCTAGTAAGTGTTAAGTGTTTGAGGCTAGATTTGAACTCAGGTCCTTCTGACTCCAGGGCAGTGCTCCATTCACTGTGCCACCTAGCTGCCTCTTACTTTCAGTTTCATTACTCTTTCCCTTGTGTTTCGAATTTCTAATTTGGTATTTAATTGGGAATTTTTAATTTGCTCTTTTTTTTAGCTTTTTAAATTTCATGCCCAATTTATTCATCTGCTCTTTCTTTATTTTATTCATGTAAGCATTCAGAGATTAAAATTTCCCCTAAATACTGCTTTGGCTCTCTCCCATAAATTTTGGTATTTTTCTCATTATTGTCATTGTCTTTGATGAAATTATTGATTGTTTCTATGATTTGTTGTTTGACCTAATCATTCTTTAAGATTAGATTATTTCATTTCCAAATAATTTTTAATCTATCTTTCTGTGGCTTTTATTACATGTAGTTTTTATTTCATCACAATCTGAAAAGGATCCATTTGATATTTCTGCCTTTCTGCATTTGATTGAGGTTTTTCTACCCTAATATATGGTCAGTTTTTGTGTAGGTGCCATGTACTGCTGAGAAAAAGGTTTATTCCATTCTATCCCCGTTCAGTTTTCCCCAGAGGTCTATCATATCTAACTTTTCTAAAATTTTATCCACCTCCTTAACTTCTTTCTGTGTATTTTGTGACTAGTTTTGTCTAGTTCTGAGAGGAGGAGATTGAGGCCCCCCACTAGTATAGTTTGCTGTCTATTTCTTCCTGTAACTCTAAGAATTTGGATACTACAGTACTTGGTGCATATATGTTTAGTATTGACATTACTTCATTGTCTATGGTACCTTTTAGCAAGATGTACTTTCCTTCTTTATCTCTTTTAATCATATCTATTTTTGCTTTTACTTTACCTGGGATCAGGATCACTACCCAGCCTGCTTTTTTATTTTTTACTTCAGTCAAATCATAATATTTTCTGCTCCAGTCTTTTACCTTTACTCTGCTTGTATCTCTGCTTCAAATGTGTTTTTTTGTTTGTTTGTTTGTTTGTTCGTTTTTTGCTTTTTGGAGGGCAGTTGTGGTTAAGTGACTTGCCCAAAGTCACGAGGCTACTAAGTGTGTCAGATGTCTGAGGCCAGATTTGAACTCAGGTCTTCCTGACTCCAGGGCCAGTGCTCTATTCACTGTGCCACCTAGCCACCCGAAATGTGTTTCTTTAAGCTGCATGTTGTAGGATTCTGGTTTTTAATCTGCTCTGCTGTCTGCTTCCATTTTATGAGAAAGTTCATCCATTCACATTCAGAGTTATGATTACTTTGTATTTCTCTCCATCCCATTACCCCTCACACCCCCATTTATACTTTTCTCTCTCTCTCTCCTTTCACCCTGCTCCTTCTCACCAGTATTCTACTTTTGACCTCAATCTGCCCCACCTTCTATCAGCCCTAAACCTCTTTCTTTCCTCTTTCCTCTCCTACTTCCCTATAGGGTAAGATAGTTTTCTTTATCCAACTGAGTCTATATGTTATTCCCTCTTTGAGCCAAATTCAGTAAGGTTCAAACAAGGCTTATTTACTCTCTCCTTTCCCTCTACTGTAATAAGTCTTTCATGCCTCTTCATGTGATAGAATTTACCCTTCTGCCTCCCCCTTTCCTCTTCTCTCAGTACAATCTTTTTTTTCTCCTTAATTTTAGTGATATAGTTTTTGTTTTTTGTTTTTTTTTTTGGAGGGGGGAAGGCAAGGCAATTGGGGTTAATTGACTTGGCTAAGGTCACACAGCTAGTAAACATAAAGTGTCTGAGGCCGAATTTGAACTCAGGTCCTCCTGACTCCAGGGCCGATGCTCTATTCAATGCACCACCTAGCTGCCCCAGGGATATAGTTCTTAAGAGTTTAGTATCGTCTTCCCATGTAGGGATGTAAAAAACTTAACCTTATTGAATACCATGTTGTTGTTGTTTTTTCTTTCCTATTTATCTTTTTATGCTTCTCTTGAGTCTTGTATCTGAAGATCAAATTTTCTATTCAGCTCTGGTCTTTTTTGAAAGTCCCCTATTTCACTGAATTTCCATCTTTTCCCTGAAAAATTATGCTCAGTTTTGCTGGGAAGTTCATTCTTGCTTGTAATCCAAGCTCCTTTGCCTTCCAGAATATCATATTCCAAGCTTTCCGAGCCTTTAATGTAGAAGCTGCTAAATCTTCTATAATCCTGACATTGGCTCCATGATATTTTAATTGTTCCTTTCTGGCTGCTTGCAGTACTTTCTCCTTAACCGGATAGTACTGGACTTTGGCTACAATATTCCTCAGAGCTTTCATTTGGGGATCTTTTTCAGGAGGTGATTGGTGGAGTCTTTCAGTGGCTATTTTACCCTCTGCTTCTAGGAGATCAGGGTAGTTTTCTTTGACAATTTCTCAAAAGATGCTGTCAAAGCTCTTTTTTTTAAATCATGGCTTTCAGGGAGTCCAGTAATTCTTAAATTATCTCTCCTGGATTGATTTTCTGGGCCAGTTTGTTTCTCTAATGAGGCATTTTACATTTTCTTTTGTTTTTTCATTCTTTTGATTTTGTTTGACTAACTTTTGATTTCTCAGTCATTAACTTCTACTTCTACTTCTACTTTCCCAATCCTAGTTTTTAAGCAATTATTTTCTTCAGTTAGCTTTTGTACTTCCTTTTCCATTGGCCAATTCTACTTTTAAAGGAGTTGTTTTCTTTAGTGGATTTTTTTTCCAATTTGGCCACCAATTCTATTTTTCTTTTTGGAGGGGGGAAGGCAGGGAAATTGGAGTTAAGTGACTTGCCCAAGGTCATATAGCTAGTTGAGCATCAAGTGTCTGAGGCCGGATTTGAACTCAGGACTTCCTGACTCCGGGGCTAGTGTTCTATACACTGTGCCAACTAAATGCCCCCCAGTTCTGGTTTTTAAGGAGTTGTTTTTTTCAGTCAATTTTTGTTTTTCATTTCCCAAGCTTTTAATTTTTTTTATAATTCCCTCATTCCCCCCCCCGCCCAAGTTTTCTTCTACCTCTCTTACATGATGTTCAAAAATCTTTTTGAGCTCTTCCAAGAGGACTTTTTGGACTTGAGGCCAATTCATACTCTCCTTTGAGGCTTCACATGTGATGTGGGCATTTGGACATTTTTGTCCTCTTCTGAGTTTGTGTTTTGATTTTCCCTGTTGCCATAGTAGCTTTCTATGGTCAGGGCTCTTTTCTGTTTTTTGCTCATTTTTAGAAGTTGAGCTGTGTTCCTGCAGTACAAGGGGCACTGTCCCAAGCTTCTTACACTGAGGTCAGAGGTCTGGTCACTGGCTTTCTGTGCTGGGGCCTCTAGGACTGATGACTTGCCCACTGTGCTAGGGTGGCCTAGCTTAGTTGCACCCATTGTGCCCTGCTTCTGGGGTTGGCAGTTTGCCTAATGCACTGGACTTGAGGTTCACAGTTGGTCTGCTGTGCCACTGGCCTGCTGAAACCAGTTGCTGATCTGTGCTGTGGCTAAGAGCCTCCTGCTGGCTTGCCTAGACACCCTTGCGCTGGGCTGCCTTTCCTGAAGTCCTAAGTTGTATTGGGCTGGAAAACTGTTTTATTCCATCTTTTTGTGGATTCTGTTGCTCCAGAATTTTTTTAGAAGTTTGATTTAACATTATTTTCAAGGGAAACTAGGGAGAGCTCAGGCAAATTCCTGGCTTCTTGCTGTCCTCTTTGACATTCTGTGTTCTAACGGCCCTCCCAGCTCTGACATCCTGGGTACTAAGGGCCCTCATCTCTGACATTCTGTGTTCTAAGGGCCCTCCTAGCTCTGAGATTCTCTGTTCTAAGGACCCTCCCAGCTCTGACATTCTCTGTTCTAAGGACCCTCCCAGCTCTGAGATTCTCTGTTCTAAGGACCCTCCCAGCTCTGACATTCTCTGTTCTAAGGGCTCTCCCAGCTCTGACATCCAGTTAACCTAAGAGGTTGCAGTCAAGGTGCACTTTCCCTGACAGTCTCCCAGGGTCAGTCTGTGGAGCATTTTCTAATTGGACTCCTCTAGACCCCTCAAGTTCCACGTGGGAGCACTGTACCAGTGATGGGAACTCAGTTCTTTCCCTGGGGGGAGAGTTTTGAGTACCCTGGTGAAGGAATTCTCTCTCTGTCAGGTCATCCAGTCTGAAATTATGTACAAAGCATGTGATCCAGTGCTCTCTCTTCACCTGGCTAGTCCTGAGGATGTGATAAAGGGGCCCAGTCTGTTCATTGGTCACTGAAATGCAAAACCACCTGGCTTGAGTTGCCACTCTGGCATATGACCCTGGGCTCTGCATAGCATGGGCAGGTTCAGGTGAACAATGCCAGGTGTTTGCAGCACGTATTGGACCTAGAGCAAGGGAAAATGCCAAGGCCATTGACTTGATTGGAACTTGGACCTTGGCAGGCAGCTTTGCCTCCCCTGGCCCTGCTGTTCCTTCTATAAGAAGGAAATGAAAATATAACTGCCAGGTTTCTGGAAGGACACACACATCACAAATCTTCCCAATCACTGTGGGTTTGTTTTTTTTAGAGGGGGCCTATCTCTGTATCCCCAGTGCTTAACCCAGAACATAGTAGGCATTTAATAATTGCTCACCAGGAGTGATGTCCAGTAATCCCTGCTTCTTGGGCTGCTGTGGCTGGTGGATTGCTTGTGCCCAGGAATTCTGAGCTGCATTAAGGCTAAAGAAGTATGTCCACATGAAGTCTGGCACTAACATGATGAACCCCCGTGAGTGGAAGACCACCAGGTTCCCTAAGGAGGGTTGTACCAGCCCAGATCTGAAACAGAGCAGGTTAAAGCTCCCATGACAATCAATAGTGGGATCAGTCAGCAAGTGGCCAACTCCAGCCTTGGTGAGATAAGAACCTCAAAAAACCCTTTTTTTAAAAAAAAAATTAAAAATTAAAAACAAATTATTAATTAAATTAAATTAAATACAATTAAATTAATTAAAAACAAAAAACAAGAAAAAAATGCATATTGACTTGACTCAACTGATCATAGGGCCAGAGTTCTGTTCTGCTCTCTCTCCACCAGGGCTTGCTTCCGTCCTTATTATTAATCCATATGACACAATCACAACCCCCCACATCCCCCCACACCCAAGCACACCTGCCCCTGTTTGCCGGATGCTCAGACATCCCCATGCTAGCATGGCCTGCCCCTCCCCTTGGGGCTGTGTGGGAATGCAGGGCTTTCTCAGGGCTGCATTTCAATAGGTGCCCGGAAGCACTTGGGTCTAGGGAGCCAATTGTGTAAATCAATATTTGCTGTTGTTAATTATTAAAACCAAAGCTGGGACTAAGGCTGGAACATGCACCTCCGGAGTTCCTGCTGCCGCCAGCTCCCTGGGCCCAAAGCTGGAGCCAAAGCCAGCTGGGCACCCCAGGGGCCTGGCTGCAGGGAGCATTGGCAGCTCTGGGGGCTCCCATAGACTCTTCAGGACAGCAGTTGGGAGCTCCGGAGGACAGGCTTGGGCCCAGCCTTCTGGGACAGCCGAAGAACCTCAGGGTTCTTTGGCAGTGTGAGGGATGCTTAGACACTTCTTCAATGTCTCTTGGAGATGGAGAGAATCCTAAGTCCCTCTGCTTCTGAACAAGACCTTTACTTGGCCAGCGATGTGCAAGACTGTCTCCTGAATTGGTATCATCTTCAAACACCATTTAGACTCATAGATCCTAGAATGCATGGGGCCTCGGAACATAGACTGCTAGAAAATCATCATCCCCATCTTAAAAGATGACAGGCTTGTAAAGAACATTATATACCTTATCTCATTTAATGACATAGAATGTCACATAGAACACAGAATGTCAGAGCTGGGAGGGCCCTTAGAACACAGAATATCAGAGCAGGGAGGGCCCTTAGAACACAGGATGTTAGAGCTGGGAGGGACCTTAGAACACAGAATGTTAGAGCAGGGAGGGCCCTTAGAACACTGAATGTTAGAGCTGGGAGGGCCCTTAGAACATAGGATGTGAGAGCTGGGAGGGACTTTTAGTGTCCTTAGAAGCAGGTCTGCTTCCTTCCAGTTCTGTACTCCCTGCCCATCCTTTCCAGGGACTCTGCCCAGGAAAAACTCTGTAGTTATAGATGACTGAAAGCATCACATCTTGACCAGTTGCCAGAGGGTTGGAAGGTTCCTAGGACTCAAGCCATCAGGGAGAGGAAGGGGAAGGCAATTCGAATTCAGCTGGGAGGCTGCTGCTAAGCCTGTGGTACAGTGAAGAGTGCTGGATTTGACACCAAAGGACTAGGGTCCAAATTCTGACTGCCATTTATCACCTGTGGGATTCTTTGGGTCTCAGTTTCCGGATCTGAAAAATGGGATCGACCTAACTAACCTCTCAGGTTCCTTCCATCTCCAAAACTGTAGTTCTCTAACCAACAACCCTGCTCCTTACAAGCTGTTATGGTGGAAGTGAGTCCCCCTCTTCCTCCAGGAGACAGTCAGGGTCCTGTTTTCTCTTCTTCCTCTCATTGGCAACTGGGAAGTCGCCATGACCTTAATCCCTCTTTGGGCCTCAGCTAACTGCTCTGGAAGGGAGAAGGGAGGATGAGTGAGAGAATACAGCACAGTGTAATGGAAAGACCACAGGATGTGTGCCACTGACTTTCTGTGTGATGCTAGACAAGTCCTTTGCCCTCTCTGGGCCTCAGTTTCCAAATCTGTAAAAGGCAGGATGTGAAATAGGTGATCTCTTAGACGCCTGGTGGTACAGTGGATTGAGTGGTAAATTGGAATCAGGGAGACTTGAGTTCAAATCTGACCTTCCAACATTTACTAGCAGTGTGACCCTGGGCAAGTCACTTAATCTCTGTCTGCATTAGTATCTTCAACTGCAAAATGGGAATGAATAATAGTACCTGTTTTACCGGATTGTGTGGGGATCAAAAGAGACATTTGCAAATCACTTAGCACACTGTGTAGCACTTAGTAGGTGCTTAATACATGCTGGCTCCCTTCCCCTCTAAGGGCAACTCTATTGTTCTACAATTCAAACTCTGTTCTAATGTCCCTCCCAGCTCTGATATACCACGTGGGAAAATTCCCTCTTCTCTGGTCTTTCCAATCTAACAGTCTTACCTTCTGAAATCCCTCCTAGTTCTGACATGCTGTGTTCTCAGGGCCCTCCCAGCTCTGACATGTGTTCTAAGGCCCCTCCCAGCTCTGACATTCTGTGTTCTAAGGCCCCACCCAGCTCTGACATTCTGTGTTCTAAGGCCCCACCCAGCTCTGACATTCTGTGTTCTAAGGCTCCACCCAGCTCTGACATCCCATGTTCTAAGGGCCCTCCCGGCTCTGACATCCTGTGTTCTAAGGTCCCTCCCAGCTCTGACATCCTGGGTTCTAAGGGCCCTCCCAGCTCTGACATTCTGTGTTCTAAGGTCCCTCCCAGCTCTGACATTCTGTGTTCTAAGGCCCCTCCCAGCTCTGACATCCTGTGTTCTAAGGGCCCTCCCGGCTCTGACATCCTGTGTTCTAAGGTCCCTCCCGGCTCTGACATCCTGTGTTCTAAGGTCCCTCCCGGCTCTGACATCCTGTGTTCTAAGGTCCCTCCCGGCTCTGACCTCCTGTGTCCAAAGGGCCCTCCCAGCTCTGACATTCTATGTTCTAAGGTCCCTCCCAGCTCTGACCTCCTGTGTTCTAAGGGCCCTCCCAGCTCTGACCTCCTGTGTTCTAAGGGCCCTCCCGGCTCTGACATCCTGGGTTCTAAGGGCCCTCCCGGCTCTGACATTCTGAGTTCTAAAGTTCCTTCCAGCTCCTATATTGTGTTCCAAGTCCTTCTCAGCTCTGGCCTTCTGTGCTCCCGGGTTTTTCCAGCCCTTACATACACTGATTCTAAGAGGAAAGAGGCAAAGTTTTGGAGGCCGGAATGCCCTACTTCCCAGAGACCCGGCAAGCAGTTAGGTAAAAGCGCTTTGAGATCGGCGGTCCACTGCGCCCTGGCTCGGCGGGGTGGGCTGTCGGAGCCAGGCGGGACCAGGAGCTGTAGGGCCGGCTGGGCCGGGGGCGGGTCCGCGCTGCCTCTGCCCGCCCCTGCCCCCGCCCCGCGCCGCCCGTACCTGCTGGCCCGCCCCCTCGATCCCTCTCCCGACCCGGCCGAGCCCCAGCCAGCGCCACTGCCCAGCCCGAGCCCGAGGCCGGAGCGAGCGGGGCTGGGGCGCCGGGGCTGCCGGGCCCGGGATCGTGAGAGAGTTGGCGAGAGCAGGGGCCGGGGCGCGGGCGGAGGGGAGGCGAGGGGCCGCGGGGGCCCGGGGCCGGCTCGGGATGGCGCAGCCGCGGCCCCCGGCGCCCCCCGCCCGCCCGCGGAGGGGCTCGCTGCCTACCGGGGCCGCCTGGCAGGTGAGTGCGTCCTGGGGGCTGGCGGGGGGCGAAGGTGAGATCGGGATGGGTGGGAGCCGTGGAGAGGTGCTACCCGTGGCCGGCTGACCGGGGTGTGTGTGTGTGTGTGTGTGTGTGTGTGTGTGTGTCCCTCCGTCCCTCCCTCCCAGCGCACTGCCAGGGAGGTTTCATCTGTGGGCTCCCAAGGGTCGGTGAAGGGGTAACTCGGACACCGAATCTGACCTCAGAACTGCTTTGTGGTGGGGGAATTATGCTGTCACTGAATGTGAGTAAGAGACCTTGGCCCAGGTGCACACTTGGAGTCCTCCGGCTGGCTTGTGTGTGTGTGTGTGTGTGTGTGTGTGTGTGTGTGTGTGTGTGTGTGAGTGTGTGTGTGAGTGTCCAGGACTGTCTGGTATAGTGTGTGTGGATTACACCGCAGTTGTGAAATTGTCTTCCTGGGCTTAGGTTGACTTAATCACTGACACTGTGTGTAACACTCTCCCAGGGTGTGTTGTCATTGTGTGTTGGCGTGACTGTGAGCCTGCCTCTGTGTGTTTTAGAAGCTGTTACTGTAAATTTGTGAAATGTCAGAGCTGGGAGGGCCCTCAGAACATCATATGTAAAAAGTGAGAAAGGTCTTCTCCTTGGACCCCTTTAGGAGAGGACCCTGAGGGCGGGACTCTGAGGGGATCACAGGGTAGGTGGAGGCAGAGCCCAGGTTTAGGCCCAAGTCTCCTGCCCCAAGCCTGGGGCCCTTTTCACTCCTGGGCACTGTGGCCTGGGTCCTGCATCTTGGTAGGATGTGTGACCATCTGTCCTGTTGCTTTTGTGACCCCCAACTGGTTGGCCCTAGGTTGTGTGACTCTGCCTTCCCCACTCACCAGGATTATTGTGAGGATATTGTTTATACCCAAAAAGAACTGGAGACATGGGGATTGTCTTCTGTGGGGTTATGCTTCTGACATGCAGTGCTTGGTGTGTGTTGTGTGATTGGATGTATATGGAGGGGACATTTGTTTCTGATGCCATAATTAGGAGCATTCGTGGCCTTCCTCCTCTTGCCCTCAAAGCTTTTCCACAAGGAAAAACTGCAAGGTTGTGTCTAGATTTTGTAGCATCTCAGCGCATGTGCTCATGTATGGAGAATTTAGACAGGGGAATGGTAGGTGTGTGAGTGTAGTGTGCCCTTTTCTGAGTGCACATAAACATGTTGCTCTGTGTGTTCATATATCCTTGTATGTGTCAGTGTGCCCCTGTGCTAGGGTGTAAGTACATGTATGGATGTGCTGCCCTTTCACCAAGGAGTGCAGAGCACAGGGGCAGTGGTTAGGCATTGGCAGAGGATTAGGGCACTTGTCTGGGAAAACTTGGAAAGCTCTCCTGGCCCTGCCAGCTGGAACTGCCTTCCCTTCAGGAAACCTTGCTATGTTCAGTATTGGCACAGTATGGGCAGGAGCTGGCAAACTTGAAAGCCCAGCCTGGAAGTGGCAGAGCTTAATGCCACATGTATGTAACTATAGCATTCATCAGGGTGGGGTTTAGGGGACATGGGGGCAACAGAGAAAAGAGGGCTTGATTATAATTTAGAGAGAGGAAGAGAGGGTGTGTGTGTATATGTGTGTGTGTGAGAGAGAGACAGAGAGAAAGAGACAGAGAAAGAGAAAGTATGTGTGAAGGGGGGTAGAGAGAGAAGGGAGGTAGAGAGAGAGGAAGGAGGGAGGGAGGAGAGAGAGAGAAAGAAAGCAAGAGATAGAGAGAGTCTGTATTTGTGAAAGAGATAAAGTGTGTGTGTGTGTGTGTGTGTGTGAAAGAGAGAGGGAGGGAAGGAGAGAAGAGGGAGAGAGAGAGGAGAGAGGAGAGAAAAAGGAAGAGATAACTAGAACAGGTATTGATGCTGGGTGTGGTCAACCTCAGCATCTTCTCTCCATATAGAGAAGCAAAGGGAGGATCGCTCTCATAAGAGACTTTGCTGCGTTCCTGTCACTTGCACTGAGATCTCAGGATTCACTTGGGGATGGGGCCCTTTCTAGAAGAACTGTGCCCCACGGGGACACCTGGGGTTGGTCCCTGCGATTCCCTAGATTGGGCCAAAACCCCCTTGGGGGGATGGAAACAGGGACTCCTGGTTCCTCCTCTGTGTCCACCTGCTGGGTCCAGCACACTCTTGGCCTCTTTCTGAAAGCAGCTTGGCACTGCCCTGGGTGTGGGCAGAGATGGTCTCCACTTGCTGCTGGCATTAGGGCTATTATCTCCCCATCATATTAAGAGAAGGAAGAGACCTTGAAAATGATTTCATCTTACAGATAAGCAAACTGAGGCCCAGGGAGAGGAAGGGACCAGTCCAAAGTTGCCTAGTTAATAAAGGGATGGACTTAGGATTCAAATGCATGTCTTCTGAGTCCAAATTCATTTTTCTGTGCTGTTTTATCATTGACAACTAGAATGGGAAGCCTGGGGCCAGGCTTTAGCCCTCTTAACACAGATCTCCTGTGGGGGAGGGAAGGTTTAGGGAATTTAGGGAACTCTCATTGGGCTAAGGATGGGCTAGAATGGAGGGGATGTGGCCCTGGCTCCTTAAACAGGAAGATTCATTTAGTGTAGGGTCTCTCCTCCTAATTTTGGCCTGAGAAGGATAGAATAGAAGTGATCAACAGGGATGTCAGCCCCAAGAGAAGTGAGGAGACAGTGAGAGCCAACAACCCTTGCTAGAAGAGGGCTTAGGCTTGGTGGCCTGGTCCCTTGGTGGGCAAGACTAGAAGTAACTATGCTCTCGAGTTAGAAGACGTATGTCTAGATCTGATTTCTGGAAAGTGAGGCATTTGGACTAGGTAGATTTTCGAGGTCCCTCCTAACTCTGAGATTCCTTGAGGTATGGTAGGAAAGGGAACTGGATTTGGAGTCAGAGAATGGGGGGTCAAGTTCCAGATCTGTTGCTAATCTCCCTGTGACCTTACTCCAACCATGTAATTTCTCTAGGTCTCAATTTTCTTTTCATTAAGAAACTTGGGACACAGAATACTAGAACACCTGGGAGGGCTCTTAGAACACAGAATGTCAGAGCTAGGAGGGCCCTTAGAACACAGAATATCAGAGCTGGGAGGGCCCTTAGAACACAGGATGTCAGAGCTGGGAGGGCCCTTAGAACACAGAATGTCAGAACTGGGAGGGACCATGATAGTCTGTTATAACACAGACTGTAAAATGAGGGGACTGGAAGGTCACTAAGGGCCTTTCCAGTTCTAAATCATTTAATTGTGTGATTCAGTTGACTCCAAAGCTGGCACAGAGAGGACCTGGGCCCTTGGCTCTTTGTGCCCTCCCCAGCTATGGGGTATGAGTAGAGAAGTCCCCATGAGAGGTACAGCCCATCTCAACATGTCACCTTGGGGCGTCAGGCAGCTGTTGTGGCTGGTGTCACTAGATGGGGAGGGGGGACTCGAAAGGTCCAGAGGGACGTGGACCAAGCTTGCCTTTGTGCTGTAGGGGGAAAAGCATTGCATCTAGACACAGGACCTGGGTTCTAATCCAGCCTTTCCACTTCCTGTGTTACCTTAGGCACATCTCCCTGGGACATGTCTAAAGTGAGGGTTGGAGCAGGTGGGCTCTGAGATCTTGGCTAGCTCTAGATCTGGGAACCTGCGATTCTGTGGCCTGACCCTGTCCTTCCTCCTGTTTTCTCTGTTGCAGAACTCAGATTTGTTTGAGATGATTGAGAAGATGCAGGTGAGTGGCCAGTCTTTGGGGTCCCTGGGGAGCTCTTGAGGGGTGGGGGCATCCTAGATGTCAGCCTCGATCACTGGGTCCTCATGGCCTGTTTGAAGGAGGCAGCAGCATCCATACCCCTGTTGCAGGGGAGGTGGGTCACGTCCTAGCACAGAGCTGTGCCCATGTCAGGCTGGTGGGTCCCTGATTTCCATCTCCATCCTAATGGTCCTTGTGTCTTTGGGGTCCTGCTCTCCAGCTCAGCATTGCCTTTGCCTGCAGGGCTTAGGGCCAGTCTTGCTGTCTCTAGGTCAAGGTCTCCTCCAGCCATCGTCCCTCCCACCTGGACCCCCATGGAATGAGAGGGGCCTTTGAGTTTATCTAGCTGAACTCCTAGCTGAAGCATGCATACCCTCTATGAGGACCCTAAGGAGTGGGCATCCAGCCTCTGGCTCAGTACTCCCTATCACAGAGAACGCTCTACCTGTGACAACAGCCCAGTCCATTTCTACAGAACTTTCATTGGTCAATTGTTCTCCTTTTGGAGGAGCCCAGATCTAGCTCTGTGACTCACCCCCCCCCCCCCACCTGGTTCTACTCCTTCCCTTGGAAGGCACAAAGAAGAACTCTATTCCTTTTGTATTGTGGCATAGTGAGAGGGTATTAGACTGGGTTCTAGGCATAGGACTGCTACCAGTAGGCAGTGTGGCTTTGGGCTACTTGGTCCTCTCTCTGGGCTTTAGTTTTTTGCTAAGTATCATGAGAGAATTCCCTCCCAGTCCTGACATTCTGTGTTCTTAGAACCCTTTCAGTTCTGACATACACTGTTTTAAGGTCCCTTGTGGCCCTGACATTTTTGATCTAAGACCCCTCCCAGCCCTGACTGTCCCCATGGGTTCTAAAGGCCCTAACAACCCTGACATTTTGTGTTCTAAGGCCCCTCCAAGTTCTGACATTCTGGGTTCTGAGGGACCTTCTAAGCTTTCACAGTATGTGGATCTATTCACAGGCATATACTCCCAAATGCTCTATCAATGCATCTGAAGGAGTTGAGAGGTCTCCATCTAGAAAGACTGCCAGGGTCATGACTGGTAACTCTTCTCTTTGCAGGGAAGCAGGATGGATGAACAAAGATGCTCCTTCCCACCGCCTCTCAAAGTAAGTCCCAGCCCTCCCTTGGTAAATGTGTGTTGAGGGGAGGGAGGGGGAAGGAGCACTGGGCTGGTCCTATCCCAGGCAGATGCTTTCCTGGATCTCAGGGTCTTGACCTCAAAAGTGATTCTGCATCACCCCCACCACTATCACCCCCTTGCCCCTCTTACCAAGCTATTGACCCTCTACATATGGTACTTGGGGGCTTCTTTGGGCAATAGGGGGTGGGGGTAGAATTATAGATTTCCAGGGGAGGAGAGGGAGGGAGGGAGGGATGTGCTCCTGTGAGTGTTTGGACAGTGTTTATCAGCTGGCTCCTAATTTTATTCTAAAAGCATTGGGAGTCAAGAGGGCACCTTAGGGTCTAAGGGCTGACTCTCCCTGTTCTCTGATTCCTCCCAGCTCTGACATTCTCTTTTCTCAGGGCCCTTCCAGCTCTGACATTCACTGTTCTAAGAGCCCTCCCAGCTCTGATATCCTGTGTTCTAAGGCCCCTCCCAACTCTGACATCCTGTGTTCTAAGGGTCCTCCCAGCTCTGATATCCTGTGTTCTAAAGGCCCTCCCAGCTCTGACACTCTGTGTTCTAAGGGCCCTCCCAGCTCTGACATTCCATGTTCTAAGGGCCTTCCCAGCTCTGACATCCTGTGTTCTAAGAACCCTCCTAAACCTCAAAAATCCCAACTCCCTCTGTCCCTGACATTACCTCTTCCTGACAGAGGAAACATTTCTTCCATCCTTAGGACCTGTAATTCCAAATGCAATCATATTTATTGACTAAGGAGGCACTTGAATCCAGGTCTCCCAGGGCCAAGTTCACACCTTTAACCCTGGGAGCTCCTATTCTAATGAAGTCAGTCCCAATAGGAAGAGCCCACCTCCCTGGTCACCTGAGGTATAAGAAAACTGATCCCAACAGTGGGGTCTCTGACCCAGAGTGTCCTGTCCTAGGTAACTTCAGGGACATGCCAGGCTTTGCCATCCTTCATCTGCAGAGGGGGTGAGAAGGAGTGTGGTTGGCCTGGGCCCTGGGCTGTGACTGCAGAGCTGATGGAAAGTCAGAAGGAAGAGGGGGTCAGACTCCCAGGGCTCTGACTTTGTGACCGTCCCTTCTACCCCATGTAACTCTTCCTGTGCAAAGGGTCAGGGATCTGAGCTTAGCCCTACTTTCCCCTGTCTGTGTGCCCTTGGGCAAATCCCTGCCATTCTCTGGGCCTGTAAAAAGAGAGAAAACGGGACACTTCTTGCTCTCTGCCTTCCTTTCTTCCTGCCTTTCTCCTTGCCAATACCAAGTCTATCCCCAAAGCTGGACGGGTGAATCAAATGACTGTAAGATATTTTAGCAGATAACTTGGGCCATAAAAGATGGTAGACTTAGGGCTAGTAAATATATCTCACTTCTGACTTTGTGTTTTGCAGACAGAAGAGGATTACATCCCTTATCCCAGTGTCCATGAGGTAATCCAAGACAGCCCCTCTTCCCTCTCCCCTGGGCTGTCCCCCACCCACCCTTCATGATGTCTGCCTCCCCTGGGAGAGCAGACCACCCTAGCTAAGAGTCTCTGGCAGCTCTTAGCCAGGAATCAGTGGACACCTGGGCCACACCCCAACCTCTGGGGCCAAAAACCAAGACTTTGTGGTCTCCCCTGTCACCCTTATCTCCCTCTTCCTGTTGGGTTTTGACTGGAGGGCCTGCCTTTTGTTCATTCAGCAAGTGTAGATTCTACAACTGTTTTGGGCCTGGCTTTGTGCTGGCTGAGGAAGGCAGAGATAAAAAGGACCTGCCCTCAAGGTGCTTTCACTCTCCCGGGAGTACAGTGACCATAAGTATAAAGATGAATGCTGTGTGACTGGGGAGAGGGGTGGAAATCAGGAAAGGTTCCTATAGGAGATGACTAGAAAGTCTAAGAGATACTAATTCTAAATCCCCACCTAGATATTCTAAAAGGTAGAGGAGAGGAGGAAGTGCATTCTAGGCATAGGGGACAGCCTGTGCTGGAGGTAGGAGATGGAAACTCCCAGGGTTTTGGGGGGAGGAGTCACTGGTTTAAGGCTTCTGAGTCCTTGGAGGGACTGGATGACCCACAGAAAGCAGAAGGCAGTGAGTCCAGTCAGGCAGAACTGGGGATACAGAGACAAAAGCTAAGGTGGCCTTGGTCTCAGGGAGCTTACATTCTAACAAAGGAAATGTAGAAAGAACTAAATCTGTGTAAGATCCATAAAGGGCTGAAGTAAGGTGATTCCAGAGGGGAAGGCAGGGGAAGGCAAGGGGCAGGGGAATGGGGATGGGGTGGGGGGATCTGGGAAAGGCCTCCTACAGAAAGCAGAGTTTGAAATGAGTCTTGAAGGAAGTCAGGGAAGCTAAGAAGCAGGTCATTCTAGACATGGGAGGCAAAGGTGTGGAGATGGGAGATGGAGTGACATGTTTGAAGAAATGCAAGAAGGCCAGTATAACTGGATCATAGGGTACATGGAGGGGAGTAAAGTGTAATGAGTCAGCTAGGATAGGAAGATAGGAAGATTTTTTAAATTGCCAAATAGAAGAATTTATATTTGATCCTGGAGAAACTTAGGAGTCACTGGAACTTAATGAGGAGGGAGGGCAACATAACCAGACCTATACTTTTGTTTTTGGTTTGGGTTTTTTTGTTTTTTTTTTGAGGGGGAAGGCAGGACAATTGGGGTCAAGTGACTTGCCCAAGGTCACACAGCTAGTAAGTGTCAAGTGTCTGAGACTGGGTTTGAACTCACGTCCTCCTGACTCCCGGGCCTATGCTCTATTCACTGCATCACCTACCTTCCTCAAGAGCTACACTTTTAAAAAAATCCCTTTGGCTGTTATATGGAGGATGGATTGGGGCAGAGAGAGCCTACTCCAGTGGGGGTGGGAAGATCATGTAACAGGCTAATTCAATAGATCTGTTAAGTGGTAATGAGGCCCTGAGCTCCAGCGGGGATGCTGTGAGGGGGAAGCATAGGAGAGATTTTGTGAAGATTTAAAACCCGAAGATTTCAGAGCAGATTGTGAGGTATGTGGGGGAGGGGAAGAATTTTGGATGAAATGGAGATTTTGAGCCAAGCTGACTGTGAGGATGGGGGTGCCCTCTGCATTAGAAGGGGGGCTTTGGGGAAGATCGATTTCAGAGTTCAGTCTTGGACATGTTGAGTGTAGGATGTTTGGGGGGCATCCTTCGGGAGATGGACAAGAGGCAGCTGGAGATGTGAGTCTGGAGGTCAGGGATGGATAAATAGATCTGGGAGTCACCTGCATGTGACTGATGAGATGCCAAACCTAGAGGAGACAGATAGTATAGAGAAAGAAGAGAGAAGGCCCAGGACAGAACTTTGGGGGGCACTCATGATTAGTGGGTACAATATGAATAAGGGATTAGCAAAGGTGGCAATAGGTTCTCCAGGCTGTCTCCTTTAAGAGAGAGAGAGATCAGGGGTCCCCAGAAATCAGCCTTCTTTTCTATCTTACTGTGGGATCTCTGCTCCCTGCGGGGCCTCTGGGGACTGACCTTGAATGCAGGGAAGTGGATAGGTAAGGCTTTTCTGGTCCTATGCCTGGGGTGTGTCCCCCCAAAACCTCTGAAGAGGAATTCTTTGTTTCCCTTCTGTTTTTTTGGGGTGGTCTCAGCCCCAGGGGATTGTGGGTGATACTATAAACAGCTCTTGGAGGGGCTGGGCAACCCATGGAAACATACTGAAGTTGAAAGGAAGCCCAGTATAGGGGAAAGAATCAGTATTCCTTAGTCAGAAGCCCTGAATTGGAGCTCTAGACAAATCCCTTCTCCTTTCCCAACTGTGGTTTGCTCATCTCTAACAGAAGGCTAATAGTAAATAAATATTAAATAATTAATCCTAATAACCAACTCGGGGTTGTTGCCAAGAAAGTGCTTTGTAAATCCTGAAGCTCTCTAGAAGCATCAGTTACTGTTAGCCCAGGAATCAATGACAGTAAAAGCGGACATGCCCTTAGCTTTTCAGGGTCTGCAAAGGTCTGTATTTGAGCCTCACAAGAGCTCTGTGAGATAGGGGCCGTCACTGTCCCCATTTCACAGTTAGAGAAGCCAGGGCTCAGCCTGAACTTCCACCTAGATCAGGACTGGAACCGAAGCCTCTCCTGATGCTGACTCTGACCCCATTGCCTCTTCCAGGTCCTGGGGCGTGAAGGGCCCTTCCCCCTCATCCTGCTGCCTCAGTTTGGGGGTTATTGGATCGAAGGCACCAATCACGAGCTCAGCAGCATCCCTGAGACAGAGCAACTCCAGTCCCCCACGTCCAAAGTGAAGCTGGAGTGTAACCACACTGCCCGGCTCTACCGGAAGTATTTCTTAGGCAAGGTGAGCCAGGGGGCCTCAGGGATGCGAGCTGGGATGGCAGGACCGGCTGCCAAGGTTGGGGCATGACCTTGACCTTCTGGGGCATTGCCCTGTGAGGTGCCCTGCTGGTGTTCCCCTTGGGCAACAGGAGGGCCTGGAACTCAAAGGCAGCTTCCTCAGGGCTGTGGAGGGCCTGGGGTGTGGTGGGCATCATTGAATTGCCTTCCAGGCCCATTTGAGTGTGGCTTCTTCAGGAAGGGGTCTTGGTGAGCTAAGAATGAGCCAGTAGTGTGATTTGGTGGCCAAGAAAGCAAATGCTGCCCTGAAGAGGGGCATAGTGTGCTCTGCATGGGCAGGCTGTTTAGAGCTGGAAGGGACTTCAGAGGCCATTTAGTTTAGCTTGCTGATTTTACAGATGAGGAAACTGAGGCCCATGGAAGGGAAGTGGCTTGCCCAAGGCCACACAGGTCACAAGTGGATGAGGTGGGAGCTGAGATGCTGAGAGCATCCCGTGGAAGGAGAACTGAGGATATTTAGCTTCGAAGTGACCTGAACAGCTTGAGGGAAGGGAGATATCAGCTGCCTTCAGGGATTAGAGTCATTCTGCTTTGCCTCCGAGGGCAGAACCAGGGGCAGAGGGTTGAGGGTGCCAAGAGGAAGATTTGAGCTGGAGGTCAAGAAAAGTCCTCCAGATAATCTAAGCATCCAAAAGTAGAGGCCCCTGGGACCCAAGGGCTGAGGAAGGGCTTTCAAGATGGAGTCCAAAGACCTGGGCTCAGATCTCAGCTCTGACCTGAGCTGGGTGGCCTGGACCAAATCTCTTCATCTCACAAGGCCTCAGTGGCAAAAGGAAAGGATAAGAAGTGTCCGTCTCTAAAATCCCTCCCAGCTCTGACATCCTGTGTTCTAAGGCCCCTCCCAGCTTTGACATCCTGTGTTCTAAGGGCCCTCCAGCTCTGACACCCTGTGTTCTAAGGCCCCTCCCAGCTCTGACATCCTGTGCTCTAAGGGCCCTCCCAGATCTGACTTTCTATGTTCTAAGGCTGCTTCAAACTTGGACAGTTGATGCTTTACAACCTTTCATATTCCAAGAGTCTATTCTAGGAGGGCTTTGAGCTTGCCTTCAAAGGAGGGGTGGTATTCAAATGAGTAGAGGAAGAAGGAGGACTTTCCAGGCTTTTGATAGTCTGGCGGAGACCCTGTCCAGGGGAGTGGGATGGGGTGAGATCGGGAGCCGTGTCCTTACCCTGGGTGGTGGGATGTGAGAATTCTGTAGATACCATAGAGACCACAGCAGGCTCAGATCGGGATAGTGTGGAGGTATGGAGGTGGGGGGGGGGGGTTGGGGGAGAGGGAGGACAGGATGACCTTGGGCTTGCTGGTGTTGATGCCAAGGCAGCAGGTGAGCCAACATCACGAGATTCTGAGCCCGCCCATCCCATTACTGCCTTCTGTTAGCTTCCCCCCACCTCCATCCTGGGACATGACCCACTGGAGATCTAGGGAGAGAAGGGGGCAGCCTCATCTTAGATCTTGGAGCTCGTTTTCTGAAAAGGCCTGGCTTTTGGGCAAAGTGTCCTTCCCCTTAGAACAGTCAGGGCCTCCCCAGAAACTTGTGGTGGCAGGAGGTGGGGGGAGGAAAGGAGGCAGGGGGAATTGGGGGATGGAGGGAGTGCATGTCGGGAAAGGGGGGAAAGGGGAACCACCCTTATCCCCCAGGAACACTGGGTTTGGAATCAGATGGCCTATATTAAAATACTTTTTTTGCTAATGTTACTTCTATGGGCATAGGCGGCAAGTTAACTTTTTTGTGCCTCAGTTTACTCCTCTGTAGAATGAGTGAGTGGACAGGCCTAAATGACCTCTAAGGTTCCTTCCAGATCTAAATCCTGTCATCCTAGGACACTCCTCTGCCCCATACCTAGAGAGAGGTTCATGTTTAAACAGGAATTCACTTCCGGGCGATTCCTGGGGTGGGCGTTGGCCAGGGAAGCCGGCTGCACTCGCTGGGCTGGGCTGGGCTGGGCGGGATCAGGGGTGTTGGAAGCCCAGGGCTTCCCCTCCCACATCCCTGCTTTTGGGCTGGCATCCTGGGATTGGGGATGACCCCCTTGCCCACTCCAGTCCTTGCCACCCATCTATTCATTCCCACTGTGAGTGGCCCCGCTTCTCCTAGGAACCTTCAGCCTGCCCCCTTGAGTATCTCCCTGGCCAGACATTAGCTCCAGAGGCCTCTGTTTGTTTGGGACATGTTTCACTTCCTCTAAGTCATCCACTAGGGCCGCACCCCATTGGGCTGGGCTTTGGCCCGCAATTGACAGGTTCATTGCCAGTCTTCGAGACTTGCCTGCAAGCCTACTATGCGCTCTATTCTGTCCCTGCCCACAGGGAAGAACTCAGCTGACTAGTCACAGTGAGGAGACACAGAAAATAATTAGGGGATGATTCATTATTAAGCCCTGTGATGCCTTCTGTTGGTACTCTGTAGGTACCCTGAAACTATGGGGGCGGAGAAAGAAAATTCCTGGCTTTGGAGTCAGGCTGGATTTGGCATTGGCAGGCCGAGGCCCCTGGCTCTGCCACGGATGTCACTAACTCGGCCAACCCTCAGCTCCGTCACCTGTAAAATGAGGGAGCAAACTGGGGGATCCCTGTTCCAGCTATAAATCTGTGATTCCAAAGAAGCCACGTTCCTCTCTGGCCCTCAGTTTTGAGACAAAGGTTGGACTCAAAGAACCCAAATGCCCCTCCCAGTTCTAACATTAAAAATTAGTTTGGGAGGCAGCTAGGTGGCCCAGTGGATAGAACACTGGCCCTGGAGTCAGGAGGATCTGAGTTCAAATCCGGCCTCAGACACTTAGCAGTGTGACCCTGGGCAAGTCACTTCACCCTTTTTGCCTCAGTTTCCTCATGTGTACAGTGGGCTGGAGAAGGAAATTACAAACTCCTCCAGTGTCTTTGTCAAGAGTCAGACACGACTGAAATGACTGAACTGAGCCGTCTAATAGAAGAGACAGTATGCAAACAAGAGAGTTTCAGGATAAATTTGACAGTTAACATCTGGTCTCTTCTGATAGGAAGTAAGCTCCATGAGGGCAGGGACTATGTCATGTTGGCCTTTGTTTCACCCTGGCCTAGCACATAGAAGCATTAAATAAATGCCTGTGGACTGAATGTGCAGAGGACCTGGGGGACCTCAGGAAAGGCAGGACCCTCCTGGGCCTCACTGGTGAATTGAGGGGGTGGGAAAGGTGGCCCCTGAGGTTCCTTCCAGCCTTAAATCTGGAGTCCTAGGGTGCTTTGACCCCACAGGGAGTGGGAGGCTTTGAGAGGTAGTGAGTTTCCCGTCACTGGAGGTCTTCAAGGAGCTGCTTGTTGGGGATGCTGTGGTGTGGGTCAGGTGACCTCTGGGGTGTTTTCTAGTTCTGAAGTCCTAGGAGGAAATGGGGCACATGCAGAAAAGGAGGTTCTTGATCTGATTCTCCCTGTGTGGCACTGAGTTCCCTTTCCTCCATCCATTTCCCTTGCCCTAGGAACATTTCAACTACTATGCCCTGGACACTGCCCTGGGCCATCTGGTGTTCTCACTCAAGTATGATGTAATTGGGGATCAAGAACACCTCAGATTGCTGCTCAGGTGAGCCAGGGGCCCAGGATGATGAGGCTGGGGGTAGTGGGGAGGCCCTGCTAAGCAAGAGGGTGGGAAGTCAGGAAATATTAGACCTAGACCTGAAAAATCAGGAGCCCTACTCATCCATTTTATGGAGGGGGAAACTGAGGCACCTCAAAGGGAAATGTGAAAGTCACACAGAGAGCTTATTGCACAGTGGGATTTGAACGCAGGACTTGGGACTCGCAAGCAAGCATTCTCTCTGGCATACCATGTTCCATTATGGTGTTTCTTTCTGGGCTCCCTTCCCACCAACTGGCCCAACTAGGCCAGACCTGACCTCCCAGCTCCCTCTTGTTCCCTCACTCTGCCCTGTTCTCTCCCCCCAGGACGAAGTGTAGGACCTACCATGATGTCATTCCCATCTCCTGCCTCACAGAATTCCCCAACGTAGTCCAGATGGCAAAGGTTTGACCTCCCTGCCTCCTGACCCTCTGGGGCTACCACAGACTCTGACTGTGGGCAGACCAGGCTGGGGAGGCCCCTGCCCCTGTTCCTCTATGTCTAACCCTCCTGAAGATGCACTTGGACAGGGCCCCTCCTCAATGGCCACAATCTTGATGTTTCTGTGGTGGTTTGTGTGCTCAGACATTACCCCCAAGCTCATGTTCCTACATGCGGGCACACACACTGGCATGCTCTCACATGTTCCCCTTATGGCTCTGCCTTCCCACTTATTCACCTAAGCCCCCATCCCTGTGTTTGCACCCACTCCATGTCACCTCCTATGGCTGCTCTGTTCAGGCCCTGGATTCCACACATTCCCCCAAACTTGTCTCTAGCCCTGGCTAAGGGGCACCCTCCGGTCAGCCTTTGCTCAGCACTGGCCAGTCTTAGCCACTGTCTAAACTTGAATTTTCTCATATATGCCGAGCCAACTCAGCTCCTGTAACAGGAGGGCCTCCATACCCTGCCCAGCCCCTTCAGTCCCCCTGGCCTCATCTGCTCAGGGCCCGGCCCCACACGCCCTCCCTTATCCTCTCCTTGCAGCTGGTGTGCGAAGAAGTGAATGTGGATCGACTCTACCCAGTGCTTTACCCCAAGGTAGGACTGACGTCTTGGGTCCCATCCTCAAGCTGGGGAGTGGGAGCTGAGCTGTCTGATGTGCTAGGGGCAGGAGAGGCCCCTCAACTCTCTGAATATCAGGACACATTATGTGCCTAAAACCCCAGCCTCCTCTGGGGTAATAGTCAGCTTCCTGGGATTCTCAAGATTGGAGGAGGTAGTAATGAGAAGGGACTTATTGACCCCAGATCACCAGGCTTGTCAGCCTAGAGTGGATTTATGGGGGAGGGGAGGGTTCTTCTAGGCATTTGTCCCTAGCTGCTACTCAGGCCTCTCTTGCCAGCTTCATAAGCTTGAGCATCACAGGAGGGTCTCTGTCTAGGAGGACTGAAAAGTTCTATCTGAGGAAAAAAAAGATTCCTCAGGGAAGAAAACTGGCTCTGATTTTGTGCCTAGGTGTAGACCCAGAAAGAAAGCCTCTCCTATAAACACACACTCTAGAAATGAAATGTCATAGCTGGAAGGATCTTAGAACTCAGCATGTCAGAACTAGGAGGACCCTTAGAACAGAGGGTGTCAGAAATGGGAAGGGCCTTAGAATGTGGAATATCATAGCTAGGAAGAACCTAGAACACAGAATGTCAGAGCTGGGAGGGACCATAGAACAAGGAATGTCATAGCTAGGAAAAACCTAGAACGCAGAAGAAATCTTGGAACAGAGAATATTGGAACTGAGAGGGACCTTAGAAGATAACATGTCAGAATTAGAAGGGACCTTAGAATAGAGAATGTCAGAGCTAGAAAGGACTAGAATGTAGGAGGTAGAAGGAACCATAGAACAGAGAAGTATTCTAGAAAATAATGTTGGAACTGGAAGGGGCTTTAGAACATAGAACAGAAAATGAAAGAAAAGGACATATTTCTTTTCTTCAGGGGAATAGCAGTCTATGTGATGAGTCATGAGAGCTCTAGGTACTAGGCAAGATACTTGAATAAAAATGTGCAGTACAGATTTCAGGTATAATTGTAGTTCTGAGAAGAGAGACTGAAAAGAGATGTGGATACACAGGGTGCTCTTAACTTCAGAGGGAAGAACTAGGAGTTACAATACAGGAAAAGGGAGACAGTTGCCAGGAGGAAGATTTCAACTCCATGTAAGGAGAAATTTCTTTCCACTTGAAGCTGTCCTAAAGTAGAGTGGACAGCCCCTAGGTGTAGATCCACCCTCTGGAGAAGGGGATCAACTGCTGGAGATATCGTAGAGGAGATTCCTGCTTAGGGATAGAGGGGCCTAGCGCTTCTGGAAGGTCTCCAACTCTGGCATTCTGTGAGTGGCCAGGGAAGGCTTCCTGGAGGAGTGAGCCAAGCTGGGCCCGAAGAATTTGGCTAGGAAGAGGGGGACATGAAAGGTGCTTCAGGGAGGAGAGAGGGGCATGAACAAAGGGTAAGGGTTGGGGATGATCGTGTCCTATGTGTCAGGTAGGAAGATCTCTCTTGGAGAACACACACTGACTATCTGCTTTTCCCAGGCCTCCCGCCTCATTGTCACCTTTGATGAACACGTCATCAGCAATAACTTCAAGTTTGGGGTCATTTACCAGAAACTCGGGCAGGTGGGGCTCCCCGGACTTTGCTGAACCAACCTCCCGCCAATACCTGGGGGGACCTGCCCTCACCACCCCCCAGGGCAGGTGACCAACCCAGAGACTCCAGGATTCTCCAGCTGCTGGGTCCGTCCCATTGCCTCCCACCTTAGATCATAGACTATGCGAGCCAGAAAGGGCCTTAGACATCATCTAGCCCAGCCCACCCCCACCCCTTATTTTATAGAGGAGGCTAATGACTTGGCCAAGGTCACACAGAGAGTCATTGGGAGAGCTGGGATTAGATTCTAGGCCTCCCAGCTCCCAGCCCATGCTCCTGCTCTGGTAAATGGCTGCCCCCTTATTTCCCCAGGGGTTCCATGGAGCTCCCTGTTGGGTTGTGGGAACAACCCAGAGACCTCCAGGCTTACCCAGCCCCGCTTCTCTGATCTTGGGGGATGCTGGCCTGTGGTGTGTTCTGGGTGGGGGGAGGAGGGCTGAGGGGGGCAGGAGGGAAGAAAGAGGGATGCCACCTGCGGTTGGCTGGCCCCACAACCCCAGCCCCATGTACCTGCAGACCTCTGAGGAGGAGTTGTTTAGCACCAACGAGGAGAGCCCTGCTTTCGTGGAGTTCCTAGAATTCTTGGGTCAGAAGGTCAAACTACAGGACTTTAAGGGGTGAGTTGTCCTGGCTCTGTCTCTTAACTCACTGTGTGACCTTGGGTGAGTAACTTCCCTCTGTCTCCTCATCTCTAAACAGATCAGACCAGCTCATCTCTTACTGTCCCTTCTGGCTCCAACATTCTATGATTCTTGGGAAAAGACAATGGTGGGGGGGAGATGGATTTGGATGGGGAAGGGGAGGGAGTGAAAGGTTCATTCTTCAGGAATGGGAGGGGGCCCTCAGGGAGTAGAGCCCCTCCACTCTGGCCTCAGTGGGGTTCTGAGCCTAGCTGTGGATTGCAAGCACAGCTAAGCCAGTGGGGTGGTGTCTCTGGATGGCAGGTTCCGGGGTGGCCTGGATGTGACTCACGGGCAGACAGGGACAGAGTCAGTCTACTGCAACTTTCGGAACAAGGAGATCATGTTCCACGTGTCCACCAAACTGCCCTACACAGAGGGGGATGCCCAGCAGGTAAGGCATGGCCCTTAGCCCTCAGCCTCCTCCAGCCCCTCTGTGGACAGATGTCATATTTCTAGGCATTTTAAAATCAGGACAAATGGGTTGGTTTGCAGAGAAACAAAAGTGGGCACTATTTCTTTTTTTTTTTTAAATCACATGGATGGAAAGATGGTCATCCTATTGGTTTAGAAACTGAAAGTAATGTTATATAGCTCACTGTATAAGCTTGTCAGCAAACCACTTTATTGCCTTGACTTCTTCAGCTGTGAATTGAGAGGGCTGGATTGTTGGTCTTGAAGTCCCCTTCAGGCCTGAATCTCTGTTCAGAGGGACCTCCTAACTCTGACATTTTTTGTTCTATGGTTCTAGCATTCTGTGTTCTAAGGTTCCTCCCAGTTCTGATGTTCTTTGATTTTGCGACCTAGTTCCAGGGAACAGAGTTCAGTGGAAAGAGCTTTGTACCTAGAATCAGATAAGCTGTGTTCTTGCCATGCCACTTTTTAGCAGCATGACTCTGGCACATCCATAGTGGAGTGGGCTCAGAGTCAGGAAAATGTGGGTTCAGAACTCACTTCTGACCCTTACAAATTAAGTTTGATGGCGAGAGTTCCCATGCTGGGAGTTCTCATGATTACATAATCATAGCTTCTTAGTACACTATTATGTGTATTTAAGTATTATGAGTTTTTCATATTTGGAATGTGTTGAAATATGAAAAGAACAAGGAAAAAATTAGGGAGAAAGATTTTCTCCCCTGGGAACTTTGATTTTCTCAAGAAACTGGAAGATGGGGAAATCCCAACACTTCCATCCTCTAGATTTCTAGCATCAAATCTCGGTCTCCCCCCATTTGCCTTCCATGCCCAGCTATGGCTGTGACTCCTGAAATACTAGAGAATGGCTTCCGCTGCCCACACCCCTTATGAGCCTGGAGCTGCAGGAGGGTTTCTCTCTTTGCTCCCTCAAGGCTCCCAACTCAGGGGCCATGGGGGCCCTGTGCTCAGTTACAGAGGAAGAGGCACATCGGGAATGACATCGTGGCCGTGGTCTTCCAGGATGAGAACACACCCTTTGTGCCTGACATGATTGCTTCCAACTTCCTACATGCCTATGTGGTGGTGCAGGCAGAGGATGCTGGCCCGGATGGGCCCCTTTACAAGGTGAGGAGGCTCCATGAGGGACCCAGGGCCTTTGCTTACAGTCCTGGGTTAGGGCAGGGAAGATGAGGCCAGGTTCAAGTTCTGGCTTGGCCACTCACTTTCTTTGTGACTTTAGGTAAGTCACAGGCCTCATTTTTCAAGTTTATATAATGAAAGGATTGAATTAGGTGATCACTAAGATCCCTCGCACCTCTGACATCCTCTGTTCTAAGGCCTCTCCCAGCTCTGACATTCAGTGTTTTAAGCTACCCCCTCCACCCCACTCTGACCTCCTGTGTTCTAAGGGCCCTCCCAGCTCTGACATTCTCTGTTCTAAGGGCCCTCCCAGTTCTGACATTCTGGGTTCTAAGGCCCCTCCCAGCTCTGACATTCTCTGTTCTAAGGGCCCTCCCAGTTCTGACATTCTGGGTTCTAAGGGCCCTCCCAGCTCTGACATCCTGAGTTCTAAGAGCCCTCCCCACTCTAATGTTCTAAGGATTCTCTCAGATGACATTCTGTGGTTCTACAATTCCCTCATGCTTTTGCCCTATAATATTTCCCCAACTCCCAGGCCTGCCCCTTTCAATCCCTGTTCCTTGCATTCCCTCCTGCCTCAATGAGAAGAGCAGGGAATATGACCCTTTTAACATCCCTACAACCTCTCACCTCCTCTAGGTCACAATTGGTTGGGCTAATCTCATGCTCCTATTCCAAGGGGTCCCTGAGGGGGTGAAAGGAAAATGATGGGGAGGGGGCCTAGAATGAGGGGCTGCTTTCCTCTCCAGGTCTCTGTTACTGCCAGGGATGATGTGCCCTTCTTTGGGCCTCCGCTTCCAGACCCTGCTGTCTTCAGGAAGGTGAGAAGAATACCCTTTCTCTTCTCACCCTTCTCCCCTTCTCTTCTCCCCTCTCCTCATAGGAGGAGGCCACAACCTCTGGGTTTTTTATTTTGTGTGTGTTGGGGTGGGGGGCAATGTCTCTTTGCCTCTGTACCAGGCCCTGTGACTTTCCTTGGTAATGTTGGCATGTCCATGGGACAGGTGGAGGAGCCCAAAGGCTGTGGGGGCTTTCAACCCTTGGGAATTTCCGAGATGCTTTTTTAATTCCTGAGGAACCTTGAGCTAATCACTCCCAGTGTCAAGGCCTTCGTGAAATGTCAAAAGAAGCTGTTGAATCACATGGGTGCTGAGATCCCTTCCCACGATCAATCCTGAGGGTTGTATTCAAGAGACCCAGGTGGGGAGGGACCACATACAGACCTAGCAGCTGGTTTTCCCCAGCACAGAAGCATTACCTAAAGCTCCCTGATAAGATCCTGGGGCCAGGAATTCATGACTCTGGGACTCCTTCTCTCCCATTTTAGTCTGGTGTACCTGGTTCTCCCTCCTGCCCACGTGGTTCCCTCTCACCATCATCCCCCTTCACCCCCACCTCCCCGTGTCCACAGCCCTGAATGAGTTCTGTGCTCTGCTCAGCTAACCAATCTCTTTTCTCTCTCTCTTTCCCTCCCACCCTCCCGCCCCATGGGGTCCACAGGGCCCTGAATTCCAGGAATTCTTGCTGACAAAGCTGATAAATGCAGAGTACGCCTGCTACAAGGCAGAAAAGTTTGCCAAACTGGAGGTGAGAGGCCTATCTCCAGAAGTGTCCAGCCCCCAGTCTGGGCTTGGAGAGGAGTATGGGGGGGAGGCAAGGAGTCAGAACTGAGTGTGCTGGAAGGGAGAGACCTGGAGAGGGAAGGGACAGGGATTGTGTCAGGTGGTGGGAAGGTGAGGAGAGGCCCGGTGCAGAAAGGATTTGGGATCAGGCAAGGACAGTTTGACATATGCAGGAAAAATTAAGGTGACATCTCTGGGGTCCTCTACTGACCAGCAGACTCTCTCCATCTGTATCCCTTTTTGCCCTTGACTTATCCCTGAAGTCAAGACTGGTCCTCCACTAGATTGTAAAGTTTGTCTAGAGAACCCTCACCCTCTTCCTTCAGGGTCTTCTTCCTCCCTCCTTAAACCACATTCTTTTCCTGCAATGAATCACACAACAAATCACTTCACAACTCTTTCCTGAGCCCTTCTGGTGTGCCTATCCCTGTGCTAGGATCTGTTCAGGCTGTAAGAAGGCAAGATTTGACAGGGGTCAGGGGCCAGGGATCAGCTGGCAAGAGGACTAGCTAGAGAGAGAATGCAATATGAACCAAGGTTGGATAGATAATAACAGTGGTCCTTAGCAAAAGGGAGCCATTGCAGGTTCTTTAGTAGGGGAGTGACCCAATAATCATAACTTTCACTTACATAAAGCCATATGGATTACAAAGGCCTTATCTCATTTGGGCCTCATGCTAGCCCTGGGAGTCATACATCCTTATTCCTCACTTTCTGATGAAGAATTCCAGACTCAGTGAGCTAAGGAGATGTGCCCAGGACCACATAGCAGTTTGTGGCAGAACTGGGCTCCTGACTCCAAAACCAAGACATTTCCTACTATACTACCCTGTGGAAGGACAGTCAAGACAGTAGACATCTCAACTCAGCAAACATTTGTTAAACACCAACTATGTGCAAAACATAAGGAAAGTGCATTTTAGAGGGATTTCTTGGGAGCTGGCTTTGGAATGCCTAGCTCCCCTGGGCCTTCCTGTCAAAACCCACTCCTGGAAAAGATCTGATAAATTCGTGGGTACCAAGGGCTTGTGAAGGTCTGGTAAAGCTTGGTAAACTTGAGGGTCTCTCCTATGTGTATTTATATTTTTCACTATGGCAAAGGAAAAAAGAATGATACATTTGAATTCAAGATCTGGGTTTGGATTCCTAGACCACCTCCACTTAGGCCCACCTCTCTGGGCCTGTTTTCTCATAGGTCAAATGATCAGGTGAGATTAGATATTCCCTGAAGTCCCTCCTGACTGGAATCCTGGGCTTTAAGGAGGACTGAAGGATGAGGAGGAGGAGCGAGAAGGCCATGCTAGCTTCCCCAGTTGGCTTCGGAGATGCTGTTAGTCTAGAGGGAGAGGGAGAGTGTGTTTGTTCTGCCTCAGTCCTTACTCCTCCAATGACTCTCCCCTGCCCATCCCCACAGGAGAGGACCAGAGCTGCACTCCTTGAGACCCTATATGAGGAGCTGCACATTCACAGCCAGTCCATGATGGGCCTGGGAGGAGATGACGACAAAATGGAGAACGGAGGAGGGGGCAGTGGGGGTTTCTTTGAGTCCTTCAAGGTAAAGAGCCTGGGGCTTGTGGGCAGGGCCTGGGGGTTGGGGGTGGAGCCTGTGATGACCAATGGAATCTGGATTATATGGGGGCACCAATGGCATGAGGGTGGAGTTTGGGGTTCAGGGGTGGGGTCTATGGTTGGGGGGGATCCTGTGGTTTTGAGGCCAGCCCTGGCCCTGCTCTTAGAGCCCTG
The DNA here is from genome assembly GCA_011680675.1 of Gymnobelideus leadbeateri. NCBI lineage: Eukaryota > Metazoa > Chordata > Mammalia > Diprotodontia > Petauridae > Gymnobelideus > Gymnobelideus leadbeateri. The sequence goes on from WOXC01005235.1 coordinate 789,176, forward strand.
GGTGGGGAGGTTTCCTCCTTCCAGGCTGGGTGGAGGGGACTCAGCTTCCTTGCCTCCCCCCAGCCCCAGGGCATCACCCACACATCACCCCTTCCAGGGGCCTCTACCAGAGCAAATTCCTCTTGGGGCAGGAAGACTGTTGGGGTTGGGAGAAGGGGAGACCCCATGACTTTCCAGGCTGGTAGATTGTCGTAAGGCCCTTCCTTCTCTACTGAGACAGGAGCTGAGGCCCATGTAGCCAGTGAGTTCTGAAGCAAAGGATTGGGGGAAGGGGGGAGGAAAAGGAGAGGCATCTGCTTGGGAGCCTGTCTGAAATTCTAAACCTGGAGGTGGGTGGAGTTTAAGACCCTTTGTAGAAAAAACTTTGGGCTAAGAGTAGCAAGTCCTGGTTTGGTTCTGACACTTTATAATGCTGGACACCTGACCTGTCTGGGCCCCATCAGTTCCCTCATCTCTAAAGGGGATAAGTACTCTGAGCTCTGCCTGCCTCCCAGACGGTGTTCTGGAACTCAAAGGAGATGCAGAATGGCCATAAACTGATCTCAGGGTGATCATTTTAGATAAGGAGGCCAGAGCAGTCTGACACTTGACATTAATTTCTTGTCCCTTGGGACTCTTGGGCCATTTCCTTGAACTGTTGGGGGGAAGGGAGGAGGAAGAGGAGGAGGACAGATATTCCCCAGGTGACCTGGTTCATTGTTGGGTCTGACCCAGGCCACCTCCTCAGCAGACGTTAGAGCCCAACTGTGTTTAGATAAGGGGATTTGCCCCACTACCTCTGGGTCCTCCCTGTTCCTATTGGAACCATAATGTCTGAAGAGAGGGAGACAGAAGGAGATGGGGCAACTGAGCCCTTGCCCGAGATGTCAACTTCTAGAACATTCAGCATCATGGCCCCTCCCAACCCTTATCTCACCAGATTCCTCAGAGAGAGGAGAACCCTTGGAACAGAGACTGTCAGAGCTGGAAGGGGCCTTAGAATACAGGCTGTCAGAGCTGGGATGACTGAACCCAACCTCCCAGTTTTATAGAGGAAGATGCTGAGTTTTGAGTTAAATGACTTACCCAAGGTCATAGGGCAAAGTTGGTGCCAGGACTAGCGCCCAGCTTTGCTGGCTGCTGGTGCTGAGCTCTTTCTCTGGAGTTGTGGGACATTCTAGTCTCTTTCTTCCTCACCCCCTAGAGTGGGGTGCTGGAAGCCTGATGGTCCTGTCTCTCTGTCCCCAGCGTGTGATCCGAAGTCGCAGCCAGTCTATGGATGCCATGGGCCTCAGCAACAAAAAGGCAAACACAGTGTCCACCAGCCATAGTGGGAGCTTTGGCCCCAACAACCCAGACTTGGTGAAGGCAGCTGGCATAGTGAGTGCTCCCCCAGAAACACACCTTCCTGGGCCCTTAGCACTGCCCTTCTTCCTTCCCAATTGTCCCCTTTCCTCCAGCCTGCCTCCCTCCCTGCTCCTCCCGTCTTCCTTCATTCCTGGTCCTCCTTTTTCTCCCCTCTTCCTGCTTCCTCCCCTCCCTTCTCTTCCCCTCTCCCTCCTCCCTCTCTTTTTTCCTCTCTCTCCCTGTCCCCCCTCCTTTTCCCTCATCCTCCCTTTCCTTTTTCCTTCCTCCCTCCCCCTCCTCCCCTTCTCCCTATCCTGCCCTCCAGGCTGGGCTGCTGCTCCCTTCCCTGATCTCCCTCCCCTCTCCATCAGACTCCTTCACAGGCAGGTTTTCAGCTCTGGGCCTGTGTGGCCTATTCCCCATTGCAAGGAGTTGGGGGAGAGGGGGAGGGCCCAGCAACCAGCAAGTGCAGATGCTTTGCCTACTTAGGACCCAGCACAGGGAATGTTCCCACTCACCCCTTACTCCTGATCCACCCATGTGGTAACTTCCTCCTTAGTTCCAGAAAGTCATGGCAGAGAAGTCCCAAGTGAGCATCCAGGGGCCACCGCATCTGTCCCCATCCTTCTAGCCCTCCCACCCCCTGGCTGCCCCACCTGAAGGACCCTGGTCTCCATAACCATATGTTGGCACTGTGCCCACTCTTTGAGAATACCCCTGGCTTTGCCCACGGGGAGCCCCATTATGATAGGGTGGGAAGGAGGCACCCACATTCCTTCAAACCTTAAGACCCAGACTGCTGCCCTCTCTCCCTGGCAACCCTCGGTCTAGGTACTAGGGTTTGGGCCCCTGGCCAGCGGGGAGACAGCTCTCCTCCCAAACCTGAGGACCTGGGGAATGGGGGGGAACGGCCCAGACTTCTGGGACATCGTTGCAAGAAGATGCCCTGCTTCTTCCCAGCCCCCCACCCCCAGCTGCTTCGAGCCTCCTTCATGCTCAGCAAAGCCCCTGTGAGGGGCCCTGGTCCAGCCCCCCATTAGCTGGGATGGGGGAGCCCCAGGGCACTGGGGCCAGGTCTGGGGGCCCTCGGGGGCAGTAACCAAACCATGTTTTGTTTTTGTTTTTTTGTTTCGTTTTGTTTCTGCATGATTTCCTCTTCTCTCCTCCATCTCTCCTTCTCTCTTTCCCCCTCTTCTTCTCTTTACCAATTTCCCTCGACCCTTGTCTCTCTTTTTTTCTCCCTTCCCCTCAATTCTCTTTCTCTTCTCTCCCCCTTTCTCCCCCTCTCTTCTTGCCTCTTTCTCCTTCTCTCCGCCCCTCGGCTCTGTCTATCTCTGCCCGCTTGCCAGTCATTGCTTGTCCCGGGGAAAAACTCCAGTAGATTCGGACGTCGGGGCAGCGCCATAGGCATAGGAACCATAGAAGAGGTTGTGGTAACCGGTGCTGCCGCCACCTCCGCGGCTGGGCCGGCTGCTGGCTCTTGCATGTAGCTCTTTTGTTTGTGGGGGATGGAGGCCGTATTGGGGACGGGCCCCCACTGCCCTCTTCTTGCTGGTCTCCTGAGTGGTGGGTGAGGCTGATGCTCCCTCATTGCCAGGGCCTCTCCAGGTGAGCAGGACACAGCCCTGGCTGCCCCAGCCCACCAGAGACCCAGGCAGGGGCCTTGGAGAGCAGGCTGGACCACTGGGCCATGGGATGGCATACTCTCTTGTTGGCCTTGTCTGGGCTCTGGTACCTGGGACTCCCAAACCAGCCAACTAAAAGTGTCCCAAGGACCAGCTCCCCCAATATCGCCTCCAGTTCTCCCTGGGACACACTGTGCCCATGCTTGATCCTGTCCCTGCTGCCCCTGTTACCTGTCAGCCTGGGCACCTGCTGCCATCACCACCTGCTGCTCCCTGCTCCTGCCTCCCATTTTCCCAGAGCATGAGCTGGCCCAGACTCCAGGCCCCCCACTCTTGGCCCCCCTTTCCCCTCACCACTTCCCACTTTGTCCTGGGTGCCCTCTCCAGCATGGTGTCTTTAGGAGCACTCCCAGACAAGAGGGAGGAGGGCTCCTAGGGATGGGGACTAACCATCTGAGAATGTCCTGGTGTGGCTAGTGCTGGTAACTGTCCCAGGCCCAGTGTCTCTCCCCTTCACCCCCCACCCTGCAGGACAGTGGCAGTGGCATGACTGTTTCCTGGGACTCTAATGGGGTGGTGTGTGTGTGTGTGTGTGTGTGTGTGTGTGTGTGTGTGTGTGTGTGTGTGGAGTGGGGAGAGGGCACAACACTGATCCCCATTCTCCCCCAGCACGACTCTCGCACACATCTGCCTTGTCTGTCTGTCTGTCCATCAGCCCATCTGTCCTGCATCCCTCTGGCCAGAAAGTGCCAGGGAGCAGGGCTGGGGGCTGGGGAAGAATGGGAGAGAGTGGATTTGTTTTTCAGCTGCTGGGGCTGAGGCCTCTGCCTCCTACAGCCAAGAGGCTCCATGGAGGGGCTGGGCTAGTATGGGGCAGAGAGGGAGGGCACTGCCTACTCCCTCTTCCCCTATCTCCACCTCTGGGAGCTGGGGCCCACAGCTGTTGGGGTAGAGAGGGGAAAGTGGTAATGGTGAGGGATGGGGGGACAGATCCATCATTACAGGGCCCCCAAGCCTGGGCACTGAGCTCCCTGTCCCACTGATCCAGGAATTTGCCTAAGGGCTCCTTGGCCTCTTTCTCTGTCTCTCCTCCCCTTTAAAGAGGACTAGGAGTCAGAAGGCCTAGGTTCTAAACACTGCTCTGTCCTTCTCTTTGAGCCTCAGTATCCCCCTCTGTAAAATAGGGTTCTGTTATGGGGTGCCATGCAAGGGAAGTGAGCGTGAGGTCAGGCTGGATCTGGTATCAGAACACCTTGGCTCAAAACCCACCTTTGTCATTTACTAGCTCTTTAGCTTTGGGCAAATGGGTCTAGAAAGAAGGGGTTTGAACCATGTGGGCTCTGAGGTCTGTCCCCATGCCCAGATTCTTGGTGGCCACACGTTCACTCTCTCCCTCTTTCAGAGAAGGCTTTGTCCAGGCCTCTTGGTCCCCTCCTCTCTTGGGGATGAGGAGGTTGCCCCTAGAAGCCCAGCCTCAGGAACAGGGAGCCCTGGGGAGTCCTGGCCATGGGCACTGTCAATTCCATTTGCCAGTGTGTCCCAGAAGAACCTTTGATCTGGACCTGTAGGAGAGGGGCCATGGGCACAGGGCGGGGAGATGGGAAGCCGTTTGCTCTTGGATGCTCACCCCTGCCTAACCAGCATTTGGGGAGCTTGGGGCAGACCCTGAGCCAAGGCATCTCTCTGCAGTCGCTGATCGTGCCGGGGAAGAGCCCCACCAGGAAGAAGTCGGGCCCCTTCAGCTCCCGTCGGAGTAGTGCCATAGGCATTGAGAACATCCAGGAGGTACAGGAGAAGAGGTGGGTCCCAGGGCCTTGTGGCACCTCTCAGCCTCCCTGCCTCCTGCCCTCCTCACCCCTTCACACCTCAGTGCTTCTCCTCCCTCCGTCTTCCTCTGCCTTTTGGAGCTCTGGATTTGGAGTCTGGAGTCTCAAGCTGCGAGTCTCCAGGTGACACTTAATCTCTGTGCCTCAGTTTCCTTCTTTCTAAAGTGGGGATGTTCGCCTCTCTTACCTGGGGGTTCTTCCTCCAACCACTCCTCTCACTAGTACCTTCCAAAAGCTTGTCCTGGGGTCCTAGAGCTGGAAGTTGATGGAGCCCACCCCAATAGGAATCACCCATCTTTATTATAGAGGAGGAAACTGAGTCTCAGATAGGTCACACATAGAAGAGGCTGGATTTGAACCTGGGTCCTTTGACTGGAAATTCATCACTCCATTGTACCTTCCTGTCTCCTCTTCTCCCTCCCTCCCTGCTATTCTCCTCTCCCTCCATGGCCCCCCCACCTTCCTCCATGCACCCAAAGGTATTCCAGGTGCTATAAGCTCCTCGGTCTTCTTCCGAGTGTATTAGTTCAGGGTCCACTGCTCATGCCTCTCCCCAAACCTCAGAAGAGCCAAGGAGGGAGCCCCATGCCCCAACTTCCCAACACCCCTTCTTCTGGCCTCTCCTTCCAGCCAGACACAGACTGAGGTGGAGGGGGGTGGTGCAGGGTAGGGCAGATGGAAGCCCAGGGGATCAGAGTCCAAGGACCTGGGTTTAATTCAGGGGCTCATGGCAGGAAGTCTCTCACGGAGCATTGCCCTCATGGTTCTCCCCATTCTTGTCACCCTTCCTCATGTCAGACCCGATGCTGAGTCACCCCGCTGTCCCCGTGGGTCCCGAAGAGAGAGCCCACCTGCCGGCCAGAAGACCCCAGACAGCGGGCATGTGTCCCAGGAGCCCAAGTCAGAGAATTCATCCAATCAGAGCTCCCCGGAGATGCCCACCACCAAGAACAGGTTGGTGCCCACATTCCCTTCCCAGGGCAAGGGTTTGGGACTCCTTCCTAGAGGGACAGAAGCGGGGCAATCTGCCTCATTCCTGAGAAGCCATCTCCTCTCCAATCTACCCAACAAGATGGCCATTCAAACCTTTACTCAAGGTTTGACCTCTGGAAGGGAGAACCCACCACCCGCTCTGCTTTTGGAAGGAAGCTTTTCCTTCCCGGGAGCTCCTGCCCTCTCTGCAGACTCCCCCCTGCTTTGTTACTAGTTCTTCTCGGACGCTGGTCCTCAGGGGGCTTCTCTCCTGAGAGTTAAACACCCCCAGGCCCGTTAGCCAGTCGTGGTGTGACTCCCTGCCTTAGCAGACACCTTCCTGAACCCCACAGCCCACCTGATGCGCTGCTCCAGGCCTGGTCAGCCCCATATCATGCTCTCCTTTTGGCCTGTTGACTCATTGATCTAGCAGTCCACTAAAGCTGGACCTTTTTAAAAAAAGATTCTTTTTTTTTTCTTTTTGGAGACAATTGGGGTTAAGTGACTTGCCCAGGGTCACATAGCCAGTAAGTGATTTGAGCCCAGGTCCTCCTGACTCCAGGGCCAGTGCTCTGTGCTACCTCTAAAACCAGATCTTTTTCAAGCTCTCCATTCTGTACTTGAAGATTTTGTTTTTTTTTTAACCAAAATGTCTGGCTTCACATTTTTCCCTATTGAATTTCACCTTATTTTTTGTTGTTTAACTGATTAATTTTGTCCAACTCTCCACATCCCCATTTGGGGTTTTCTTGGCAGAGAGCCTGGAGTGGTTTGCCATTTCCTTCTCCAACTCATTTTACAAATGAGGAAACTGAGGCAACTAGGGTTAAGTGACTTGCTCAAGGTCACATAGCTAATAAGATCTGAGGCTGGACTTGAACTCAGATCCTCCTAATTCCAGGACTGGTGTTCTATCCATTGTGCCACCTGAATCCAGCCCAATGCTCTAAACCAGTGATGTCAAAGTCAGAACTAGGGGCCACTAAATTGTACATAATGATCCCTTCAAGCTGCATATTAACTTAGTTTCAAAATTTAATATCTATATTCTGTTTTTCTTATTTTTTTATTTTTATTTTTAAATTAAATTAATTTTATTTTATTAACCATTTCCCATAAATTACTTGGAATCTGGTTCAGGCCACACTGGGGAGTGTTGTGGCTCATGTGTTGGAAGCCTCTACCCCAACGTCTTAAGATCTGTTAGGAACTTTCCTCCGCTGTTCACCCTGTCCACTCTTCCTCCCAGCTTTGGGTCACATCCATCTGCCAATTTGTTAAACTTAACATCTTTTGCCTTTAACAAGTTAGTAACAAAAATGTTCAACTGGGACGCTCCACTGGCGAGCTCTTGTCAAGTAGACATTGAATTGTGATGACTGCTCTTTGAAGCTGGTCCTTCAGCTATTTCAGAATCTTTCTAAATGTGTTATCCTCTCATCCACTTGTCCGAAATAGTAGGTGGTACTTTGATTAAAAGGCTTTGTCGGCAGCATCTCTCACATATACTAATTTAGTCACCTCTCCCTGACAACAAAGGAAATTCAGAAACGAGCCCCTGGGGGCTCTTGTAATCCCCGCCCCCCATCTTTCTAGATGTTACCAGCCATCCCTTGAATGGTCTCTTCTAAGAAGTCAACATCATTAGCCTATATAGTTGGAAGGATCTTGTTTTCTTCCTGTTTTAGAAACTAAATCAGGATTCCTGGGGCGGCTAGGTGGCACACTGAATAGAGCACCAGCCCTGGAGTCAGGAGGACCTGAATTCAAATCTGACCTGAGACACTTAACACTTACTAGCCATGTGACCTTGGGCAAGTCACTTAACCCCAACTGCCCCTCCAAAAAGCAAAAGAAAAAAAATTAAAAAGAAAATCAGGATTCCCCCTTGGGGTTCTGTTGATTTTTCTACCTTGGGCACAGCAGCCCATTGGCCCTCCTTAGTGAAGACCACTCTTGAGTCTTCCTGATGTCTCATGGTCCTGTGAGCAAGGGTCTGAATTGCTATGGATGGGGAGTATTGGGGAGGGGGGAGCTAAGATCTTTACCATTTGATACTGGACCCCTGAAGGATAGTACTCACTTTCGAAGTGTCCCTTAGGTGCTCAAGGGGCTTAGGCAGAGATAGGAGGGAAATGAGGAAATGTGAGGGCTTGTGGGGCAGCTTGGTGCGGGGAGGGGGGGGGGGGAGACGAGACAGTACTGACAGTCCCAGAATGTGTGTTGGCAGGGCAGAGATGGCCATCCAGAAGGCTGAGGCTCTCAAGGACTTCTCCCGTTCATCCTCTAGTGCTAGCAGCTTTGCCAGCGTGGCAGAAGAGACAGAAGGTGCCAACGAGGATGACATGGGCACGGTAACCATGGGGATTTGGGCACTGCCCCCCAAGGGGGGGATCCGGTCCTGTCCACATGTGTGTTTCTGTGTGTCTTTGGGGGGGTCAGAGGGGATGGGTGTGCTCTGTATGTGACCAGGAGAGTCCCCTGAATTACTTGGGATAATCTGTGCAGCCAAGAAATGCCCAGTGTGCACCTGGGAGATGAGTGGTGGGGTCTGCTCTGCTCTAGGTCAGGATAGGTGGGTGCTCAATGCATAAAAGAGAATGTCCTTGTGGACATTCTGAATAGACACATTGTGTGTCTGTGCCTCTCGGTTATGAAGCCCTGTGCATTCATTCTCCACAGCATTTCTCAAAGCCATTCCCTCTTCTGACCCCACTGCCTTCACCCTACTATCACCTGCCTGGCCTGTTACAGGAGCCCCCTAATGAGTCTTCCTCCCTCCCCTTTCCTCCCTTCTCCTGCCCTCTCCTCCTCTCCTCTCCTGTCCCCTCCCCTCCTCTCTTCTCCCTCTTCTCTCTTCCTCTGCTCACCTCCTTTCCCCTCCTCTCCCCTCTCCTTCCTCCCTTCTCTCTTCTTCACCTCTCCTCCTCTCCCCTTCCTTCCTCTCCCCTCCCCTTTCTTCTTCCCTCCTCTCTCCTTTTCTTTCCTCCTCTCTCCTCCTTTCCTTCCCCTTCTCCCTTCTTCTTCCCTCTTCTTTCCTCCTCTCCCCTATTTCTGTCTCTCTCTTACCCACTCTTTCTCTCTTGCTCTCTCACGGTTTCCCTTTGTACCACAGCCAGAATAATTTCTCATCGATAGGCCTAGTCACTTTACTCCTCTGCTCCAAAATCTCAGTGGTCCCATCTTGCCTACAGGGTAGACTTTAGATTCCCATGCCTGGCATTCAGGGCTCTCTAGAGTCTGAAGCTATTGTCCCCTTCCAACCTCATTTTATGTTTCCCATTTCTGTAAGTTCTAAATTCTAACTAGTCTGGCCATCTCTGCCCCCCAGACATGCCCCATGTTTTCTATGCCTTTGTCCAAGCTGTTCCTGATTGCCTGCCCTCTTTCCTATTCTCTGTCTTTTGAAGTCCAACTCGAGGACCATCGCCTCTATAAAGACCCCCCCAGATGCCTCCGTCAGTGATGAAGGATGCCCCCCTCAGATTTCACATAGCCCTTTATTCTGCCCCTCTAACCCACCCTTCCCTGGACATGGAACCTTCAGAGGCCACGGGCATTAGAGGGGAAATGCTTTATTTGGGGTCAGAGGAGCTGAATTCAAGATGTAGCTTCACTCATACCTCTATGGACCTTGGTCACATACACTGTTGAGTGTGTCTGTGTGTGCTGATGCTTTCTCTCAATGAGGCTGTGAGCCCCAGGAGGGCAGCAGCCATCTTCTGCTCAGCTGTCTGCTTTCCCCGATGCCATACACATCCAGCATCTTCTCCCACTTTCCTTGCTTCTTTGGCCCTCAGTTTCCTCAATTGTGTTAGATAATTTGTCTTAAAGGTTCTTAAAGTCTTAAAGGTTTGCAAAGCACCATATATAAAGTATCTGATTATCTCATCTGTAAAATGAAGGGGTTGCCCTGGGTGGTTCCTGAAGTCTCTTCAAGCTGTAAAGCTAGAACCCTATGACTTTATTAGTATAGGGAGCTTCCAGTAAGGAAAGTCCCTCTGCCCTTCAACCTCAAGGTTTACAGAGTTGTCCGAGGTCCTGAGTAGTGAAGGGATTTGTCCACTGTCACTCAGCCACAGGTGGGTCATGATTCCATTGGTCTTCCTGGCTCTAAGATTGGCTTTTGATCTTCTATGCCAGGTTGTCACTTACATTTAATATAGTTGACATTTAAGCCAATACTGGCCAGGCATGGTGGACCCCCCCCCCCCCGCCTTCTTATCCCTGCTAACAGGGAGGATGGATCGCATGAGCTCAAGAATTCTGAGCTGCAATGGGGCAAGCCAGTTCCCTAAGTGAGCACCACCAGGTTACGAAAGGAGGGTCCAGCCAGCCCAGGTCAGAATTGGAACAGGTCAAAGTAATCGGGTTGGGCCCAGGAGTTGTCCTGAACTTCTAGTTTGGGAGAAATAAGGAGATGTATGTGCTGAACAAATGAATTCTGAATGAATTGAATGAGAGATGTTCTGCTGGTTTCTGGGAGCGTTTCCCTGTGACCATGAGACCCTTCATTGTGTGACTGGGAGACATTTGTACCATCTGAGCCTGGAGGAGTGCCTGGGGCCCCCTCCTCATGTGACTAAGAGATAATGGAGATCTGGAGACACAGTGCCTTTATCACTGAGACACTGTGTGTGTGATGACAAGGGGAGTTTGGTTGGTGAAAAGGGGACTGGATTTAGTCGGAAAACCTAGTTCCATTGCTACTAGCTGTGTGACCTGAAACAAACCATTTCAACCTCCCTAGGGCTCAGTCTGGGCAGCTAGATAGCATAGTGTATAGAGTGCCAGACCTGGAGTCAGGAAGACTTGAGTTCAAATTGGGCTTCAGACACATACTAGCTGTGTGACCCTGGGCAAGTCACTTAACCCTGTTACCTCATCTTTAAAATGAACTGGAGAAGGAAATGGCAAACCATTCAAGGATCTTTGCCAAGAAAACCCCAAAATGGTCATGAGAGTGGGACATGACAAAAAACGACTAAACAACAATAAAAGGACTCAGTTTCCCCATATGTTAAATGAGGACGTTAGACTGGATAGGTACCAGAAAGCTCTAAATCTTCTGACTGCTTTGATCTAACTGGGTGATACCTGGTCTGGGTAGAGAAGGTGGGATCCAGTTGACGGGTAGTTGTCTCCCTCTGCTGACCACTGCTGGTAGGGCAGGCGATGCTGGGCCCGTTTGTTTCCCCAGCAAAGTTCAGGGTAGAGTCCAAATGAACAACCGTTCCCTTCTGTCTGTGACCCGCCAGGAAAGTGTGTCCTCCTCTGGGATGCCGAACAAGAGAGACTCCTTCATCTACAGTACTTGGCTAGAGGACAGCGTCAGTACTGCCAGTGGGGGAAGCTCGCCAGGTACCATCCCACTCTACCCCCCCCTTTACCCCCCATGGGGAGAGGGGCAGAGCTGACCCATGGGGAGGAGCAGAGCTGACCCATGGGAGGGAAGGGCAGAGCTGACCCATGGTGGGGAGGGGCAGAGCTGACCCATGGGGGGGAGGGGCAGAGCTGACCCATGGGAGGGAAGGGCAGAGCTGACCCATGGGGGGAGGGGCAGAGCTGACCCATGGTGGGGAGGGGCAGAGCTGACCCATGGTGGGGAGGGGCAGAGCTGACCCATGGGGGGAGGGGCAGAGCTGATCCATGGGGGGAGAGGCAGAGCTGACCCATGGGGGGAGGGGCAGAGCTGACCCATGGGGGGAGGGGCAGGGCTGACCCATGGGGGGAGGGGCAGAGCTGACCCATGGGGAGGCAAATTTTACTCTCTACAACAATCCCAGGGATCCCTGTCACTCTGCCCTCCCCAAAGCCTGACTCCCATCCTTGGCTCTTCATGGGTCTGACCAGGCAAGGGCAGTGTCATTTGGTGGAAAGACTGCTGAATTTGGAGTCAGGGGACCTGGGTGTGAGTCTTTGCTCTGCTACTCTCTTAAATGTGTAACCTCAAGCAAGACACTGTCTTTGAACCTCAGTGCTTTCATCTGTAAAATGGAGGAGTTGGATGCAGTGATCTTTTTTTTTTCATTTTTCATCTTTTGCCCCAATTACACGTAAAAACAATTTTTAACATTTAAAAAAATTTTTTTAATTCCAAATTCTATCCCTCCCTCCCTTTTCCCTTCCCTGAGACAGTAAGCAATCTGATATAGGTTATATATGTGCTATCATGTAGAACATTTCCTTATTAGTCATTTTGTTGAAGAAATAAGAAAGACAGAAAGAAAGGGAGGGAGGGAGGAAGCTGGAAGGAAGGAAGGAAAAGAAAGAGAAAATAGTATGTTTCAGTGTGTGCTCAATTCTTTCTCTGGAGATGGATAGCATTTTTCCTCATGAATCCTTTTCAATTGTCTTGGATCATTTTGTTGCTGAGGATAGTTGAATCGTTCATAGTTCTTCATTGTACTATGTAGCTGTTACTGTGTTCAGTGTTCTTCTAGTTCTGCTTCACTTTGCATTAATTCATGTAAGTCTTTCCAGGTTTTTCTGAAATCATCCTGCCTGTCATTTCTTATAGCACAATAGTATTCCATTACAGTTGTATATCACTACTTCTCCTCCATTCCCCAGTTGATGGGCATCCCCTCAATTTCCAATTCTTAGCTGCTATAAATATTTTTTGTACAGCTAGGTTCCCCCTTTTTATTCTTTGGGATGCAGACCTGGTAGTGGTATTGCTTGATCAAAGGGCATGTAGTTTTATAGCCCTTTCGGCATAGTTCCAATACTCTATAGAATGGTTGGACCAGTTCACAACTCCACCAATAGTGCATTAGTGTCCCAGTTTCTCCACATCCCTCCTAGCATCTATTAGTTTCCTTTACTGTCATATTAACCACTCTGATAAGTGTGAGGTGGTACCTCAAAGTTGTTTTAATTTGTATTTCTTTAGTCAGTAATGATTTGGAGCATTTTTCATATCACTATATGATTTCTTTGTCTGAAAACTTCTTGCTCATATCCTTTGATCATTTATCAATTGGGGAACGACTTGTATTCTTCTAAATTTGACTCAGTTCTCTTTATATTTGAGAAATGAGGCCTTTATCAGACATACTGGTGGTAAAAATCCTCCCCCTCCCCTAGTTTTCTGCTTTCCTTCTAATCTTGGTTGCATTGATTTTGTTTGTGCAAAAATGTTTTAATTTTTTATTATTAAGATTAACCATTTTACATTTCATAGTGCTCGCTATATCTTCTTTGGTCCAGTTGTAGTGATCTTTTAAGAATCCTTTCAGTGCTCAAATCCCATGACTTTATAACCAGCTAGACTGGGTTAGTGTCAGAGCAGTAGCCCCCCTTCCCATTGGCAATGAACACATTTCTGTACCTTCTTCTATCACCTGCCCCCCACCCCAGGCCCCTCTCGGTCACCACAGCCAGATGTGAGGAAGTCAGGGGACCCTACCTGTCCAGAGATTAAGATCCAGCTGGAGGCACCTGAACAGCAGCAGCAGCACACACCCCATTTGGTGAGCCCCAAGGAACCCTGGGAGGGATGCCAAGGGTCTAAAATTTAGGCTAAGCCAGCACCAGCCTGCAGCCCAGGCCAAGAGTGTCAGCTGGGGGCAATCAGTGGATAGCTATAGTAGAGAGTTTGCTCTGGGCCGTTCTTCTCTTCAGGCTCTGAGTGTATCCTTTCACTATCCCCGCCCCCCAATAGCTGATGGCAGATTACTCAATGGAGGGGAGATTTCTCTCTGGATGTTCTAGGGGTCCTTGGGGATCTAGGATAAGGGCTGGGCTCAGTGAGTGACCGGGTGTCTTCTTTTTCCCATGCCTGCCATCTGTTCACCCTGCTGACCTCCTTATATCTGTGTAGGGCTGCTAGCCCTCCTAGCCAGGCCTCCATGGATAGGACACCTCAGGTTAGTTTCTGCCCACAGGAGTGGGAGGGGGAGGGGGCAAATATATGGAGGGTGGGACTGGTTTGAGATGTTCCCCTGGCACAGAAACCTTTAGAGATCATATGTGCCATGGAAAGCACATTCCCTGGACACAGAGAGTTTGCATGGGCTCCCTATCTCTCCCACCCCGCCCCCTCCGTCATTCAGGCCTTGCTGAGGGTGAGACTCAGAGGAGGGGCCTCCCTAGAAATTGGTCAACAGTGGGCTTCACGGTCAGACTGCTGCCCAAAGCCACCCATCAGCTCTCTCCTCTTGTCACCTTCTCTCTAAGTCCAGCCCCCTACTTCACAAGGATCCTCTCCCTTAGGAGGCCCTGCCCTTCCTTCCCAAGGCCCCTTCTTCTCCTCTGCCCACAGACCCTTCAGCAGAAGCACAAGCTGAGATCGCTGCTGAGCAGAGATGGGGACTCTGCCCTTCTCGCCATGACCAGCCTGTTGGACTGGCTTCTTTGTCCTCTTTGTGCCCTCCCCTTGCCCAGGACCACAGCTCTGCAGGGCGGAGCCTCCTGGATCTCAGGGCCCAGCCTTGGGGGCTAGGGGCCCTCTGTGCCCCCTGAATGTGCAGGGGTCCTATGATCTGCCTGCCCCTGCCCAGGAAAGCTACAGGCATTGTGTGTGCCAAGGGGCACAGTGCCCCCCAGAGGGCTGGCAGCCCCACCCAGGGTCCCTGGCATAGCCTGGGCAGGTTACTGCCACAGCTTCCAGCCTGAGCCTTTGCCCTGCTTTCTCCCCACCCCCCAGACCTTCCATCCCCTGGGGATGACCTGGATCCCTGCCCAACTTAGAAGAATCCAGGCTGGCACCTTTCTGGACTGGGAACCTTCTGGGGCATCTCCAAAGCAAGGATCACTATACACAGCTGCTCCTGCCAGGGTCCAAGACAGCTACAGGGCTGGCAGGATGTTCTGGCAGAGTGGAAGAAGCCGTGGGCCGGGGTCTAGTACCAGTCCTCATCCTGCTCTCTCCTCCCCGTGTGAGCTGAGTCATTTCTCTTCAGGCTTCAGTTTCTTCCTTGGTAAAATGAGGGGGAATGGACCTGATGGTTCCTTAGGTCTTTCCCAGTTCCAAAAGTCCATCATCCTCTGAGCCTGCTCAGGCAGGAGCTTTGAGTTTCTAGCTGGCCGTCCCTCCTGTCCCCTTCCTTCTACTGAGTCATGCCCAGAGCAGGTGCCCCCTTCCCCCCTCCATCCAGGACCGCAGGCTGCCCAATCTTGCCCATTATTGACATGCCAGGCTGTCAGTCAGGGGCCTCTACCTCGTGGGCCCTGTTCAGGCCACCAGGTTGAGGGGAGCTGAATTAGGTATACTCACTGGGCCACCTTCCCCAGACCCCCACTCTCCTGCTTCAGTCCCTGCCCTATTCCTGTCCTTCCCCTAGGCCTGCCCCAGCAGGGCCCCTGGTCAGTCACTGCCCATGGCTGAGAGACTGGCACTATTTCTTGCTGAAGGAATCAGCTAGCCCACCTTGTTAACACACCCACCACGAGACTCCAGGCATCTAGTTTCACTCTCCCAGCCCCATACCTCTGGTGTCTCTCAGTACATCCTGGGAGGTAGGCAAGCTGACACCCCCTTCCCCACCTCCATCCCCACCCCCTGCCACATGATGGCTGACAGGACAGGGCCAAGGCTGTGAACACTTGGCCCAGGGAGGGCTGCCACCCAGTGCTGCCTGTGGTCAGTGGCACCCACAGTTGGGGAAATGGGGGGGTTTCTTCTCCTCCTCAGCCCACCCCCTTGGCCCCTGGAGGCTTCAGGGAGTTGGGGTGATGGGGGAACTACTGTATGTCCATGTTGTGTTTGTTTGTCTGTGTTTTTTAAGGCCTCAGGCCCCAGGCCCTGACGCCCAAGCCAAACACTTGTTTCTGAGACCGCGCTTGTGTGTGTATCAGTGACAGGTGTACAAAATAAAGTTATATTTATCACTATTGTAACCTGAGCCTGGTTTCACCCTTCACCTTCATGTCGATGAGATGGAGGGACTAGCGCTAGAAAGGGGATATAACAAATCACTCCAACATATTTGGAGTCAGAAGAACTGAGGTCGAATTCCACCGAGCCGAGGGTCCCGGCTGGGTCACTAAGCAAGTCCCTGTCCCCTCTGGGCCTTGGTTACCTCTCCAGTTAAAGGAAGGATGATGATAATTAGCATTCAGACAGCCTGTCAGGTAGTGCGAATCATTTATTAAACACCTGCTATGTGCCAAGAACCCTGCCGTGCTGGGGATAGGAAAATAGTAGAAAGGAGCTTCCTTCTAACAGAAAAAGCCTGTCTTCAGGGAGCTGGAAGGTAGGGGCCTGGGGGAGACAGGGTTGTAAAGTCCTTAGAAGCAGAAGCAGATGAAAGCAGGACTTATCTGGGGCTTCTGGGAGCAAGTCCCTGGTGAGTGGGACAAGGGGGCTCCTAGGGGCAGCTAGGGGTACGGTGGTGAGCTCGGGAAGTTAGGAGCAGAGCCAGGAGGGGGAAAAGAAGGCTCAGGACTGAGCTTTGGGGAGTGTTCATGGTGTGAGGTGGGCTGTGGAGGAGCTTCCAGACAGGTAGGAGAACCAGGAGACAATCCCTATGAGCACTGGAGGGCAGCGAGTGGGGAGGGGCCCACAGCTCAGCAGTGCCAGATGCTGCAGCGATGGAGAAAGGCCCCAAGGATGTGGCAGAACTCCCACTTAAAAGTCTGAAAGCACCCCCACAGTTGAGCCTTACAGCACCAGACTAAGTACTAACAGCTGGAACTAATCCCATGTTACAGATGAGGGAAAAGTTTCAGAGAGTTAGTGACTTATCTATGGTGGTCTTTGTCCTTCATTCTCAAAGAGGACCAAAGACAGCAGGAAGGTGATGTCATGTCTTGCAAGTCAATTGGATTTAAGTGAGGCAGGGCTCTGCAAAGTCACCAGCCTCACTTTCTCCTCTGGAGCCAGGTGGGTCCAGTGACCCAATATAGAGCCAGACGACAGGGGTCTTAAAGACAGGATTTTATTCCATGATGAGGCAGCTCGGCAGCTTAATGGAGAGCGTGCTGGGCCTGGAGTGAAATCTGGTCTTAGACACTTCCTAGATGTGTGACCCTGGGCAAGTCACTCAACCTTGTTTGCCTCCAGTTCCTCATCTGTAAAATGAGCTGGAGAAGGAAATGGCAAATGGCTCCAGTACCTTTGCCAAGAAAACCCCATGGTACTGGCATAATATTGGCCAGGACCATGAGGTCCAAGGGATCATGAAAAGTCGGACACAATCAAACCCCTTGCTGATTCCAAGGACAACAGTACTTCCTCCATAATGTCTGGAGTCCTCACGGAAATTGGGAAGGGTGTGGTGGGAATAGGGCATGGCCAGAAATGCAGGGGACAGGTCTTTTTAGACTCTGTCCCAGCCTCAAGACGTCTTCATCCTTGGCAACAAGCTCTCTGTGCTGTGTCCGTGCTGGCAGCCCCCTCACTCCCAAGAGCCTAGGTCAGGGTCGCTTTTCAGGGTCGAGGGAGGCGGCATCAGGGACCGGTAAGAGAGGACAGTGTGCCCCAAGCTGGCCAAGCTCTTCACCACCCTGCTGAACTTCCCCCATGGTGCCACCAGGTGTCGCCAAGGACCTACAGAAGAGGGCTGATCAGACCAAGCTTGAGCTAGCCCTGGGGCTGATGGAGAGAGACTCCCTGGTCCCTTCCATATCTGTTCCTCCCCCAGAGAGCTTGGCTGTCCCGGCCTCCCCAAGCCCGGGAACCCCTTCCTTCTGCTGACAACATTATTGTTATATATCTCTATTTCTATTTTCTGTCTATCCATCCATCTGTCCATTCATCCATCCATCCATCCATCCATCCATCCATCCATCCATCCATCTGTCCACCCATCCATCTGTCTCTGTCCATCTGCCTGTCTTTCCATTCCTCAGCTTATCTATGTCTGTGTCTATCCTGTCTGTCCATCCATCCATTCATCTATATCTGTCCACACAGGTATATATGTGTGTATATATACATGCACACACACATATGTATCATATATACATAGTTTACATGTTGTCTTCCCATTAGACTGAGTTCCTTCAAAGGAGGAGTTGTCTCTGCCTTTCTTTGTATCTGGTGTTTAGTCCAGGGCTTAGCATATAGTAGGCATTTAATAAATGCCCATTGACTGACTGACTGACCCTAGGACCTTTCTAAGGAGCCCTCCTTGGCCTTGAGAGTGAGGGAACAATTCATGGTCATCAGTTAAACAAACATCCATTAAGTGCTTATAAAAGTAGGAGGCAGCTCGCCAATAAATGGGATTCTAAGGCAAAAAGCCAATTAGGCCCACCCTCCAGCAATTTATAGTCAAGTAGAGATGATAAAATATGTGCCCAGAAAAACACATCCAAGGTGGCTCTAGGAGAAAGAGGACACTAACTGGGGGAGGGGAATGAATCAGGAAAAGCTGAGTCTTTTTTGGGGAAGGGGGAGGCAATGGGAGTTACGTGACTTGCTTAGGGTCACACAGCTAATAACTGTCTGAGACCAGATTTGAACTCAGGGCCAGTGCTCTGTCCACTGTGCCACCAACTGCCCTGAAAAGCAGAGTCTTGAAAGGAGATTTTTGAGAGCCTGAGGTGAGAAGGGAGGGTGTTCCAGTCATATAGAGTGGGGGCTTGTGCAAGTATAAGAGATGGCCGAGACAATAGTTTGTTTGACTATCCTGCTGTATGTGTGAGGGGGACCAACGTGAAGGAAATGGAGAGGCAAAGTCTAGAGTCAGATGACCTGGGGTAGTTTGTGTTTAGTCCTAGAGCAGAGGTTCTTAACCTATTTTCTGTGTCTTTTGGACCCCTTTGGCAAGTTGGTAAAACCTATGGATCTCTTCTCAGAGTCATGTTTTTACATGCATAAAATAAAAATAAAATATAAAATATATTATTATATAAATATATATTTAAATGTAAAAAAATAAAATATATAAGATTACAAAGGAGACCAATTATTTTGAGATAATAGTTATCAACAGATTGTTAAAATGAATTCATAGATCCCAGTAGGGGGCCCTGATGGTTTATGGGTGGTGGAAGGTCAGATCTGTCTTTTGGAAGATATTTTGAGCAGCTGGGAGGAGGAGGGATTGAAGAGGGGAGAGACTGCTCAATGAATTACAGTAGCTCCCCATTACCTCTAGAATCAATTACAAACTGACTCTTTTGTTTGACATTTAAGACTCCTCACAGCCTGGTCCCTTCCTGCCTTTCTGGTCTTCCATTTGTCTCCCCTCCATGCATTCTAATGCCTCCGTGCTCTAACATGGCACTTCTCTCCTCTCCTTGCATTTGCATGAGCCGTTCCACATCCCTGGAGTGCTTCATGCCCTCCCCTCTGCTCTTTAATTGCCCTGACTTCCTTCAAATCTCCCCTTTCTCAGTGGCCTTCCCCACTTAAATCGTCTTCTGTAAATAACTTGTATGTGCCTGGTTAGTTATGTCTTGCGTCCCCCACTAGAACATTAATTCTTTGAGAGCCAGGACCCTCTTTCTGCCTTTTGATTATTGGTTCTTGGCTTGGTCCTTGACACACAGCTGGGGCCAACAGGGGAGAGCAGATAGGTGGAAATGATGGGGAAACTTGAGTTTGTAGGGGGCGCGGCATGAGAGAAGGAGCCTCTACACTAGCAGGGGTGCCCAGGGCCCTTGTGTCTTCTGGAGACAGAGACAGGTTGCTATGAGAACCAGAAGAGATAGAGATTAGCTCTAGGACGAAGGGGAGTTAGCTGGCAATAGGGCAGGGCTACCAGAAGGCAAGATGGAGCTGGAAAGAAGAGGAGGAAGGGGCCTCTGGAAGGCCAGGGATGAGAGTGGGGGGAGGGAGCAGAGGAAAGGCTTCTCAGCTCAGCGGACAGTGGCACACTTACTGAGGCCAGCCGCCGTAGGATGGGGGAGCAGCCCGGAGACCCCCATAACTACAGGGTCCCAAAGTGCAAAAGTGTGGCGATCAGAGCAAGGAATAAGTCTAGAGAGGTGGAGGACCAAGGGTTCAGGAAGAAGACCCCAGCACAGAGGCAAGAGTGCTTAATAAATAGATGGGTGGATAGATGGATGGATAGATGGATGGATGGATGGATGGATGGATGGATGGATGGATGGCTAGACAGAGACAGACAGACAGATGGATAGATTGATTGATAGATAACGAGAATGTAGATTACATAGGTAATAGCTATCATTTATATATAATGTATATATAATATATATAATGTATATAATATATATATATATAAAATGTTTTCAAGTTTGCAAAATACTCTCTTTATCTCATTTGATCCTCACAAAAACCTTAGGAAGTCAGTGCTTTTATTATCCCTGTTCTTCAGATAAGGAAGCTGAGGCTGAGAAGTGAAGGGATTGGCCCGTGCTCATACATTTAGTAAATGTCTGAGGCAGAATTTAGAAGACAGGACTTTCTTATTTCAATTTCAGTGCTCTGTCTATTATTAAGGAAGAAAGGAAGGAGGGAAGGAAGGGAAGGAAAGAAAGGAAGAAGAATGGAACGAACGAAAGAAGGAAAGAAGAAGGAAGGATGAACAAGGGAAAAAGAAAAGAGGAAGGTAGGGAAATAGATGGATAGACTGACAGATGGATGGATGGATGGATGGATGGATGGATGGATGGATGGATGGATGGACAGGGCATTTACCAAGTGCTAACTCTGTGCCAGCCACTGTTAAGTGTTGGAGTTACAATACAAGAAAGTAAAACAGTCCCTAGCCTCCAGAAGCTTGCTTTCTAATAAGACAGGACAATTAATGAACAGAACTGGAAGGCTAGAATTAAGGAGGATGGGTTCTCCAGCAGGGCAGTGGTCAGGTAACAAAGAAGAAAGGGATTTGGAGAAAGAGTCTAGAAGACAGGGAGGTGAAACTTGACTGGGGTCCTTCTTAAAACGGGGGTCCTGTGGTGGGAATCACCTAGCAGGAGAAGGCTAACTTAGGTCAGTGACTTTGGAGTGGCCATGGGGCAGCCACGGCAAAGGAGGACCCTGGAGCAAGAGTCCAGGAATGAGAGGAAAGAGGCTTGACTTCAGAGTCAAGAAATGTGGATTCCAGTCTTTGCTCTGTCATTACTTTTAGCCTCAGTTTCCCTTTCTATCAAATGGGTGCCTCTTACCTCCTGGGGTGGCCATGGGTATCCAATACAATAATCAAAGGACTTTGTTCCTGAGAAGCCACAATAAACTATTATTATTAGAAGTTCCAGTGTGGTCTCCCCAGATTCTTTAGGCAGGCCTGGGCGAGTGGGAAGGACCCTGTCTTGCTCTCCTGGGACAGGTCACTCTGACCTGGAGCTGTGCTCTGGAAGTTTCCCTGGCTTCCCTTAGCTCTCCCTACTGGCGGGAGACATGCCCTAGGAGGTGGGTGACTGGGGGGAGGTGGGAGATGAAGCCAGTTGTGAATACCTCTGGTATGTCCTGGAATCTGGCTAGGGGTGATCCCAGCCTGACTCCAAGAGGCACCCAGCCTTGGCTTGGGCTATGTCCAGCCTCATAACTCCTCTATCCCACACAGGACTCCTCTATCCCACACAGTCTCATGACTCCTCCATCGCACACTTCCCCCAAGACTGAAAGAAGGGAAGACTGAAAAAGAAGGCAGACATCTCCACCTCCTGCTCCCCGTGATCTCCTCTCTTCTCACTATCCATGGGATGGCACTGTCCACCCACTGGGATGTGCTTAAAAATCAGAGAACACTGGGCTGGAAGAGACCACAGGGGAGTTATCTAGGCTTACCTCTTCATGTTACAGATTGGGAAACTGAGACCCAATTTGGGAAGAGCTTTGCACTGGATGAACTCTGAGCTATGCCCCTGTCACCCTGTTTCAATCCACTGTGGCTAGGGATCAGTAGGTATCCAGGAGAGTTAATGCCTTCCCAGTATGTTGATTTGCCCAATTGCCATTCCAGGTCAGAGCTACAACTCCAGTTGTTTCTTCAGTGAGGGCCCAGTGTGATTCCCTAAGAGTAACCAACCCTCTCTGTTCACTGAAAAAAGTAGATGGGGATAGGAAGTAGAACAGGGATTTCGTAACCAACTCCCAGGTGAGAAATCTCCCGCTATTAACATAGGTCAGACTTTCTCTGCAATGTCTGGTTTCAGAGTGATGCCTAAAGCCCCACTTTTGGCCAATATCACTCTCCCTGGACCCTTGTGGACCAGAGACACTATCCATCTACTCAAGCAATTGTCGGGATGTCTAGGGTAGTGTGTTCTGGCCTGCACTCAAAGTCAGGCTGTGTGTACACTAACCATCTTGCAACTCACTTGTACCTGGCCACTCCAAAGCCAAGAACCCTGACCTGCTCATGATTCCTGGGCCAACATCTTCCAGGTGTGAGGCTGTCCTCAAGCTATACAAATGTCACCTTGGATAAAGGCCTTGGATAGACCAGTAAAGGATGCCATGAATTCTGAGTGCCTTGGGCAATCAATGATTCTCAGCAGTGGGCCTGAACACAGCCAATATGTTCACGTTTCCATGGCAGAAGAGGACAAGGAGGAGATGGTGTTCCTCTGTCCAGTGAGGTTTTGCTGATCAGAGCCCATGTCCCAGGGAATTCTGCACCCCCTTTTTCAGAGGTTCAGGGAAATGTTGGTTGGGAATGCAATCTATTGGGTTAGTCTGGATGATTTCCACAATTTTAGCAAAATATCATTGGGTCTTTTTGGTGTCACTATTGAAGCAGGTGGCCTCGATCTCCAAACCTGACCCTCCTTGTCCCTCTGGGAATATCCATGCTCCTCTCTCCACTAGGTGAACAGTATTCCAAGCAGACCTGATCTGAACCTCTTGGGAGAGACTGGTATGGTCTCAATTGGTCTCTAGTTCAATCTTGATTGCTCTCCCCTAAGAATATTGTTGGGCTCCACATGAAGTCAGTATTTTGGCCTGAAGTCTTTATCTGTGCATATGATCTGCCTCAAGCTCCTGAACCAACCACCTCATTTTATTCCCTAAATAATATTTTTAAATTTGGGGGATTTTTTTTCTTTTTTGCTTTTTGGAGGGGAGAGGTAGGGCAATTGGGGTTAAGTGACTTGCCCAAGGTCACATGATTAGTTTTTGTGTTAAGTGTCTGAGGCTGGATTTGAACTCGGGTCCTCCTGACTCCAGGGCTGGTGCTCTATTCACTGCACCACCTAGCCACTCCCAACCACCTCATTTCTGAGCAGCTGGAGGGTTGTCTCCAATGCTCCAGTAGTGACAGGCATGGCAAGAGCCCATAGTCATGTAGAGACCCACTGATCACTTGGGTCTTCCTAGGGTATTTTGTGTATTTCCTAACCACTGCCCCATTCATACTGAACCTCTGTCACAGGCTCTGAAGAACCTTTGCACAGAGCCAAGATCTTCTGTCTGACATAGATGCCTCCTGTGCTCTCAGGGTTATCCAGCCCCCTCAGCCGTGAGCAAACCTCATGCTGTGCCCCTCCATCAAAGGCACCAAACCTCCTGGGTCTTCAACAATCTCCTGTGTTCTTGTGCATCAGGCCTGGTCACTGCTCCTCTGATAGGAGTGACATGTTATAACCAGGCCTCAAAGGCCTCGCTAGTGAAACAGATACACCTCCTTGAAAATAAATCTAAGTCATTGTAAGGGGTCTGTCCAAGACTGCCAAACCTATGGCCTAAGGACCTCCCAGTTCTGATATTCTGTGTTCTAACACTCCCCCCTAGCTCTCACATTCTGTTCTAAGGCCCCTCCCAGCCCTGACATCCTGTGTCCTAAGGGCCCTCCCAGCTCTGACATCCTGGGTTCTAAGGACCCTCCTACCACTGACATTTCATGCTCTAAGGCCTCTTCTGACATTCTGTTTTCTGAAGTCACTCCCAGCCTTTAAATGCCATGTTCTAATGTCCTTTTCAGTGCTAACACTGTGTTCTAAGGTCTCTTCCATTCTGACACTCTAGGTTCTAGGGGTTCTTCCAACTCTGACACTGATGTTTAAGGGTTCTCCCTGCTTTGGCATTACTAATAGTAATGAATTTACCCTCTCACCCTAAAGTACACTTTTTCTGGATATCTTTCTCGGGTTCTGAGTAAGCCCCATGATCTCATAGCTCATACAGGGCAGAAGCTGCTTTGTCCTCCTTCCTTAATGTTTTTCTCAATTTCACCTACCCTATTCCCCCAAAGAATCCACAGCAGCATGCAAAATTCTTTCCATGGTGCCTCCATCACAGTTAAAAGCCAATGAGGATCTCTGCCCATCATTGTCTACACACTGCCCTTTCACTGGTCCTTAATAACTGTGAAGAAACAACACATAGTCATCAATGTCCAGCAGCCCCTCTCCTGTCTTGTACTTGTAGGGGTTTGCTTTTAATCAAGGGAACCAACCAACCCCCTTCCCCCAAATATACTGTGGTTCAGAACTGTAGCTCTGGGTTCATCTGATTCAGTCCATGGTCCCTCTCTAATAATGATATCTATAGCTCATTTTGCCAGCACCTAGGAAAATCCTGGGAATAGCTATTTGGCTCATTGCTGGCTGTTCACCAGCGGGTCTTTGGTTCTGCTGCAAACATCAAACTAACAAGAAGCATTAAAAAATTGTGCATAGAGCAGAACAGTAACTCTCCTCCAAGCTCTAGACCAGAGGTACCCAAACTTATTTGATCTACCTCTTCTTTAAAAAAAAATTATTCAACACCGCCCCCCCCCCCCGGAAATCTCCTTTCTTTAACCCTTTAACTTTTTTTTCTTGAAATTTGCATCTTTAAAAAAATAACATCTTAAATTTAATAATTTATAGGTTTTTCTTGCATTGAAATTTTGATAATGCAATGTTGCATCATGTAGCCATATAAATATCATATTGTAAACAAGTCATTACACAAACATATTCCTGCCAATGCATGCTGGACTTCCCAACAATGTGTGACATCGCCTGCCAACACTTGCTTTCTAAGACCTGTCAGCAGATTTGACCACTGATTGGTTATAAGTTGAATTTTGTGTGTTGATGTGGAAAATGATGTAATCGTTATGACTTATTCTTTTTTTTTTTGGAGGGGGAAGGCAGGGCAATTGGGGTTAAGTGACTTGCCCAAGGTCACATAGCTAGAAAATGTGTCAAGTGTCTGAGGCTGCATTTGAACTCAGGTCCTCCTGACTCCAGGGCTGGTGGTCTCTTCACTGTGCCATCTAGCCGCCCCACTATGACTTACTCTTACACAACAGATAAAACATGTATGAACAGTTTTTCAAAATTTTCTTCTTTTCTCTTCTTTCTTTACACTTCTACCACCCCTTATTTTTCTCCAATACCCCCTCCAATTGCACCTGAGGCTACTAGCATCCCCCGGATGGGTCCAGCACCCCTCAAGGGGTGGTATCACTCACTTTGGGAACCTAAGCACTCAAGATCAACTTCTGGCGAGCACTGTTTCCTTTCTCTCCTGCAGAGATCCAGGTACCGCCCTCACAAAACTCATGGCACCAACTAGTCAAATGCCCCCTGTGTGCATTGCTATTGTAGGTCCTGGGGCAAACTCACTGTCGACATTTCTTCTCTTCTCAGGATTGGTGTTCATCCCTCACTCTGTGGCTTCCCCTCAGTTTGCATACATGTCTCTCAGGTCTCCCCTGTGCATCTGACACTCTACAAAGTCCAATTAAGTCACCGCAGCTCCCTGGCTCCTGGCTTGACTGGTACCTATCCACATTTGCCCAGTATTGACCACCTTTGCCATTGGCTTCCATTCTTCAGAGTCACCTGCTCACAACTTTTTATGCCCCATGCACTCTTGGACTTTTCTTCTGTCCTAGCAATCAGTCAATAAGCACTTATTAGGTTCCTATTATATACCAGACATTGTGCAGGCACTGAAGTACAAGAGACAAAAGACAATCCTTACCCTCAAGCAGCATATGCTCTAATAGAGTTTATACTCAATTATTATTATTTTTATTATTAATAATAATAAATGCAAACATCTATGTACAAAGAAAATACATAGAGAGTAAATTAGAGATAATCACCAGAAGGAAAGCATCAGCATCAAGGAAGATCAGGAAAAGCTTTTTAGAAAGGTCGGATTTTATGCTTTTTAAAGCATTTTTTTTCCTCAGTTACATGTCAAAAAATGTTTGGCATTCATTTTTACATGATTTTGAGCTCCAAGATGTTCTCCCTCCCACCCAACCCTCCCCTCTTCTGAAAGGCAGTTTATACATGTGCTATCATGTAAAAATCTTTCTGTATTAGTCACAGTTATAAAAGAACAGATCAAAAGAGAAAAAAACCAAGAGAAAGAATAAAGTAAGTGAAAAAATATGCTTCAATCTGCATTCAGAGGCCATCAGTTCTTTGGCTGGGACTTGGAGGAAGCCAGGGACATTCTAGACTTCCAGGGAGGCAGAACCTCCTCTTTGTGGATGGCTGCTGCACATGTATGTTAATAATTAGAATGAATATTAATACAAGATCATAAAAGTTTTCACACACTTTGTATTCTCCAAAGCTTTTACAGGCATCATCCCACTTGCCTTCATGATGACTCTAGGACATGGCCCATATTATGCCCATTTTACAGATAAGTAAGTGAAATAACTCCTCCGTGGGTACAGTTAATAAACGGCAGACCAAGGCTGGCATGCATGCCCACTAGCTCTGAATCTATTGTTCTTTCTCCTCCCCCCCCACTCTAAGCCTCACAAAGGTGTTTTGAGCTCTTTGGAAAACTCTTTTGGGGCTCAGATAAGCAAGGAGGTTGATTGGCATATTGTGGCTGTAAGGAAGAAAACGACTGATGGGTCCAGCCTTGACTTCTTCCAAGAGCTGCGTTGATCCGGCACCTGGTGATCTTCATTGCTGCTGGTCATCCTGGAGCCCTGGACTTAGGGCTGAGCATGAAGTGACAGTCAGACACTTTTATTAAATGCCTACTTTGTGCCAGACATTGTGTTGAGTGCTGGTGATACAAAGAAAGGCAAATGCATGGTCCTTGTCATCTGGGGGTTTACACATTAATGGGAAAAACAACCTACACATAACTCCATACAAGACTGGAAGTGCTTTCAGAGGGAAGGCGCTCTTGGCTGGGAGTAGGGGAGAAAGATGAGGGAAGGCTTCTTCTAGAAAATGGGAATCAATCTGAGTCTTTAAGGGAGCCAGGGAAATCAGGAGATAGAGACAAGGAAG
Source organism: Gymnobelideus leadbeateri (assembly GCA_011680675.1). NCBI lineage: Eukaryota > Metazoa > Chordata > Mammalia > Diprotodontia > Petauridae > Gymnobelideus > Gymnobelideus leadbeateri. The sequence continues at coordinate 815,991 of WOXC01005235.1, forward strand.
AATATCCTGGAATGAGAGACAGTCTAAAAAGGAGTATCAGATGTGAGGAATAAGATGGAGACCAGAGTCATTGAGTACGTGGAGAGGAGTAAAATATTAGAAGATTGGCAAGGTAGGAAGGGGCCAGGTTGTGAAGGACTTTAGAAGCCATACAGAGGATTTTCTATTTGATCCTGGAGGTAATAGGGAGCCACTAGAGTTTATTGATGGGGGGGTGGCGGTGATGTGATCAGATCTGTACTTTACGAAAGTGGTTTTGGCAGCTATGGGGAGGATGAGCTAGAATGGGGAGAGACTAGAGGCAAGGAGACCAGAAGGGCTGCTGCAACAGTCTAGGCATGAGAAGATTCTGTCCTAGGGCTCAATCACAGGGACACCTCTCCTCCTCTAAGCCACTGTTAAGGCCCCCAGCCACGAGGTCAAGCATGAGATGATAAGGCCTTCACTAGAGTGAATGGAGGAAGTGGGACCTATATGAGAGACAGTGTAAAACAAGACATGGAAACAGATTGGCTATGTGGAGTGGGGAGACAAGAGAGGAGTCAAGTCAATGACCCTCAGTCATGAGCCTAGGCTAGGGGAGAATGGTGGTGTAACTGGCAATGAGGTCGCTTTGGAACATGTTGAATTCAAGGCGCTAGGGTGCAAGATATGAAAAAGGTAGTTGCTGATCCTGAGACTGGGGGTCAGGAGAGAGTTAGGGCATGCAAATCTGATAACCATTCACACGGACATGAGTATTGGAGCTGTGAGAGCTGCTGAGATCACCAAGTGAGACAGCACAGTGGAAGAGAAGAAGCCTAGGACAGACTCTTGGGGCATTCCCATAGTTCATGTGCATGGCTGGAATGAAGACCCAGCAAAGAAGTCAGAGAGGCAGGTGGGGGAAGCAGGAGAGGGCAGCATCAATAAAACCTAGAGGGGAGAGAGTGTCAAGGTAGAGAGGATGGTCAGTAATGCCAAAGGCTGCAGAGAGTTGGAGAAGAATAAGGACTGGGAAAAAGTCACAAGAGATCTTTGGAGACTTTGGAGAAAGCAGTGTCAGTCAAAAGATGAGGTCAGAAGACAAATTGCATAAAGGGTTTAGAATGGAGTGAGAGGAAAGTGGAGGCTGTGAGTGCGGGTTAGCCAAGAAGGGGAGGAAAGATATAGGAGACATGGGCATGCTTACAGGCAGTGAGGAAGGATCCAGTAGTAAGAAAAAGATTAAAGATTAGAGAGAGGTGATAAATGTAAATGACAGAGGAAGCAATCTGCTAGAGAAGGCCGGACGCTGTGGCATCAAGAGTGCATGTAGAGGGATTTGCCTTGGCGAGGAGATGTCTGACCTGTGGCCTTCCCAGACAGCCAATGGCTTCCCTGCTCTTCTGTGCTCACCTGCCAGAGCTTTGATCACTCTTCTCTGCCCCTCTGCTGAGGAAAGCCCTCAAGCCCTGACTGCTTGGGAGCCTACCCAAAGGCCACAGAATCAGTCTTAGAATTGGAAAAGACCTCAGCTGCCATCTAGTCTTAACCATCTCTAAAAGGTGTCCCGACGGAGCAATGGTCTCACACTTCTGCTCTAAGACCTCAGTGAGGGGGACTTCGCGGCCACCTAAGGCAGCCTCATTCCCCTTCCGAACAGTTCTGATGTTTAAGATGCTTTTTTCCAACATTGAACCCAAATTTGTCTTGTAACTCCCACAAATTGCCCCCAGCTCTGTCCTCTGATGCCAAACAAAATAAGCCTAATCTCTCTTCTCCATAAGAGCTTTCCAAATGCCTCAACACATCTCTTATGTCCTTTTTGGGCCATCTTTTCTTTAGGCTGAAAATCCCCAATTCTTTCCACCTATCTTTATCCAACATGGGCTCAAAGTTCCTCACCTCTGGATGATTTCCAGGTCACCAAAGTTCTTCTTAAGTATGGCCCCTAGAACTTAACACAGTATACCAGAAGTAGTCTGCCCAGAGGAGAATACGGAAAAGCTATTCCTCCCTTATTCTTCTCAACCTAGATCAAGACTGTAAGTCAAGGCATTAGACCTTTGTCAGGTACCTACTCTGTGCCGGGTTGTACTGAGTGCCGGAGACACAGAGGAAGGCAAAACACAGTGCCTGACCTCAAGGAGCTCACAGTCTAACAGGAGAAACAACATACAAACAACCATGTATAAACAAGATATAGAAAGGGAGAAATTGGAGATTATCTTAGAGGAAAGGAACTAGAATTTGAAGCAAAATGACCTTTTTTTGCTTCCTCATTGTAATGTCGATTCATATTGAGACTATAGGTCCCTAAAACAGATTTTTTCCAACCAAATGGCTGTTGTCTGAACGTTCCCTTTCTGCTTGGTCCTGGTGCCACTGATTTTTAATGCGATGTAAGTCTTTACATTTATCCCTATTGAATTTGGTCTTACTCTATTCAGCCTATCAAGACTTACTGTCTCATCCAACATGGTATCTATCTGTCTCTTCCAGATTGATTTCATCTGTCATTTGGATGAATTTATGTGTTAATCCAAGTCATTAGCCCAGGACCAAGCACAAATGTAACCTAGAGGCAGTTAGGTGACACGGTAAATAAAGCGCTGAGTCTAGAAACCAGAAAAGACCCGAGTTCAAATCTGGCCTTAGACATCGACAAACTATATAATCCTGGGCAAAGGCTTTTTAGCTGTAATTCCTTCACTTTTTAACTTTAACTCCTTTTTCCTCAGTTTCTTCAACTATAAAATGGATCAGGTACAAAACAAGGTTGTTTTGAGGATCAAACAAGATTACATATATTAGCTTAGTGCCCCACACATAGTAGGTGTTTAATAAATGCTTGTACTCCTTCCTCACCATGTATTTCAATTTCCTCATCTATAAAATAAGGAGATTGCACCACATGAGCCCACACACTTGAAAATCGATGAACTGAGGTCATTGTTGGGTTGGTAGCAGAGGGTGTGGAGGGCTGGGCAGGAGGCAACCTGGGCTTGACTCTTAGATATAAATCACTTCCTCTCTCAGTGCTGCCATTTCTTCCCCTATTCAAAAAAGGGTTGACTAATGGAAGGAACACTGGATCTGGCATCAGAGGGCCTGAGTTAAAATTCTATCTCTGTCATTTACACAGGGAACCTCAGTTTCCTCATCCATAAAATGAGAGGGTTGCATTTAATGACAGTGAAGGTACCTGTGGGATCTAAATGTTCTGATCCTATGGTTTGAGGCTCAAGAAGCCATGTCCAGTCAAGGCCTGGGTCACCAATTGGAGGAGCAGAGCACTGATGTGGACCTCCTCTCCCGACCCTCCTGCTCCTCCATCCTGAGGTGACCCCGGGGTATCCACGGATGGGAGCAGGAAGGGGAGGAGGGCGACCTCCCATCTAGACCTCTGTCCAGGCCCCTCCTGACGTTCCCCCCAGACCAGCTGGGAGAGGGAATGGCATTTCAGGTCATCCTGTCCCCCAGATCAAAGCAGCCTCAGCCTGTTTCCCTTGTCCCAGGGCCAGCTGGGGTTCTGAGGGAGGGAGCAAGGGAGGGATGGACCACGATGTCCTAGGCTGAGGTGGGGGGGAACCCTGCTCCGGGAAGCCCAGGGCTCTGCCTGGAAATAGTTTCTGTGGATGGAAAAAGCGACTCCCTTCTTAGCTCCCATAACATTAGCTCCCATTTCTTTAGTGCCTTGGGGTTTCCAAAATGCCTTCTTCACAGCCAGTCTGGGAAATAGGCAGTGCTGGTATTACCATCTCCATTTAGCAGATGAGCACCCAGGCCCCATCTCTGCCCTCAGGTCTCAGTATTCACTCCATCACCTGCCAGGCGACGGCTTTGCCAGCTGCAGTCGCCCAGAGCTGAATCCATGAGGGGTAGTCAGGTGGTGCCAGAGGAGGTAGGTGGACAGTACACACTTGGCAAGAATTCATATGGTTTTGAACTAGAAGGCGCCTTCAAGAACATCTAGTCCAACTCCATAATTGTACAGAAGAGAAAACCGAGGTTCAGAAAAGTCATTGGCCGAAGGTAAAAATTTGAATCTAGGCTTCCTCACTGCAAATCCAATATTGTTCCTGTCATACTTCATTGTCCCCTAGAACTTAGGCTGGGGGAAGGTGGCAGGGCAGAGGAAGACAGCATAAATTTGGTTGGGGAAAGCACTGGGCTGTTCTCTCTCCCCTGCCCAGGGACCCCACCCTACTCCACCCCCTGTGCCCGTTGTGCCAAAGGGACAGCCTGGGATTGTGCGGCCAGGGGAGCTCAGCCCAGCCCGAAATAGCTGCCTCTGGTCAGGGAGACTAATTTTAAAAGCCGCGCTGGCGACGCCATAGGCCTTTCTGGGAACCTATGAATGTCCCTATGTTTGCCCAGGGAGGGAGCCTTGCCCAGGCCCCGGGGGGTGGAGGGGCTTTGGCTCTCTGAATTCCAGATGTTGGACAGCTGGAGAGCATTCACTACCCAAGAGCAGTGGGGGTCAGTGAAGGCTCTAGCCTGGTCTCAGCTATTAAGCATGGGCTGTGATAGACAAGGAGAGAAATGCTTGGGTCATTGAATGCCCAATGCATCCGTGTTGAATCTTAGACATCATCTTGTTTTCTCCTTCCCAGAACTTTGTGGTCCTGGGAGTATGGACTGAGAGGAGCCAGGGTAGGGCAAAACTACAGGTTGAGTCTGGGCTGCCTGGACTGACTAGCACGTCCTTGAACACAAGGATGGCCACTGCATGACTGTCTCTGGGGACTGTGTGTCCATGAGAGATATAGGAAGCTTTTCCAAGAACTCAGTGGGGGACATTGGTCCAGTTACTTCCTCTCTCTGGTTCTCAGTTCTTCAACTTAAGAAGTATGGAACCTGAAAAGCCAGATGACATTTAAAGACATTCCCACTCCAACAGCCCATGTTTCATAACCCCTTCCAGCTCTGACATTCTATGTCCCTTCTGCTCTCACACTCCAGGTTCTAAGGACCTTTCCAGCTCTCACTTTCTTAGTTCTAGCATTTTGTGCTCTAAGTTTTCAGACCTTCTGTCTTTGACACTCTATGTTTTAAGATCTCTTCGAATTCTGACATCCTAAGTACTAGGCCCTGTCTCATCTCTGACTTTCACTGTTCTAAGATCCCTTTCCAGCTCCAGTCATTTCGGTTCTAAGGCTCTTCCCAGCTCTGACAGTCTGTGTTCTAAGGGCCCTCCCAGCTCTGACAGTCTGTGTTCTAAGGGCCCTCCCAGCTCTGACAGTCTGTGTTCTAAGGACCCTCCCAGCTCTGACACCCTGTGTTCTAAGGACCCTCCCAGCTCTGACACCTTGTGTTCTAAGGGTCCTCCCAGCTCTGACATCCTGTGTTCTAAGGGCCCTCCCAGCTCTGACATTCTGTGTTCTAAGGGCCCTCCCAGCTCTGACAGTCTGTGTTCTAAGGCCCCTCCCAGCTCTGACATCCTGTGTTCTAAGGGCTCTCCCAGCTCTGACATCCTGTGCTCTAAGGCCCCTCCCAGCTCTGACATCCTGTGTTCTAAGCTCCCTCCCAGCTCTGACATTCTGGGTTCTAACATCTGACAGTTTGTGTTCTAAGGGCCCTCCCAGCTCTGACATCCTGTGTTCTAGGGGCTCTCCCAGCTCTGACCTTCTCTGTTCTAACATCCGACAGTTTGTGTTCTAAGGGCCCTCCCAGCTCTGACAGTTTGTGTTCCAAGGGCCCTCCCAGCTCTGACATCCTATGTTCTAAGGGCCCTCCCAGCTCTGACATCCTATGTTCTAAGGGCCCTCCCAGCTCTGCCACTCTGTGTTCTAAGGGCCCTCCCAGCTCCGACATCCTCTGTTCTAAGGCCCCTCCCAGCTCTGACATCCTGTGTTCTAAGGGCCCTCCCAGCTCTGACAGTTTGTGTTCTAAGGACCCTCCCAGCTCTGACATCCTATGTTCTAAGGGCCCTCCCAGCTCTGCCACTCTGTGTTCTAAGGGCCCTCCCAGCTCTGACATCCTGTGTTCTAAGGGCCCTCCCAGCTCTAACATCCTGTGTTCTTAGGACCCTCCCAGCTCTGACATGCTGTGTTCTAAGGGCCCTCCCAGCTCTGACATCCTGTGTTCTAAGGGCCCTCCCAGCTCTGATATTCTATGTTCTAAGGGCCCTCCCAGCTCTGACATCCTGTCTTCTAAGGGCCCTCCCAGCTCTGACATCCTGTGTTCTAAGGCCCCTCCCAGCTCTGACATCCTGTGTCCTAAGAGCCCTCCCAGCTCTGACATCCTGTGTCCTAAGAGCCCTCCCAGCTCTGACATCCTGTGTCCTAAGAGCCCTCCCAGCTCTGACATCCTGTGTCCTAAGAGCCCTCCCAGCTCTGACATCCTGTGTTCTAAGGGCCCTCCCAGCTCTGACATCCTGTGTTCTAAGGGCCCTCCCAGCTCTGACATCCTGTCTTCTAAGGGCCCTCCCAGCTCTGACATCCTGTGTTCTTAGGACCCTCCCAGCTCTGACATCCTGTGTTCTAAGGGCCCTCCCAGCTCTGACATCCTGTCTTCTAAGGGCCCTCCCAGCTCTGACATCCTGTGTTCTAAGACCCCTCCCAGCTCTGACATCCTGTGTTCTAAGGGCCCTCCCAGCTCTGACATCCTGTGTTCTAAGGGCCCTCCCAGCTCTGACATCCTGTGTTCTTAGGACCCTCCCAGCTCTGACATCCTGTGTTCTAAGGGCCCTCCCAGCTCTGACATTCTATAATTTTCCGAAATGGGAGATCTGAAGAAGATTTTTTTCATACTGAGGGAAATCAGGTCAGGTCTGGGGCAAGGCAGGGGTACTGTCTTAGCTCAGACCCTTAGTGAATCTTCTGCCTCCTTGCCACACTCCTTAACGATAATTATGTTGTTCGTGTTGTTTTTCTCTCATTTGACCCCTGGGTCAGTCCTGCAGCTCCTGGGATGGGTTCTTTAGGCTTCCATGAGCTTTCAGGGGATTTAGCTGGCTTTCCTGAGACACCTGGGGTGAGAGCTGCCCACAGGATCTGACAGATGAGCCCTGGGTAGCCTGTGGGTGTGTCTGGGGTGGGAGGAGGTAACACAGTGTCTTTGGGAAGAGGAGGTTAGGAGAGAGAAACCTGGAAGCTGCCAGTGTCAGGCCCGGCCCAGGGCAGGCTCAGAAGGGAGGGAATGGGATTTCGTCCACCTTCTGTTTTCTCAGGGTTAAGAATCAAAGCTCCCCAGGTTTCTGCCCTTCAGGCCTGGCTGGCTCTCTGCCTGATGGGAGATGGCTGCTCTCAGCCTAACCCCAGGCTCCTGCTGCTTTGACACCTTTCTGTTTCCAAGCCGGCGCCAGGGCTGTGAGCAGACAAAGAAGGGAGAGGTGGAGATACCAGCCTAGCACCCAGCAGCAGACTGGGGCTCTGGGTGCAGGATGGAGCCACACCACCCCAACCCCAGGGCTCAAGTGACTGCCCCCATTGGCTTCCTGATGAGCCCTGGCTGAGGGTGGCCATAGAGAGAAAGGAAAAGGGCCCACATCCTCAGGGATCTCCCAGTGCCAGGGGGAGGCACAGGAACCGCTCTCTGGCCCAACACCCTGCGAGTTTGGAGTCCAAGAGGAGACCCAGCCCCTGTCTTCAGAGGCCTTTCCTGACACCCCCCAGTAACATCCAGGATTCCAGAGGAGCCATAGCCTTTGCCCTCAGGGCGCATCCAGTCTGAACAGGAGGCACAGGGCCTGCTTTTAGGATCCCTCCGGGCAAGAGGAGAGGCAGAAGCCCATTCACTGAGAAGCAGGTGCTAATTCCGCCCCCCAGCGCCTGCGCGGTCAGTGCCCAAGAACGGAGTTGGCTGTGCCCAGCTGTGGTCAGTGCCCAGAAACAGAACTGGCACTTCCCTCAGGAAGGCTTTGCCGATGCACACTCTCACCAATCCATGGAATTTCCTGCCACGGCCACCCTGAGCCCTGAGCTGAGGGTGGGCTGGAGCCTTGCACGCTGTCCCCCCAGTGCCTCCCCTGGCTGCCAGCAGCAGAGGGCACCAGTCTTGCCTTATTAATCCAAATTTTTAAGTTCTCATCGAGAAAACCGTTTGAAAGTGTACAAAATGTTTTTTCTCTTCTATGTTCACTCTCTCACCCCGGGATCATGGATGGGCTCCTAGATTTAGGACCCGAAGGGACCTCAGAGGCTGTCGTGTCTAACCCCTTCATTTTACAAATGAGGAAACTGAGTCAGGCTAAAGCCTCAAGGGGCCTCAGTGGGACTTATGCTGAGGTCTTCCTGCAGCTGAGATGAAATGACTTCCTTTCATCCATATTGCTAAGTGTTGGATATGGGATTTGAACTCAAGTTCCTCCTGACTCCTAATTCCATAGATCTTCTTCCTTCTTTTCTTCCTTCCTTCCTTCCTCCGTCCCTCCCTCCCTCCCTTTCTTTCTTTCTTTCTTTCTTTCTTTCTCACAATCAGGGTTAAGTGTCTTGCCCAGAGTCACACAGGTAGTATCTGAGGCAGGATTTGAACTCAGGTTCCACTGACTCCAGGGCCAGTGCCATATCCACTACACCCCTATCTGTCTAAAAATTGATCACTGTCCCTAAGCAAGTGTTTCAAAGTTGGCCAAGCACTTACTATACATAATCTCATTTAAGCCTTCTTGTAAGGCTGTGGAAAGAGCTCTGGTTCTTGGGACAGAGGACCCAGATTCAAATCCCACTTCTGATTTTGATTACCTGTGTGACCTTGGGCAAATCCCTAGCTTTCAGTTACCTTGTCTCTAAAATAAAGGGGATGGACAGCAGCAACAAGGCCCCTTCTGTATTATCCCTAGAGTCTGCTTTTCCCAGTGTCAAAGGCTGGATTTGAACTCAGATCTTCCCAATGGCCCCCAGTGCAGCCTTTTCTCCCCTCCCCACATGCCCCTCATTTAGCTCTTTTCCTTACCCTGTCCTGAAACCTATCACATACAGACTATATTAACCATCCTGATAGTAGTTGACGTTTCTACATTGTCCTGAAACATTTGCAAACTCTATGGGATTATCTCTATGTACTAATCACAATAGCCCTGTGCTATTATTAGTCTCATATGACAGATAAGAAAACTGAGACCAAGAGAGTTTGTGACTTGTGAATGATCCAACAGCTTGTGAGGGTCTAATGTGGGATTTGAAGGGAAGGGAAGAGAATAAACATTTTTATAGCGCCTACTATGCGCTGTGTGCATAAAATACTATGTGCATACACTTCACAAGGATAATCTCATTTGATCCTCACAAAAACCCTAGGAAAGTCAGTGGGTGTCATTATTATCCCCATTTTACAGTTGGGGAAACTGAGGTAAACAGAGGTAAAATGATTAAATGACTTGCCAAGGTCATACAGTCAATGTCTGAGGCCAGATTTAAACTCAGGTCTTCCCGACTCCAGGCTTGGTGCTCTACCTATGGTACCACCCAGGTCTTACTGACTAGTTTGCAGCAAAAGAGTTTGCATTCAGGGTTAGCAAAATAGAGCCCAGGCCCTTTCAAGCAAGCCCAGTGGGTCATTAAGCTGCCAGTATGGAGGATGGATTGCAGGAGACTTGGCCTAGCTGTTGGGCAGAGCTTGGGGGCTGAGCAATCATTCAATCCATCTATCTATTCATCAAGAAGCATTTATTAAGCTAGACCTACTACACGCCAGGCTAGTACTATGCTAGATGTAGGGGCAAAGACCCAAAGAAAACAGTCCAGAAAAACAAAAACAAAAAAAAGGAAACATGCAGGGCACATTGGACAAAAGCCAGAGATGAGAGATAGAGCCAAAGCCTTCATCCCAGACCCTGCAGGCATGGCAGATGGGGGCATTGCCCAGCTTAGGGGAATCATGGGATTTAGAGGAAAAGTCTGCCCCCGGTGTCCTCATGCCAATACTCTTGCCACTCTCCTACCTACGACTGTTCCTTGTGATTGGTTTTGTGGGTCTGGTGGTAACTAGGTCTAGAAATTGGGAGGCCAGGGCAGTCATGTGAATCCTTTACTCAGAACTGAGAATGGATCTGCCCTGAAAAGAAAAACTAAAAAAAAAAAAATCAGGGACTGCTCTGCTAGGTGCTGGGGGAGGCACAAAGATGACCTTCCTATCCTCATGGAGCTTACACCCTCGAGGGAGAGAAGACAGGCTACACTTGCATCCCCTGGGATCCATATTGTACGTACCTACAATCTTGTGTCCTCCATTAGAATGGAACCTCCCAGAGGGCCGGGACTGTTCCCTTTCTTTGTTTCTTGGTGCAGTCACTCAATAATAGAGAGCACAGTACATTCAATAACTTGGTTTTATTGTTGCTCGGACTAGATGGGCCATTTCCATCCCTGTAGGGAACTTTAGGGGAAGGAAACCCTTCTGCCTACTCATTTCTCCCAGCTCTGTGCCTTTCGATATCACCTGAGAAGCTAAAGCACTCTAAAATAAGCCATACTTCTCAGAGAAAGGATTTGAACCGAAGCTTTCCTGACAAAAAGGATAGTTTGCTGCTCACCATACCACACAGCCCTTTTTTTTTTTTTTTTTGGAGGGGGGAAGGTAGGGCAATTGGGGTTAAGTGACTTGCCCTAGGTCACATGGCGTGTGTGTGTGTATGTGTGTGTATGTGTGTGTGTGTGAGTGTCTGAGGCTGGATTTGAATTCAGGTCCTCCTGACTTCAGGGCCAGTGCTCTATTCACTGTACCACCTAGCCACCCCCACACTCCCTTTCATATCCCAACATATTCTTTGAGGCAAACAAAAATATCTATATTTTACAGATGACAAACTGGGACTCTGCCAAAGGCATAGTGACCTGCCCAAGGTCATATAGCTGAAGTAGAATTCAAATCCAGATCTCTTGACTCCAAAGGTGGGCTGCTTTAATTCTCCCCCACATGAATAAATGCACAGAAGTGTTTTGTAAGCCAAGGTGAAGGAGGAAGAGAACGTTTCTAGTTGGACAGATCAGGGAAGGTTCCCTAGAGCTGGTCTGGGAAGGCAGAGAACGAGGGGGCATGGAGCTGATGGGGGGAGTGCATTCCTCTAATGTGCTTTTGGTTTCTGGGCCAGCAAACAGCCTTTGAATGTTAAAAGACCTTTTCTGTTGCTGATATGTTATTATGTTATGTGGGCTTATGGGGACTTGCCATTTTTTCCTATTAGTAACCATGCCTATCTTAGCTTATGATGGGCTGTGTCCAGGGAAGGAATAACACCATGGTTTTTTCCGTTGTTCTCTAATTGAGGGCTTTGTGAAGTTGGGCTAGCCTCCCCTGGTCATTCTGAATCAGCAAGATGGTCCTGTCCAGCCTGGCCATTCCCTGCAGGGCTCCCTGGGGTGGTCCTGGGCCTCAATGAACCACCCTAGCGGCTCCCCCTTCCTGAGTTGGGGCTGATGCCTTAAACACTGACTGGAGAAAGGAATCCTCTGCACCCCCTGTGGGCACATACCTCCCTTGAATTCCCCTCCCAGGCTGAATGTGGTCCCAGAATTCCCAAATGGGGAAGCTGGAAGAGATCCTGATTCTCTTCTAATTGAAACCTTTGCAGGACGAAAGTGACTATCTCAAGGTCACCTACATACTGGCCTCATCCCCATCTGAGCCCTTCCCCTTCCCTCCCCATGGTCTGGCAGCCAGATATAGGAAGCAGCCATCTCCTCCCTTCCCCTCTTCCTCTGCAGCCCTGGGGTTCTCCTCCTTCCCTCTCCTCCAGCTCCTTCACCCCACTCTCCAGGAGATGAGGGGGAGCCTTTGGCCACTGAAAGCAGAGGTCTGCTGAGGAGAGTCAAGGCAGCTGTGGTGTGGTGTGGTCCAATGCCTTCTGAATCTGCTATCAGACTTTGGGACTCACTGGCTGTATGACCTCAGGCAAGACATCCCTCCTTTCTGGCCTCAGTTTCCTAACCTGAAAGGTTAGCATCCTGAAGGTCCCTCACAGCGAGGAGCTCTGTGAGCTCTCTCAGGGTGGAGGATGGGTGGCTTTTAGCCTGTGGAGCTGCTGGAAGCTCCAGGCAGCCAGAGCAATGATACAAGCCCTCTCCTTGCTTCTAGTCCACCTCCCTCCCCCCCTCCACAGGCACTTGTGGCTTCCTTGTTTGTTCTGGAGATTCCGAGTCAGCTTCCCCACAAAGACAGAAAGTGGTTCCCTTTGGGCAGCTCCTGAGCTGGCTGGGCCAGACCACAGGCCGGGCTGGGCCTGGCCAAGCACCGGGAGTGGCCGCCAGCTCCACTGGGCTCTGCCAGATCCCAGGCACTCGGGTGGCCTCTGCTCAGGCCAGGGGACTCTGTCTCCTCTGGAGAGAGTCCTAGGGAACCTCAGGGAACTGAGACCCAGGTGACATGATACAGGCCTGGCTGTGGGTCAAGGGGAGATTTGTGAGGGAAGCAACTGGCCAGGATGGGCCTGATCCTTGGAATGGAGCTGAGGACGAAAATGGGGGTGGGGGTGCTGCCCATGTCAAGTGGGCCATAGGGAGAGGCCTGGGCTTGAGTCTGGGGGCTGACACTGCCTAGCTACACAGCACCCTGCACAGAGACTCAGCTTCCTCCTCTGCAAAATGGGCAGGCACACACCTACATGATTACCTCAAGGGAAGTAATTGTGTAAACTTTAGGAGAATTGGGGGCAGCTATCACATGGCTCATGATGTTACTGAGGCCTCCTCAAAAAGCAGGGCATCTGGAAGGAGGGAAAGGAGACAAGAGGGGAGGACACAGGGATGGAGAGCTGGGGGATACTGAGGCAGGAAGGGGGAGGGGAGGGAGAAAGGAAAAAGGGCAGGGAAGAGGAGGGGGAAGGGGAGGGAGAAAGGAAGAGAGCACCAAAGACACAAGGATTGGAGAGAGATGGGGTGTGTGGCAGGATCCTGGAGCTGGGAGTGGAAAGCAGGGATGCTAATGACTGTTCTAAGGAGACCTAAGGCAGGTCACTTCCTCTGTCTTTCTTGGCCTCAGTTTATTCATCTGTAAAATCAGGGGCTTGAACTAGATGGCTTCCACATCCTTCTCAGCTCTGACATTCTGTGTTCTAAGGGCTCTTCCAGATCTGACCTCCTGTGTTCTAAGAGCCCTCCCAACTCTGACACTGTGTTCTAAGGGCCCTCCCAGCTCTGACATCCTGTGGTCTAAGGGCTGTCCCAGCTCTGACATCCTGTGTTCTAAGGGCCCTCCCAGGTCTGACACTTTGAGTTCTAAGGCCCTTCTAACTCAACATTCTCTGTTCTAAGTTAAGCATTGCTGAAGCTAGGTTTTAGGATTGGTATTCCTATCCATGCGCTCCTAGAGGCCCTAGGGCCAGTGTATCCCTTTCCTGGGCAGGAGAGGACATCTTCATCCATCAGGAAAACCATCCCTCCTTTTTTTCTGAAGTAACCATGGCAACCATTCTTCCTTTTCTTCCCCTAGAGATTGCGGCGTAAACATGGCCCAGAAAGACAAAAGTCCCATCTGGTCCCTGAGTGTAGCCAGCTGGGCTGAGGGGCTACAAGGCACCCAGGCAGTCCTGGGGCCTTGGTTTGCCACCCAGGAGTGGGCCTGGACTGCCTTTGCTGAGTCCCGGGGCAGCATTCTTCTCCTCACCGAGCATCAGTCACATGTCCTGACAACCCCCTTCTCTTCAAATCTGTCCTGTCTAGTCCCTTCCTCTGAACCTTCCTTCCTTCCTACCTCCTCCAGTTTCTTGAGCCAAAAAGAAACATTTGATCACAGAGGCAACTGGGTAGCCCAGGACACAGAGCTCTGACCCCAGACACTTATTATCTCTGTGACTGTGGGCAAAGGGCTTCTGTGAGCCTCAGGTTCCTCATCTATAAGATGGGAATAGCAACACCTAGTACTTTGCTATACAAATAATATGGTAACTGATAAAACTACTCCACACAGTGCTTACCCCACAATAACCCTGTGAGGGATTACAGGTATTGTTCCCACTTCACAGATGGGGAAAATAAGGTTCAGAAGTCAAGGACAGCATGGAACCATGGGGTCACAGGACCTGGGTCCAAAGGCCAGTCCTGCCACATAGAGCCATATCAACTCAAAAGACCCCTTCCTGCTCTAGAGCTATGATTCTATGAGCTCTCTCTGGGACTTAGTTGCCTAGTTTGTAAAATAAGGGGATTTGGACCTAAGTCTAAATTGATTTAATGCTCTGTCATGCCATTCAACAATTTGCTGGGATTTGATCTCACACTTTCTAACTCCCGAGTCAATACTGTCCCAGAATGTGTGAGAAAGAGTGGCCACCCCAGGACACTCAGTTACTCTGCCTTCTCAGTCTGGCTCAGGAGGAAGGCAGGTCAGAGGAGGGGACAGGGCTCCTGGGAGAGCTGGAAGGGAGATGAAGGGAGCCCCCACTTCCAGCCTTCCTGCCGCTAGAATCAGAGCTCAGAACCCGAGCTAGGACTGGAAGGGACTTCGAAGGCCATTTATTCCAAAGCCTTCAGAAACTGAGATGGGCAGGGATTTACCCAAATTCACAGTCAAACAAAAGTTGCTGAGGACTGACTGGCTATCCAGGGGCTCTCAATTCCCAAACCAGCACGTTTTCACTGTGCTATCCTTTAAAATCACATTGCCCCATGGAGGAGAGTTGGGGTCTCAGAGGCTCAGGTCAATTGCAGTTTCTCTTACTCCCCCTCCCAAGCCAACTTTCCAGTGAGAGACCAAAGACCTAATTGTCATTTACTCTGGGACCTTGGTTTCTTCCAAAAGGGAGGCAGTTGGCTTATGTGATTTTAGATTTCTAGATCTAAGAATTTAGGAATTAGGCCTTGGAACTGACTCACCACCCACGGGTTGCAGCCCACAGCCCCAGGACTCCCCTACCCTGGGGTGGGGGGAGGGGGGCCACACCAGCTGAGCCTATTGTCATGACAACCACCCCCTCCCTCTCCTGAATAGCAGTGGAAGGCAGACCTGGGAGAGCAGACTGTTTCTCCTGTCTACCTTACTACCCACAAGGACTGGGCTCTGTTCTCAGAACATTTTGGAAAAATTTTTTATTAACAGGATTTTGTGGGAGATTAAAAATGGCAATAACATCAACAAGGGAGAGATGGCTGTCCCAGAGGCCCTGCCCCATCCCTGTTCCTCCCCTCCCTCCCAGGGCTTTGTCATCTGTCCCTTTTTCCACTCCAGTCATCCCAGTCTGCTGGCTCTTCATTAGGCTGAGGCCTGGACCCATGATGGAGACTAGAGTGGGGGGGTGAGGGGAGGGAGAAGAGGAGCTTGTCTGACCCAAGTCACTGCTGGGCCCTCGGTCCCTGACCCTCACCTCCACTTCTACCCTCCCAGCTCACTGCCCCTGGGGATAGACAATGATCAGCTGGAGGGAGCTGGGCTTGTCCTCTCTGGAGGATGAAGGTTCAGGCTTTGGGCCTGGGAGTCTGCAGGAAGAGTGAGATTCCTCCTGCTCCTCCCTTGGAACCATGTATATCCCCTAACCTAAGCCCAGGGGGATCAGCATGTCCTGTTACCACCAGGCAGTACAAGCTAAGCCCTCTTCAGGTACCACTTGCCCTCCTGGTGAGATCTAGTATCTCATGGCCTAAAAAACGGAAGTGAGAGGAAGGGACAAGGGTGAGAAGTTTGTTACACACAATGTGGTGAGGGAGAAACCATCAGCACCCTCCAAGGCAAGAGAAGAATC
Organism: Gymnobelideus leadbeateri; assembly: GCA_011680675.1. Lineage (NCBI taxonomy): Eukaryota > Metazoa > Chordata > Mammalia > Diprotodontia > Petauridae > Gymnobelideus > Gymnobelideus leadbeateri. The sequence goes on from WOXC01005235.1 coordinate 831,568, forward strand.
TGCTTTCCACATAGGTATTTCCCCAGGTCTGTGCTTTCCCCTGGGGACAATGGGAGTGAAGGGACCAATGGGTCAGAGTCCAGAGCCTGGCCTGTCCACTTTTTCTCTGGAGTAGTTGTGGGGAAAGAAACTGCCTCCAGACCTGGCTGACAGATGAACAGGCTTGCATGGCTCCCTGCTTCCCCTCACAGAATTGTCGCTTTACAGTTCATGGCCCAGAGGGAGACCAGTGGAGCCTCAGACTTTGGTTTGGTGGGGTTTCTTAAGCTGGATGTGGAGCATGGCAGCCTCTAGCCATGGGCAGCAGTGGGGATACGGCCTTCAGCCACTGCCACCTGACCACTCTGCCCCATGTTGATGGTGGCCATTTGCCCTGAGGTGCTCTGAAAACAAGGTTGATGATGGGGATTGAGGCTTCAGGCCCAGTGAGCATCAAGGGCAGTGTCAAAAAGGGGCCCCAGCTATGGGTGGTAAGCCGGCTGTCCTGGGCCTGGATACAGCTGGCCTTAGAATAAGAGGCTGAGCAGGAGGAAAATGGTCAGAAGGCCTGGGAACAGTGCTGGTTGTGGGCCCAGCCTGGCTGATGAGGAGAGTTGGCAATGGTCCTTGTTGGCCCCAATGCAGGATGCGTAGGCCATGACATGTGGAATGTAGTTTTGTTCATGGACGCCATGCAGGAGGTGAGCCATGGGGCCCTTGGCGAACACAGCCACATCTTCACCCCCATGGGTTTCATGGCGCAGGGGCACCGCTGACTGGGCCTGGTAGTTGTCATGAGCTGTGAGAAGACAAGATGGGATGTGAGGAGTGGAGACTGGTGTAGCCATCAAGAAGGTCCAGGAGAGACTCCCTAACCTTTTGGGTTAGGGACAAGGTTTCTTTTCTTCAAACCAAGATCTGGAAAGATAGCTATGCTCACAGGCTATGTGGAAACCCCCTATCTGAGTGCATTTCACCTTCTATCCCATCTCTCATCCACCAGAGCACATCTGATCCCACCAAGGGAATACCTTCCCAGACCACAGGTCTTACCATAGTCCACAGTGGAAACATTCTCCCTCTCGCCAGCCACCACTTTGTAGCCAGGTCCATTTCCATACAGGATGGAGGTGAAGGGCTTTTTATCTGTGTCACTCAACATGGGTGCAAGCCCTGCAGAGAGGAGAATTCAGAGTTAGCAGGCCCAGCTGCTCCAGTCCCAATTCCTCCCAATGGTCACCCTTCTCAGCCCTTTCTCCAGATTATCAAATGCCCCTCTGCTAATTCCTTTTCTCCCTCCACTTTTCCAGCTCCCTTCCCCAGCCTCCACCCACCTCCCAAGACATGGCAAGTTTTCTTCACCTTTTCCTGTCCAGTCAAGTGACATTCCTCCCTGGTCACATACCCCCAAAGTGTGTTGTCTCCCCCTATTAGAATGTAAGCTTCTTGAAGGCCTGTATTTATATCCATTGCACTTAACAGGGTGTCTGACACATAAAAAATGTTTAATAAATGATCACTCATTCATCTACTTGGCCCCTCTTCCCTTCATTCCTTCTCTATCTAGAAACAATAGTCACTCTGGCTTAGCATCCTTAAACCATCTCTATATGCTCCCTGGATCCCCTTTCTCAGTAGATTCCAATAAGATTGGATGGAGCCTGGATTGGATACTGTGTTCCACTTCCCTCATTTTAGAGGAGAAAACAGGTTCAGACTGTCCAAGGTCCCATCCAAGCAGGATGAAATGGAGTTGGGGCTCAGCCCTGGACCTGACACCCAAGTCAGTGTTCTTTCTGCTATAGCCCCTTGCCCCATTTCACTAGAGGCCTGTCTAGCCACTTGCCCCTTTGTTGACTCACAGACTGGAGAACAAGAGGATGGTGAACAGGGTTTGGGTCATCCCTACCTTTGGGTGCTTAACAAGCTATTGGATTGAATTAGAATCCTAGGATATGGAGCTAGAAGCTAGAAGAGGCCTTAGAAGATTGTCACAGATGAGGAAACTGAGTCCCAGAGAAAAGATCTCCTCCCATTCTCCCCAGGTCTTACAGGGAAGAAGCAGCTAAGCCGGCTATAGGTCAGGACCTGTTCCCTTTTCTCCTGTGCCTGTGTCCCTGTGGCCTCTACCATGGTCTGGTTGCCCTCATGGCCCATAGCTACCCTCCAATTCAGCCCAGCTCAGCCTACCGAAGATGGAGTTCCCCCGGGGGGTGTAGCCACCAAAGGTGAAGACGTGGGAGTGGTCTGCTGTAACCACAGTCAAGGTGTCCTCCAGGGAGGTCAGGGAGCCAGCCTTCCCGATGGCCCGGTCCATCTCCACCGCCTCATGCAAAGCTTGTTTGGCTTTTCCCTCGTGGTGGCCATGGTCGATCCTGCCCCCTGGGGTATCAAAGGAAAGAGACTAATAAGGACCAGGAGCCAATGGAGCATTTGCTACCTTAGAGAAGAACCCTTTGTCTGCCCCTGAAGTGCTTCTAACCCTGGGGTTTTCGAAGAGGTCTTCCCTAGCTAGCCTTTCGACAGCCCTTGGAGTCCTCGGGACAAAATCTCATGGATGATCACATATACATAGGTAAGTAGTTCTGGAAAGTATCTCTTTCTAGCTCTGACATAGTGTTCTAAGGACCCTCCTAGCTCTGACATTGTGTTCTAACAGCCCTCTTTGCTATAATAATTTAAGATTCCAAGAAACTATTTGCCCAGGAAAAGATAACTATTCTTCCAAGATGAGCTGACATACTTGAGAAGTATTGCCCTTCACATTTTATTCTTTTATCCCCAGGCTCAGTGCAGGGCTCAGAGGAAGCTCTATACACTGTTCTGCTGTCCCTCAGGGCCTCCCTTCTGCCTCCTGTTGCTGCTCTCAGCCTCAGGCTCCAGGCGGCCTGGCCAGCCCAAGGAGTTGGTCCAGCAGTGGTTGAGCTGAGAGGGCCTGGCTCCCTTTGTTGTGGTGTTCAGCTCCGATCAGGGCCATGTTGGCCCTACATTCCTGGCTCCCACTACAAAGGGGGCCACACTCCCTTGGGAGACCCCTTGCTCCACTCTTGGTTCCATGGAGGCTGGAGGATTCTGTGGCCAAAGCTGAAACCACTGAGTTTAGCACTAACCCTTCAGTTTGGGTAAAGAGCCAGCAACCCAAGTGGCCCGCCTTTCTTGTGTGGTAGGGCTGACAGGGCCCAGGCACAGGAGGGACGTGACCAGTCATCCTTGTGTTAAGTACACCTTAAGTATCTCAAATAACACAACCCAGCCTCCCTAGACTATGGTCTGTTGGTGTGGAACATCTAATATGTCCCTTCCAAAGCCTCACCCCAGAGAAATCCAACAGCCCATTCAAGGCAAGCCATATCCCAGGCTCCAGGGAGAGGAGGATTTCAGGGAGGGCACTCCCCAAATTTAATCCTGCTGAGAAAAGGGATGGCTTCCAAACAATATGGAGACTCCTGATCTGATGGGAGCCCCATGAGGCCATCCCTAGGAGTTTGATGTTAGAGTCAAGAGTTGGGAGGTACTTTAGAATAGAGATTTATGGACAACAGTCCCTTGAGCACACATACCTTGATTCTTTTGCCTCCCTCCCCACCTTGATTCACCTGTGCTTTTAAATCTGTCTTAAAAGCCAGACCCTCCCGGTCCACCCAGCCACCCACTGAACTTCTCTAAGGAAATAGCACAGGCAGGTACCTCGTCACTGCTCAATGAGTAAAGATTGAGTATGAATTCAAACACAGGGGCCCCTACCTTCTACCAGCAAGAAAAAGCCCTTGGGGTTCCTTCTCAGAATCTTGATGGCCACCTCCACCATCTCTGTTAGGGATGGGTCTGTCTGGTTGTTCCTGTTGAGTTCATATGTCATATCCATTGGCTCAAAGAGTCCTAAGGAGAGTGACACAATGGTTTGCTCTGGGAGAATAAAGAAAGGCAAGGAGGAAGCAGGTGGGCACAATCCAAGGAGATCTGGGAACTGCTGGACACCATGGGCTAATGACACCAGACTTCCCTTCCAAAGGGGGAAGTCCCAGGCTCACAGAGCGCAGTGAATAACATAGCACAGATGCAAGAAATGCCTGGTGAATGACTGATGGCGGGAGGTGATGCCTCACTACATACTCTGTATGTAGTACATTAGTATGGGGCACTGTACTGCCCCTTCTACCTCTATAATATCTTCCACTCTCATTCCTTTCTCTTTCCATTGTCACAGCTCATCCTTCTCATTCAGGCCTTTGTCACCTCTTGCCTGGACTCCTTCATTAGCCTTTTAAGTGGTCTGCCTCCATCCTCACCATTTTCTAAATCCATCCTCCAATCAATGGTTAAATTCATATTCCCAAGGCAGTGAGAACCAGATGCCACCTCCTTAGCCTGGCATTCAAGACCCTTCACTGTCCAATCTACCTTTTCTTCCTTGGTTTCTCAAACTTTTGTGATGGAGATGAAGAGAATGTTCCCTAGTCTCATCCCATCCTTTCACCCTACCATAATTTGTACTGGTCATTCCTCTCACATGGTACACAGGTGGACAAGTGGATAGAGTGCCAGGCCTGAAGATTCGATTTCCTGAGTTCAGATGTGACCTCAGACACTCACTGTGTGACCCTGGGCAAGTCACTTCACCCTGTTTGCCTCAGTTTCCTCATCTGTAAAATGAGCTGGAGAAGGAAATGACAAACCACTTCAATATCTTTGCCAAGAAAACCCCAGATGGGGTTACAAAGAGTTGGACACAACTAAAAAATAACATCCAGGCCCCAGTTCCAAGCTGAATGTAAGTAAACTCCTTGAGAGCAGGGGATGTGTTATATTTTCCCAACTTCCCTAAAAATGTTGATGGGCCAGTTTTAAGTCTATCAACCTATGTATGCCTAGGGTACAGACCACAGTCTGGGTGCAATTTAAGCATCGTCTGAATAGCACAATGGCTAATGGCTGTCTAATCCAACAAGCATTTATTAAGCCCCTACTGTCTACATGGCACTGGGGGGAAGAGGACAAAAAACAAGGTGCTTGACCACCAGGACTACACTTTATGGTAGAATTCATCAACAAAGGCTATAAGGCACAGTGTGTATGTGCAGGACCATCTCTATGGCAGAGGACACTGTGTCTCTGTTCGTTCACAGGCTGTTGCCATGCCAAAGTTTTTAATCTCCCTGAGGGCACACCCTGCCCTGTGCAGCCCACGCTTCCTGGGCCTGCATGTTAAACTCCAGATCTCAGAGCTGGAAAGGGCTTCAAAGACCCTCCAGCACACTTCTCTCAGCCAGTGGTCCCCTCTCTGCTGCCCAGCTCCTGACGAAGGGATGGCCTCATGCAGAATGAGTCACATGAGCAATGCCTGAATACACATATTTCTTGCAAGGGTTTTGTTTTTCTCTTATATTGGGGATTGAGAGAGAAAATCAATGCTTATTTAAAAAGTAGCATCAAATCCCTCTAGTGGAGGAGAACTCTACCTTATTGAGGCAACCCATTTCCAAATCCATCCGTGTTGGAAAGGTTCACCCCCTTCCCAGCCCCTCCCCCGCCCATATAGTGCCTGCATCTACCTCCTGGCAGGGTCCCCCCACCCCCACTCCCGGCTCCTACTTCTCCCTCTGGGAGGCAGCTGTACCGGTCTACTCCCTCTTCAGCTATCATGCCTAGAGAGAGATCTTGCTGAGATTAGCTCAGGGCTCTGGAATGAACGAAAGTGTTGGGGGAACAGTGGGAGAGGAATAATCTGCCCTCTGTCCCCTAGGGCTGACAGGTGATGAGCCCAGGTTGGACAAGAACGTGCAAACCTGGCCTCACCATCAGACACACAATTCAACAATCTCATTCCAACACTCCATTTCCCCCATTTTGCAAAGGAAGAGACTAAGACCCAGAAACTGATTCTCCCAGGGGATCCAATAGAACTGAGGTTCTTGGACTCAATTGTCCCATGCCCCTTCCTCACACAGGGGATGTCCCTTCATGCTTTATTGCTTGGCTACAGTGTAATGGACTGGCTGCCTTGTGGGAGGGACCTCAAGTCAGTGATCCTGGGAGCTAGATTTTTAAAACTTTGAAGAGGGCAAACCTGCAAGGAAACTTTGGAGGAGTCATTTTACATTGCCAACCTCAGCTACCTCATCTGTCAAATGGAAGGTAATGACGCTTTACTGACCTCACACAGAGGTATTGTAAGGAAAGCACTTTGCAAAGTATAAAGGGCACCATCACTATCACCATCAGATTGCAGAGGGAAGCTTTGTTAGAGAGCTTGCTAGGATTTGCTTGACTTCCAGGAGGTATGATTCACAGGGAACCATACTTTTAGGACTAGGGAAGGATGGATCATGGGATTTAGGAGCTGGAAGGGGATTTAAGAAGAGGCCGCACCCTTCCTTTTATAAGAAGAGACCAAGGACCAGGGACTTGCACATGCAGAAAGCAAGAATTAGAACCCAGGTCTTCCAAGCCCAATTTCTCTGCCATATGGTGGGAAGTACCCTGAGCCTCCCACAGCCCCTGACCCTGGCTCCTTTGTATCCAACAAGCTGCCTCTGCTCCAAATACAAAAAACAGGAGTTGCACATGACTGAAACAACTGAATGAGACTAGGGAGATACTTCAGACCTCAGCAGTAAGCTGACCCCCACTCCCAGGCTTAAGATTTCTAGAAAAATCTCATTGTTCAGCCTCTCCAACGGCTAAGAGCCTGGATAGAGCCTGAGGGCAGGGGCACTGAGGAGATTCACCTCCACTGGCCCATTCTCCCTGCTCACCTAGGAGGAAGTCCACACGGTCCAAGTCCAGTTCGAGCAGCTGCATGCGGTTCCAGACATAGTGGGCGTTCTAGGAGAAAAACCATGGATGGTCAGAGGCAGGTCAAGAGCTAGAGGCGCCGAGGGTGAGCAGAGAGTCAGCCAGGCCCACAGGACGTCCCCAAGCCAGGCCAAGGCCAAGAATATCTCATCAGAACTCAACTAGCTTTGTCTGAGGGCTTTTCTGAAGATACAGTGACTTATGTCTTCTAATTCATGGAATACTGAGCTAGCTAGCTAGGCACTGGCTAGAAGCTGGAAGGGCCTTAGAGCATAAGAATGTTGGAATTTTAAGGAACTAAGGTTGTAAAGAACACAGGATATCAGACCTTGGAGGGCCCACAGAATGTCAGAGCTGGGAGGACCCTTAGAACATAGGATGTCAGAACAGGGAGGGCCCTTAGAATACAGAATGTCAGAGCTAGAGGGCTTCTAGAATACAGAATGTTAGATTCCTCCCATATCCAACTTACTACGTCTATCTAGAAATACTATCTCTCTATTTCTATCCCCTCCCTAATTTTACAAATAAGAAAAATGAGGCCCAGAGTCCCACAGCAAATACATGCTGAAGCCAGGACTGGACAAACCTGATTCCTTGACTTGCCAATTCAGGTTACTTTTTTTCATACCATTCAGAAAATATGGGCGCTACTTATGGAACTAGAGGAAGAAGGAAGGGGATACATGCTAATTTTAGGTATTAAATGAATCATATGCAAATCCCATGCAAATAGGTGGGTAATTGTTTTGCCTTGCACGTCTCAGTAATCATCCTGCCTCTTCCCCGGCCTAGGAACCTCCTTATTAGATATGCGAATTATTTCCAGGCACATGAAGCCCTACCCAGATGGCTGAATTCCCATCACTGGCCTTCACCCCTCCCAAAACTAGGGGGGAAGGAGGAGAAGGGGGGGTCATGCCAGGAACAATTAGAAATACAATCCTAGAAGGACCATTCAGCCACATCAAAACTGACCCCACCACAGCCGCTTACCACTGTCTTCAGCAGCTTTGACCACAGTCATTTTCAGACCCTGTCTCTTGCCCTTCCCCCATCTTCTTGGCTCCCCTCATGCCCACCCAGATGCCTGGGCATCAGATTTAAAGGGCCAGCTAACTTCCCATGGCTCTCATGGTGGGACTCTTGGGTGGCCACCTAAGGCTATCTTGCTGGAAGGCTTCAGTGAGAAAGTTACATAGTATAATAGAAAGTCAGAGCCAGAAGAGACTTGAGAAGCTATTCAGAATTTAGAGAGATCCTACGCATTAGGATTTAGCTCAAGAGTTAAGAAGGGACCTTAGGGGTCTGTCTAGTCTAACCCTATGATTTTAGGGATCTAGAAAAGAGGAATTCCTTATCCAAGATTTCCTCAGGCGGCTTTTCCCTCTGGAGCCCAAAGTCTACCACCCACTAAGGTGAACCTCAGTGTGGAATTCTTTCCCAAGGAGTGGAATATAGGATTTGTGACCATTGAAAACATGGTTGAGTAGGAGGGAGTTCTGGGTTGGAGGGGCAGAGGGCTGGAATCCCAGATCTGCCACTAAGCAGCTGCGTGACCTTGGGCTGCCCGAATCTGGGCCAAACCACTCTCTGGAAAATGATGGGGTTGGACTAGATACTTGAGGTCCCTTTCTTGTTCATCCTATGCTCTAAATACACTTCCAGCTGACAACATTCTAAATATCTTCCTAGCCTGACAAGGTCCCGAGGGATGACATTCTATGTTCTAATGCCCTGCTGTTTCCCCTTATCCAGCTCGGACCTAAGTGCAGGTATGGTGCTGCAATAATTAGGCATTATATCTAAGATATGGGGCTCAAGCCTGGGCCCCTGGGCAAGAGCCCCACTTTGTGGTTAAGTAACCCAAATCTCACCAAATCACTTCTTTTTGGGAAACTTGCTCTCTAGACAAGGAAATGGCTTTAACACTTTTTCTTTCAGTCCTGACCTGCCTAGTGCAGAATCATTGCTGACTCATCATTCTCCGGATTTTGGAGCAGAATCCAGCTTTAGAAATAAATGCTTTATGGTGTTGGTACCTTGTTCCGAGGTTTCTTGTCCTTCCAGACATTGATGAGGACCTGCCCATCCAGCCTTGTCCCTCTTGCCTTCTCTTCATCTCCATACTCCACATCAGTTGTGTTCTTAGGAAACATATATTTCCGACCTCCACCCATGATTACCTAAACAAAAAGAGTGTTGTCAGACCCCTAGGTTGGAAAAGGGACTGCTCATGGCACATAGTAGTAACTTAATAAATGTTTGCTGACTGATAACAACAGCTCCAAGGGGGTCACAAATGGTCTAGTGCAATAATTGTTTAATTTGGTCTGGGTTTTGCATTGAATCTAGAATTCCCCATACCAATGAAATCACTGGCCTGATAAAAACAAGCACAACCACAAATATAAAAGAACAAGAACCATTCCCCAATGGATCACAGTTCTCAAAAGAATTGCAAACTAAGAGAAATGTAAATTAAAACTACTCAGCAAATTGACATCTATGCTGAAAAGAAAAATTCAATGCTGGAAGGGCTAGGGAAAGATAGGCACATACTGATGCACTACTGGCTAAGCTGTGAATTTCAGAAAGCAATTTGGATCTGCTATCAGAAGGTAACTAAAACATCAGGGCTTTTTGACCCAGAGGATCCAATGATTGAAAGAAAAGTCCCTTTATGCTCTGACAGTTTGGGTTTGGTTCTGGGTTCTGCCACTTGGATGCCTGCATGGCCTATCCTAAGTTCCTTCTCTGGGACCTCAAGGTCTCAAAGGAGAAAAAGCATCTGCCCTGGCTGGGAGGGTTAATTAGATCATGCATTTATGGCAGGGCTGTGGTCTAGGTTAGCTGGAAGACATACAGGAGGTAAATAAAAGTTATATGTGTCTTGTTCTGCTCCCCACAATACACACACACTGTCCCCTTAGCACAACCCCACCCCCCGATTCAGCTTAAAGGATGGGCAGGGTAAGATGTGAGGTAAAGAGGATTGGGGGTGGCATAAGACACCAAGCCTCCAAATTCCCAGCTAGAAAACTCCAGCTCTGGGCTGGCTTTGCCATCTCCCTCTGCCTTGGGAGTCCTGAACCAGGGAGGTCTGAATGGGCAGTCTGGCTTCTGCCCAGAGCCATCCCCACCACAGCCCTGGGCAAACAGCAAGCATCCCCATCAAGGGGCGTGGAGGGGAGGGCGAGCTGAGGACATGCTGTCTGTTTATCAAAGCTACCCTAATTTTATCCCACCACCGCCAGTCGTCCACGGGGATGACAGACGAAGGTGCGGGAGTGTTTGTTTTCCTTGGGAGTCAGTGTTTGAAGTTCTGGCTATTTTTAACCTGGGGAGAAGAGCAAAACAGTGACCGGTGTCCTCCTGTCACCGGCCCGGCCCCAGGTCCCAGGGCATGGGGCCCAGGACGTTGCCCCCAAGTGACACCAGCCTGGATGGAGCCTGGAGAAGACACATGGCTAGGATTGGCTATCTTTTTGTCCCCCTCCTGCTCTGGCCCTCTTGTTTGGGCTTGAAGACCATGGGCTCAGGTAGATACCCAGAGCCTATGAGAAGGGCCCTTAGACATCATCTGGTCAAGCTCTCAGTTCCAGAGGAGGCAGGTAACCCAGTCACAGAAGCATAGGCAGGGCTGAGATCTGAACCCATTACACAATGCCCTAGGCTGAAGCCAGAAGCAACCTTAAATGGTGGGTCCAGGAGTTTTACTGTTGGGTAAACATTACAGAGACCCTGAAGGTTTTTGGATACAAAAGTAACATTCTCCACCAGTTACTAATAACTGTAACCTTGGGAAAGTGACTGTTGTCAGATTGTAAGTTCCTTGAGGGCAGCACCTAGCATAGTGCTTGGCACATAACATAATAAGCCATAACAGGTTTATTGAATTGATTCAATTGAATATGCGAGCCTTAATTTCCTCATCTGCAAATTGAGAGGAAGGAAGCTAATACTTCTTATTCAGTCCTATCTGACTCTTCGTGATACCATTTGGGGTTTCCATTTCCTCCTCTAGGTCATTTTACAGATGAAGCAAACACGAGTTAGGTGACTAGCCCAAGGTCACCCAGCTAGTAAATATCTGAGGCTGATTTTAACTCAGTCTACCTGACTCCAGGTCGGGTGCTCTATCCTCCATTAAAACTAAAAACAAAAACAAACCTAAACTTGTCATATTTCTGAAGCCCTTAAAGCTCATTCCTCACAACAATACCCCCTCTCCATCTTGCAGATAAGGAAATGGAGGCTAACTCTGCAAGGCAATGGGGAAGCCAGGATTCCAGCAAGGGAGACCAGGACAGAGAAACAGGCCCAGTGTGGATTCCTAGTGGACACCTGGCCAGAACCATTCCAGGCTCCCAGCCTCAGGAACCAGAGGATTGGCAGGGAGAGGGAATGTGTCCCCAGATCTGGGCTCTTCCCATCCCCATGGAGGCAGAGCCTTCGGGATCTTTATGGTAACAGGGCCAGCCCTGGAAAAATGAACCCCCCAATCTGCTCCCACCACACCATCATTCCTTCTCCAGGCAGAGACTTCACACAGGCTCATTAAACTCCCAAATCACAGAGTTGATGTTTGGCTTTCGGGTTTGGTGTCTTTTTTTTTAAGCGAAAGATATTTATTTATAGGGCGGACAGCAGGATTTCTGTTTCATCCACAGCCTGGGGACTAGGGAAATTGGGGGAGGTGAGGAAGGGGTAAGAAGAGAAAGGAAAAAAGGAAAGAGGGGAGAAGAGGGAAGGAGGAGACAAGAAAGAGAAGGGGAGAGAGTAAGAGAACTGGGAATAAGGAGAGAAGAGCTGAATGGGGAGGGGAGAGGTAGTTGGGAAAGGGGGAAAAAATTAGGGAGAAGGGGAACTTCGAAATCGTCTTGCCCAAGGAAGGAAAACGGGCATTTATCAAGTGCTTACTATGTGCCAGTTACTTTACAAATATTTTCCAGTTGGAGCAGTGAAGGCAGAAAGGTTAAAGGACTTGCTTAGGGTCACATAACTAGCAAGCATCTGAGGTCAAATCTGAACTCAGGTCTTCCTGAATGCAGGCCCAGTGTTCTGTGCACCATGGTGCTCCCTAGCTGGCTCTGGTCTACCTAAGACCACAGAAGATACTGAGTAGCTCGACCCCACGTGCACTGATCTTTCCTTGGGACCACACTGCCTCGATCAGGAAGGGGGATCCAGGGCCTCTGACTGCTAATGAGAAAGTCAAACACAAGCGATCTAGGTCCAGACAGGTGACAGCAATGACATGACTTAGTTACCCAGCATCACCCAGGTAAAAGTGCTAAGGTGTGATTTAAAGCGGGGCTCCCTGATGCTGGGTCTATACTTCACATTCTACCTCCATTTAGAACCAGGTCCTTTGATGCCAGGCCACTCTTCACCTTCCACCCCATTTCTGCCAGGACCTGAAGCCTCAATGCCATGAACCCAAGGGGGGCTGGTTAGGTCATCAAGCAGGCCTGTTCCCTAAGCCCCACCCAGACAGAGCCAGGTCCCAGCCTGCTGGGGCGAAAAATCCAGTTTGCCTGAACCCCCCACCCCACCCCAGATCTGCTGAGCCCAGAAATTCTCCAGATTACTATTTACCCCTGGCGCAGCCCCAGGGCAAATCCCCTCAGTTGCCTCCTTCCCTTTAACCTCAAATCCTTTAATAGGCCAGGTGGCCCTCAGATCTGCGTGGGGAGCCTGCCCAGGCTCTTCCCATGGCAGGCCCTGGGGCCCTGCCCTCCCTTCTGAGGCCCCCAGGAAGGTAGGCTGCTGGCCACACCCCCAGCCCCAAATGATGAGGTCCTGGGACTTGCTCCTAAACCAACTGCAGCCATCACTGAAGTATGGGGGGTGGGGGGAGTACTTTTTCCTCTTCCCTTCTATCTTATGAATGTCTCTTTTTCTCAACTCCACTACCTGTGATGTTCACCCTAACTCACCTGTTCCTTCCCCCCAAAGGCCACCTACTGAGTATCAGGTGGGAAAAGTTCTCTTTATGTGTCTCAAAATGTATTGCTACTTCCTTCTTTCCTCCCACCCCTACCCCTTGTTGAGATGTTGGGGTGGGGGGTCCTTTCTAAGACAACCTTGGGCAGTGGAAGTGAGAAGGCAGGTTCCAAACTTGCCTCTACCACTAAATGGGTTTTATGTCACTCTCCTCTGGTCCCCATTTTCAAAATGAGGGGTTTAAGTAGAGTTAAGTAGAGTGATCTTTGAGATTCCCGAACAGCTCTGACATTTTATGTTCTAGATCAGTGGTAGGGAACCTGTGGTTTGTTCTGTAATGCAGTCAAAAGGCTGCATTTAAGGACTCAGAGGGCCTCAGGTTCCCCTACACCTGTTCTAGATCCCTCCCAGTCCTAATACATTCCACATTCTAACATTTATTCCTTCCAAATCTAATATGCTCTCTACTTCCCAGTCTGACATTCTCTGTTCTAAGGTAGCTCCCAGTTCTAACATTCTATGTTCTAAAGATCCTCCAGACTCTGACATTATGTTCTAAGATATCTGAGTTCTAGCATTCTGTATTCTAAGCTCCTTTTTAAGCTCTCACATTTGGTTCTCAGGGTCAGAGCTCTGATGTTCTAAGGGACCTCCAATCTCCGTGAGGTTTAAGTTCTAGCATTCCATGTTCTAAGGTCTCTTCCAGAGCTGACATTCTATGTTCTAAACTCCCTCTCAGCTCTTACATTGCCTGTTCTAAGGCCTCCTCCCAGCTCTAAGGGCCCTGATATTCTGTGATCTAAGGGCCTTTCTTGACAATGTAGTATTGCATGGTTTTTTCCCCTGGGGGTTGGTCATTTGGGGCTCCCTGCTCCTGGGCTGCACTCACCTCAATATCTGGGATGTTGTGGACGAGTTGGTAGGCAATGTCCTTGCAGCCCTGGTTCAAGGCCTCAGTGGGCATCTCGTTGTCAGAATACCAATCCCTATCAGCAGAGTGTGCGTAGGCGGCACTGGGGGTAGCATGATTCACGCGGGTGGTGGTCACAATGCCAACAGACTTGCCTGAGTCAGGGAAAAGAGGATTGTTTCTAGGAATGGGACTCCCCTAAACTAACACAATCTCGGGAACAGATAAAACAAGCCCCCACAGACTTGCTGAGTGGCTGCGAGCTTATGTTTGTACCATATAAACATCAGCTCCTTGGAGACAGGGACTGTGTATGGCTCACAGCCCCCCAACCCCGTCCACTGCATACAGTAGGTGCTTAATAAACAGTTCATAGATCAGAGTCCTCTAAGTGAGGTAAAAACTGAGGCCCCAAAAGCCTCAGAGTGGGGCCCCCACAGGAGCCTGAGGAGGGAGGTAGCAGGTGTCCGTCCATGCCCAACCCCCAGTCCTCACCAGCATCCTTGGCCCAGCGTAAGATGGAAGTGACCTCGTTGCCTCTGGTAGTGTTGCACTGTGACCGAATGACAGCAGCACTCACACCAAGTGTGCCCTCATTGCTCTTTACTCCACAGAGGTAGGCAGTGGCCGTCCCAGCACTGTCAGGAACCTGGGCGTTGGTGTTGTATGTCTGTGGGGTAGAGGAGGCTTTGTTAAAAGGCTATCTAGGCTCTCTCACCCTGCTAGCTTCCCTATGACCCCGGGTGAGGCTCTTGTCCCCCAAACCGAGGGGGCTTCAAAGAACCGAGGTATAACCCCCCAACCTTCATGCCCCCACAAAGCTTCTACCACGCCCACATCCCAGTACCAAGGCACATTCATCCAAAAATCACGTAAGTGCCTTCCGTGTGAGGCCCTCCTGTGCTGGGCCCCCTTGGCACTGATGTGGGCCCTGCTCTCAGACTTATGAGGTATGGGACAAAGAGGCAGACAGGAAGATGGAGAGGAGAGAGACATAGAGAAAGACAGGCAGAAAGAGAAAGGGGGCTCCCTTCACGGGGATGTGTCATCCTCATGAGATAGCACATAACCAGGAGCAGTGCTTTTCTCTCTCTTCCTTTGCAAGGGGTCCCGGCCCCACTGCCCCAACTGCATTGCTTATGCCAGGCACAAGTCTAGTCCTGTCCTCCTGGTCCCCTCAGGGAACTTACAGGGAGTAGGAAAGACCAAAGCTTCCTGTTCAGGAAAAGGCCAGACACAGACAGGCTGGGGCATGTGTGCTGTGGCCCCTTCAGACATCTTTATGGCCCAGGATTCCCCAGATCAGTGCCAGGTGGGCCTCAGGTCATGGGGCTCCAGGATTGGAGGAGAGAGGCCAGGCAGCGTTTCCTGCTGACATGGATCCTTTTGATTCAAGAGGTGAGAGGCTAGGGAGGATAAGGAGAGTGGCTGACCCCTGGAACTCAAAGCCAAATGGACCAAAAGAACATAGGCTTCAGGAAAGGGCTCCAGGGCTGGTGTAGGCCATCTAGAACCTCTCTCCTCCCAACACTCTCCTCCTGGCCCAGCTGATCACTCAATAAAGGAGTTCTATCTGGGGGAAGAGGAAAGCTCAACACAGCTTAAGAATAGAACATGGAGGATACCCTGGACCAAAGTCTCAGTATGGAGGCCAGAAGAAGCCCGGATTCCCCCTCTTGGTAACAAGGCAAAGGAAATGAGAGGAAATTGTGGGAGGAGAGTGACAAGATTGACCATCAGCCTGGAGAGGGGATATGGGGGAGAAAGAAATAGAAAGGGAGAGAAGACCAGGGAGGAAGAGGGAGACAGATAAAGAGAGTAAGAGTGACAGCAAGGGAACCTCTCCCACATAGATGGATGGGAAGGAGAAGACAGGGTCCATGCTCACCTTGGACAGAGCTACAAAAGGAAACTTGTCCATTTCAAGCTGGAAGTCCTCTCCAGGCATGTGGTGAAGTTGGCCTTTGAGGATCCGGGCAGCTGTCACAGTGGACACCCCCATTCCTGCAGGGGGTGAGCAGCATATTCTGAGGCCTCCTCCCAAGGCCTCTGGCGCCGGGAGCCTCCCTCCCCACAAGCCCCAAGCTGGGGCCCACAGAGTAATGTGGCCATGTGGACATTAATGATCTCCAGCTGCTGCCTGCCCCCTTGTGAAGCAGGCACAGGCTGTGGGTGCCTTAGAGTGAGGATTTCCCAGGCTTCAGTGCAGCTAATTGGCCCCTTGGGTAAATTTGGCCCCTCCCAGGCTTCCCCACAAACCACAGCAGTGGCTCCTAGGGAGCTGGGCTCCCCAGGCTCATGGGAACCAATGGTCAGAACAAAGTCTGGGCTCTGGGAGAAGAGGCTCGAGTTCTGCCTGCCAGATCTGTTCTTTCCCAATCTAGGCCCTGGGCTCCAAGGATTCATTATCTCCCCATCTCCAAGGGATCAGTCATCTGCCATAGGTAGAGAGCAAGAGAGCTCAAGAGCTGGAAAGAGATTTCAACCCAACCAACCCCCCTCACTTTAGGTGAGGCAGGGGGTGAGCTAATCTGCCCCAGGTAATACTGATCAGGGTCAGATCAGATTTGAACTCAACTCCAAGAGCAAAGCTTTTTTTTCCCCTGTGCTCCACTCCCTGGAGAATTCCTTGAGAATTCTTTAGCTTTCCATAGATTTTTTTAGGTCTCCATATGGAGATCAGTCATCTCCCTGTCTGCCATGAAATGGGCTTTTCAGTTCCTCCCACCCCCACATCTGGCCCTGCATGCCTCTGGCCCCATTCCCCACTTACCATCTCCCAGGAACAAGATCACATTCTTGGCTACATTGGTGTTGAGGGTCTGGAGCTTCAGGGCATGCTGGAGGGTCTGTTGTGCCTGGTCCCTCCAATACTGAGGATTCTTCTCTTTCTCTAGATGAGAATGGGAGTCAAGTTAGCATTGAGGGCATAAGGACTGGAGGGGAAGAAAAGTCCAACAATGAGCACTCTTGAAGTCCCTCTCAGTCTAGACCCGAATCCTGAAGTGGGACTCTCAGATGTGCAAATTCCACTGGTGCAGACTGGTAACTCCTGTCTAACTCAGTCCTAGGAGTCTAATAGGTTCCCTCTCTTGGTAATTGGGACCTGGGACCATGTCAATATAACTGATTCACTTTGAAGTCCCATATTTTTTCCAGACTGCTAAAAAAGGTCCATTAAGAACTACTGCCCTAGATACTCAGTTGGGAATGGCTGAACAAGTTGTATATTAATATAATGGACTATTATTGTGTTCTAAGAAATGATAAGCAGGCAGATTTCAGAAAAATACCTGGGAAGACTTAATGATCCAATACAACGATCCAAGACAATTCCAAAAGACTCATGACGGAAAATGCTACCCACATCCAGAGCAAGAACTATGGAGTCTGAATGCAGATCGAAGCAGACTATTTTTGCTTTTTTTCCCTGTGGTTTTCCCCTTTTGTTCTGCTCCTTCTTTCACAACATGACTAATGTGGAAATATGTTTACATGATTGCACATGTATAACCTATATCAGATTGCATGAGGAGGGAGGAGAGGGAAGGAGAAAAATGTGAAACTCAAATCTTCTATTATGTGGAAAACTTAAAAACAAAAACAAAAAAAGAATTTCCACCCTAGCCTAGAAGGGAAGCCCAGAGAGGTTCAGACAGTCAGTGATCCAGAGGAGGGGACTCCTCTAGGAGGAGTCAGAGACCCAGGCTCCACAGTCAGTGAGAGGCCTCTCTGCACCTCAGCTGTTTGGTGAAGGATAGGTATATACAGTCTTGGTGTCTTTTCTCACACACTGCCACAGGCCGGCTGGGCTTTGCTGGCATCAAGTTTGAGAAGTCAGGACCACATTGTGCCACAAAGAGGCATCTGAGGAAGACTTGAGGAGAGGAATGTGAAAACGGACGCCCAGTTGGGCAGCCCCTGAAGGCTTAGCAAGGAATATTCTCACAAGCGACAGCATGGCAAAGAGTGCAGTATTAAACCCATTTGGCAGATGAAGAAATGAGGCTCACAGAGCTGGTTTCTTGCCTGAAATAAAGAAGAATGGGGGTGAAGGAAATTTCTCTCTAGTTGTGCTAAAAGTATTTTCCTGGTCCCCTTCTTGTTCTGAGAAAATGCATGGGGAAGAGGATAGGTGACAAGATGCCCAGTTTCTCACACACTGATGACATATTGACCAGGCTTGGAAAAGGAATAAACTAGCTCTGTGACCTCAGGCAAGGCATTTCCTTTCTCTGGTCCTTAATTTTCTTAACATTAAAACGATGGGTTTGGCTGAGATAATGTAAGATCCTCTCCAGGTCTAACATTCTATATCATAACATGTTATGCTCTCAAGTCCCTTCCAGTTCAGATAGTCTTAACAGGCCAAACACTTAGCTCCCAGTGACTCTGACATTCTGAGTTCTGAGGGCCCTCCCAGCTCTGACATCCTGTGTTCTAAGACTCCTTTCAGTTCTTACATTCTGTGTTCTAAAACCCTTTCAACTCTGAGATTCTGTGTTCTAATGCCCCTCCCAGCTCTGACATCCTGTGTTCTAAGGGCCCTCCCAGCTTTGACATTCTCTGTACTAAAGGTCTTCTCAACTCTGACATTCTGTTCTAAAATCTCTCCCAGTTCTGGCAATGATATATGAGGATCTTGGGGAAACCTGGAGGGAATATGGAGAGGAAGAGTAGTAAATGTCTGGAATCAGACCCAGAAAAGTGTGCAGGAGAGGCTTCAGTGGGAAGGGACTATGGAAATCACGGGCATCTTGTCCAGAATTTATGCCTGTGGCTGGAATCAGGATAGATCCCTCGCTGTGAAGGTCAAGAACAGGCTAGAGGCAGTTCCTCCTTCTAGCTACTCCTTGATCTGTACATCCCTCTTACAATGGAACTTCAGGCCCTTTCTGAAGTTCATGACTGAGCCCAGTGAGATACTTCCAGTGCTAGTGGCCACATCCTTCTTTTCTGATACTTCCAGGATGGAAAGGGGGGAAGTTGTGCCAGACTAAGGCGAGAGCATGGTAGGAAACCCATCTGAGGTTGGGGGCGCCACAAAGATCATCCAGTAGAACCTTCTCAAGTGAGAAAAATAGGGACCACAAGGGGAGAAAGATGTGAGGGTAACTACACTAATCCCAGGTCTCCTCAACACCCAGCTTGGTTCATCCAGGACATTGTAGTCACCTATTTTTTCCCCAGTCTTCTTGACCTATCCAGTCTACAATAGAACTTCACTTTCAATTCTGGTACAAGAATTAAGAATCTCAGGTCCCAGGTCAACTCTATGGTCCAGCAGAGCCATGAGGTTAGGGGGGAGAATCATGGTCAGTTGGGAGAGCTGCTGTTCTGTTGCCCTATAGCCTGGAGCACAAAACATGGGCATAAAACTTTCCTTGGAAGACTTATATGAACTGATGCAAAGTGAATTGAACAGAACCAGGAGAACACTGTACACAATAACAGCAATATTACACAATGATCAACTGTAAATGACCTTAGCTACTCTGACCAAGACAATGATCTTTGCCTCCAGAGAGAACTGATTAACTCTGAGTACATATTGAAGTAGACTTTTCACTTTATCATATAGGTTCTGCATGACTTCATATATATGTGCTTATAATACAATAGGTATCATATTGTTTGCCTTCTCAATGGGTGGGGAAGGGAAGGGAGAGAATTTACAACTTAAAACCGAATGCTATAAATAAATTTTAAAAAATCTTGGCAGGGTGAGTGGCTATCTTGCCAAAGGTTGACCCTAACCCCTGCCAGGACCAATGGGCAAAAAAGTGGCAGTGGGAACATGGCAATACAGTGGAAAGAATAGTGGAGGGGTGGGGAGGGTGGAGGTGGGGAGGGCAGAAGACCAAGGTTCACAGTATGCTTGACTGACCTCTCACAATTTACAGGTTTCTATGGGCTTCAGTTTTCTTCTCTGGAAAATGAAGGGGATTGGTTTCAAGGATGTTGCAGTCCTAACCCTTCTGGGGTATGAATCTCAGGCTGAAGGAACCTTTTCTGAACACTGAGGTTCTTGCAAAGATGGGGGTGAGGGAGGGTGCCATGCCCAGGCAGAGGCCCAAGACAGTCAAGGTTTTCTTTTACATATAATCCTTCATAGTTAGCTAGAAAGGCTTCCTGAAGCCAGGAATGAAAAGGCAATCGGGACATCTGCCAAAAGCTACCAAAGCTGTCCCCCAGAGCCCTGCCCCAAGAGGCCCGAAGAGAGCTTCTAGGGAAAAGGGATTTCCAAGCTCAGAAAGGGCCCTACTGCAGCAGCCCCTGCTCCTGTTCAAGGATTTTCAGGGACTCCCTATTGCCTCCCAACTGATCATCTTGGTCACCCAGGGCATTAGCCCTATCCCTCCCGTCACCTCCCATCACACCCGCCCCCAGTTACCTGGTACAAGGGAGAGGCAGGTTCCGGTCATCAGGCCCAAGAGGAGGAGAAGCATGGTAGAATCAGTGGATCTGCTCCCTGAACTGAGCCTGGAGATGTGAGGTGTAGCTGGTCAGATGTTCACTGACGTGCCAATTCTGTGGAAGAGAGGGCAGATTGGGCAATGGGCACTCAGTCCACTCCCCTCAACTGTCCAGGCCCTGACTTTGCCCCAGTCACACTAATATCCCCAGCTGCATCCTGTTCATTCTTAACTTATCTATGCCTCTCCGTGGAAGTGGGTACTTGAGCCTCTGCCTATTGATCTGAAGGAGTTGACTGTGAAGGTTCCTCCCAACTCTTTCCATGTCCAAAGGGCCCTCCCAGCTCTGACATCCTGTGTTCTAAGGCCCCTCCCAGCTCTGACATCCTGTGTCCTAAGAGCCCTCCCAGCTCTGACATCCTGTGTCCTAAGAGCCCTCCCAGCTCTGACATCCTGTGTCCTAAGAGCCCTCCCAGCTCTGACATCCTGTGTCCTAAGAGCCCTCCCAGCTCTGACATCCTGTGTCCTAAGAGCCCTCCCAGCTCTGACATCCTGTGTTCTAAGGGCCCTCCCAGCTCTGACATCCTGTGTTCTAAGGGCCCTCCCAGCTCTGACATTCTTTCTCAGGGTCTCCCCAGACATTCTATATTCTTCTTCTGATCCTTTCCATGTCTGATGTTCTATGTTCCAAATCCTCTTCCTGCTCTTTAGTTCTACGTTCTGGGTTAGGAGAATGCTAGAAAGCCTGGGCAGGCAGAGTCCAGGCACAGTAAACTGGGCCACCCTGACAAGATGCCCATACCTTTCTTGGCTTCATTTTCTAATGGTGGGTTTCCTACCATGCTCTCACCTTAGTCTGGCACAACTTCCCCCACCTCCATCCCACCCCCTGCCACAGGGAATGCCCAGTGCCCAGATCCAAGTTTCTTTTGTCTCCTAAAGATGGAGCAGCCCCTTCACTGGCTGCCCATTGCTGATTGGCTCCCTGGCACCCAATCACAGCACTATGTGCAACCCAGAGCAGTCCATCCCCTCTGCCAATGCTCCGATGGCCTTGAATAGGCGCTTTTGAGTGCCAGGCCTCCCTGCCCCCTCCGCCAGCTTCCCCTCCCCTCCCAGTCTGAGCCCCCTTCTTTTTTCTTTGCTCCGTGTGCTGGTTACTTATTACCTAGCATGTTAGTAACCCCTCTGCTAGGCCCAAACAGTGAACAGGAAAGAGGAACCTGCTAAGGCCAAGGGAGAGTGGATACAGGGGAGGGATGGTCCAGACTCCCAAATCTACCTCTGCGAGGACTTGTTCTGTGATGCTGGGCACCTCTCCTTTAGGGCTGCCCCTTGCCCATCCCATCTCTTTATCTCTAAATGAATGTAAAGGAGGACAAATGAAACCATCTCCTGGAAGGGAAGGAGGAAGAGGGATGATAGGAAAAGAGGGAAGAGAAAGAAGATGAGAATGAAGGAGAACGGAGAACAGAGAGGATGGGCAAAAAGAGAAGGGCGAAATGGGGAGGAAGACAGAGAGACAGAGACAGAGACAGAGACAGAAAAAGAGAGACACAGAAACAGAGACAGAGGGGAGAGAAGCAGGGACAGAGAGAGACAGAGACAGGGCAACAAGCAGACCTACCTGAGAGGCCGGGCCAGGCGGCACGTAAAATAACAAAGAAGGCTTAGGATTAGCATTAGAAACAGTATGCTGAGGCCTGTGGTGAGGACCAGGTCCAGAGTTCTGGACAGGAGGGCCATGCTAGGATCTGGGCCTGGAAGTCACGACTTCCTGAAACTCCAAACCCCTAAAGCTTCCACCCTCCAAGTGAGAGGGATGTAGAGTCAGGCCTGGAGAAGGCTCGTTGCCTGCTTGCAGATTCAGCAGCTCCCCTAATGGACTCTCAGGGAGATAATACTATGGGATTAGGCCAAGGCAAGTGAGAGCTCTGGGGCCAGCTCAGGGGTCAGACAGAGACATCTGACCTTCACCACTGACCTTAGCTCACAGATTCCAGTGGAAGTCACCAGGCAGAAGGAGAAAGGGAAGGAGAGACTTGGGTTCCTGTCTATACTTTGGAATTAACTTCCTTTGTGACTGCTGGCCCCCCCTGGCCTGTTTCCTCTTCTATTAAATGGGGATAGGCACTAGAACTGTAATTTTATATCATCTTAAGAGCTGCCTAAAGCACTGAGACTGATCTCAAAGAGAAAATTTGATCCCAGGTCTTCCTAACCCCATCCTCCTTCCTAGTAATAGTTAACACCTACATGGTTTTATATGGGCTACCTCACTGGATTCTCCCAAAAGACATGGGAGGGCAATGATATTATCATTTCCAGATGAGTAAGGTGAGACTCCAAATCTTGCAAGGTGTCACAGAGTGAATGAACAAACCACTAGGTTCTGTGTGCCTACCCTGAAGGCCTTGGGGGAATTTGGGGAGAAGCAGGAATATATATGTTCTGAAGTGGAGAGAAAGGGTCCAAGAATCTGGTGAAAAGTATGCACCCCAAGGAAAAGTTTAACAGCTAAAAAACTGAAGATAACTTTGGACAGAATAGGCTCAGTTGTGGGATGGGAAACTCAGGGGAGAAGAATGAACAGAGGGGAGAAAGTGAAGAAAACAAAGGGGACTCAGGAATTTGTCGTTTAAAGAAAGAGAATGAGGGGCAGCTAGGCGGTGCAGTGAATAGAGCACTAGCCCTGGAGTCAGGAGGACCTGAGTTCAAATCCGGCCTCAGACACTTGACATAATTATTAGCTGTGTGACTTTGGGCAAGTCACTTAACCCCAATTGCCCTCCAAAAAGCGAAGAAGAAGAAGAAGAAGAAGGAGAAGGAGAAGGAGAAGGAGAAGGAGAAGGAGAAGGAGAAGGAGAAGGAGAAGGAGAAGGAGAAGGAGAAGGAGAAGGAGAAGAAGAAGAAGAAGAAGAAGAAGGAAGAAATAGAATGGGATGGGCAGAGTCAAGGAGCCGTAAGCATCTCTGAAGGTGTCCCAAGAAGCCAGTAGTCAGGGAAAGAGTAAGACTGAGGACTCAGCTGGAAGGCACAATGTGCTTGGAATTAGTGAGAATCATAGGTAATCTATAAAATTGCTACCCAGCAGAACCACAAACTTGTTTCATATTGAGAGGCTTTCAACTATCAGTCTTTTGGTAGAGTATAACTGCAGTTAGTTCTATCTCTAGGGGCAGCTAGGGAGTGCACCTGATAGAGCACCTGGCCCTGAAGGCAGGAAGAGTCCTCTTCATGAGTTCAAATCCTGCCCCAGACACTTACTAGCTGTGTGACCCTGGGACAAGTCACTTCACTCTGTTTGCCTCAGTTTCCTCATCTGTCAAATGAGATGGAGAAGGAAATGGCAGACCCCTCCAGTATCTTTGCCAAGAAAACCCCAAACGGGGTCACAAGGAGTCTGAAGAAGACTGAAACAACATAACTGAGCAACAAAAATGGGGTTAGGGGAGAGAAAAAACGACCCTGACTTGGTTTGCCAGTTGAACATAATTGAAACTATTCATCAGCACTAACAATGGGGCAAGTCCCAGAGATGGGAGGGAAGGCCACAGACAGAAGGGGTGAACCTTGGCAGGGCTTTAAGTTGTTTGGGTCAACTTATGAAGACTGTCTAAAAGCCACAGATGTACGGTTTGTAAGAGTGAGAATGTCCACACCTGGGAAATTAGCGGTCATTGAAATATTGAGGCAAACAGAATCCTCTTTCATATCCCAACTTTGTGAGGATGGTAGAAGGATCATTTGCCCTAAGAGCATAGCAATGTTAGAGCTAGGAGGGACCTTAGAACACAGAACATGAGAACTGGGAGGGCCCTTAGAACACAGGATGTCAGAGCTGGGAGGGGCCTTAGAACACAGGATGTCAGAGCTAGGAGGGCCCTTAGAACACAGGATGTCAGAGCTGGGAGGGCCCTTAGAACACAGGATGTCAGAGCTGGGAGGGCCCTTAGAACACAGGATGTCAGAGCTGGGAGGGCCCTTAGAACACAGGATGTCAGGGCTGGGAGGGGCCTTAGAACACAGGATGTCAGAGCTGGGAGGGGCCTTAGAACCCAGGATGTCAGGGCTGGGAGGGCCCTGAGGACACAGGATGTCAGGGCTGGGAGGACCCTTATAACACAGAAATGTCAGAGCTGGGAGGGCACTTAGAACACAGAATGTCAGAGCTGGGAGGGCCCTTAGGACACAGGATGTCAGAGCTGGGAGGGGCCTTTACAATAAGATGTCAGAGTTAGCAGATCAATTTCATACCTTGTTTTACACATGAGGAAACTGAGGCCCAATCCTTTACCTCTATGAGGCCATCTGGGCAGGTGATTCATTCACATATTCACACATTCACAATGTCAGCACATTCCTCCAAAGTCTCCCACAGAGCATCACTCTTACCAAAGTGAGAGAGACCTTGAGGATCAGAATTAGATCAGAAAGAATCCAAGTCCAAAGGAGATACAGTATCCAGAGTTCCAGAGACCCAAGAGTCCCAGCCATGAACCAAACTCTCTGCTGATCTCTTTGGATTTATCCAATCCACCTAATATATCTAACGTATTTTTATGTTTATAAATAAATAAGCCCCTACTGTGTGTCAGACACTGCTAAGTACTAAGGATATTAAGAAAAACAAAGACAGGTCCTGCCCTTCGAGGAACTCCAGTCAAATAGAGACAACATACAAACAAAATTATATATGTGCATATAACACACACACATATATATATATAAATACAAATAATAAGCATTAATTAATGAAGCATTAGCATTAAGGAGGAACAGGAAAGGCTTTCTGTAGAAGTTGGGATTTTATCTGGGAAGCCAGGGAGGCCCAGAGGCCCAGAGGAAGGAGAGAGTTTGTATATATGCCTCTATATACTAGCTTACTAGTACCAGACACATATTAGCTGGATGATCCTGGGCAAGTCACTTAACTGTTTGCAAAAAAAAAAAAAAATGTCAGTGTCCTCATCTATACAATGAACTGGAGAAGGAAATGGCAAACCACTCCAGCATCTTTGCCAAAATAAAAAAAGATGTTAAGAAAATCCCACATGGGTTACAAAGAGATAGCTATGACTGAAAAAATTGAATGAAAATACCACTATGGTTTACCAATCAGCCAAGACAGAAAAATAATAAAGAATAAAGTTGGAACCATTTCCCATATTCTTCCAACAATGGAAGCAGAAGGAACAAAACAGTGCACCTGGATGTTACCTAACTCCAGTGGTCCAGTTTGGCCCCAAAGAAGGGTTCAGAAAACGCACCCCCTCCCCTTCACTGCAGAAGTGAGTGGCTGCAGGTGCACACGTTTGAAGGGTTGGCTCGTTTTCCCAAACTGCTTTCCCCACCACTTTCTTTTGAAATCTTTGTAACCAGGGATGGCCTTATGGGTGGGGGGAGGGGTGGGGACAAGAATGGCCAAGAATGAGATGTGAAGACAAAAGGCATCAATAAAAGTAAACCTGACTCCTACTCTACTCCTGGCTCTAGATAGGATGGGCAGACACAACATCATAATGAAAGGATAAGAGGGGGCAGTCAGGTGGCACCGGCCCTGGAGTCAGGATGACCTTAGTTCAAATCCAGCCTCAGACACTTGGACACTTACTAGCTGTGTGACCTTGGGCAAGTCACTTGCCAAAAAAAACCCCAAGGGAAGTCAAACTGTGACTCCAGAAGACCAATGATAAGCCATGCCATCCCGTTTTTTGGACATGACCAAAGCAGAAATTTGCTTTGCTTTAATATTCATGTTAGGAGCTTGGTTTTTCTTTCAGTGTTCACTTGGGTGGGGGGGAGCATAAGCTCCTTTAGGGAAGGGATTGTCTTTTGGTCTTTTTTTTTTATCCCAGAATTTAGCACAGTGCCTAGGATGTATGTAGTAACTGTCTATTACATAAATGTTGCTTGGTCGTGGTCTCAAATATTACTTTCTTAAGCCTAGAAAGGTAGGCTAGAGCAGAGCGTAGCCTGCTGGGGGTCTTTAAGCAAGGGCATGAGGGAATCTAGGTGGCACAGTGAATAGAGCACCGGCCCTGGAGTCTGAAGGACCTGAGTTCACATCTGGCCTCAGACACTTGACACACTCACTAGCTGTGTGACTTTGGGCAAGTCACTTAACCCCAACTGCCCTCCAAAAAAGCAAAAAAACAAAAAAACAAGGGTATAACAAAATTGCATATTCAAGCAAATTCTCACGTGGGCTATGCCCAGTAGATGATCACTTGTCAGTATGTCAGAGGGGAGTCTTGTCCAATTATATTCTGGCTGGGCTAGATAACCACTGAAATCCCATAGCCTGCAAGCACCCTCATATTACGGGGGAGACTGAGTCAGATCAAATAACTTGCCTAAGGCCTTTAGAGATCTGGCGAACATTTTAGCCCTATCCTCACAACACTAAGGGGTCTTATCTCCCACCTACTAGCTGCCCATTCAGTTTTTTCCTCTGTATTCCCCCTGCAGACAAAAGTCTGCACAGAACTGTGGATGGTGTGTTTCAGTTTCCTCTAGCCTGTGTAACCATTCGGATGGCACCCTTCCAATACGCACTCTAACCCAGGCCCAGTTGGAAGGGAGCCATCCAGGGACACTTTCCATCATTCTGTAACACCCCTTTGCTCATCCCTCATGGGCAGAGATTAGGCCTCTGCCCAGCCTCCAGCGTGCCATCAGTGTCCTTATCTAGAAAATGAGGGAGTTGGACTGGATGACCTCTCAGGTACAGTCTAGCGCTGGATCTGAGCCCATGCACAGCCACTCACATTTGGCCATCTGTGCCAAGACAATCAACTGTCCCAGATCAAATACAAATATTTGTCTTCTTGCCTTGAAGTTTACAATAAAGGCAGAGGACCCTTGAACCAGAAAACAATCAGGAAGTAGGATGGTAAAGAGGATCCTTTAAGCAGAGGGTACTGGAAGTGACCATAAAACACAGGTTGTTAGAACTCAGAATGGCAAACCTGATGGGGCACTGAAAGAGGCCTTGGAATATAGTGTCAGAGCTGGGAAGGCCCTTGGAACCCAGAACGTCAGCTGGAAGAGCCTTAGAACCCAGAATGTCAGAGTTGGGAGGGGCATTAGAGGCCTTAGAACACAGGATGTCAGAGCTGGGAGAGCCCTTAAAACAGAGCTAGGAGACCAGAATACAGGTTAAAGGTAGAGCCTTAGAACTTTCATCACAGAGAGAACTGAGAAAACTGTCAGATTAAGGGAGCCTTAGAGCACAGACTGTGTCAGAACTAGAAGAAGCGTAGGTTTCGAATCCTTCTTCCCTGCATCCCATGGACATGTCACAATCTGGGCCTTTCTATCACCATACTAAGGTTTTAGGAACAGAATTTTGAGCTGAATAGATCTCAGCATCTTCCGGTTGGATGCCCCTTGGTCCACCTGAACAGGAAGAATGACCCAACATGTGATTATACAGATTACCCAGACCCAACTACCTCCCAAGGAAGCCCACTCCATGTTAGAAGGCCTTTCCTAAATCAGCATATGGGCAGAAACAGAACATGCCTGAGCCTGGCATTGAGGTCCTGGGTCTTCACATGTGTGACCTGTGACATTCTTCTTTCAGACGTTCTTCAGTCTAAGTTTCTGAGGCCAGCCAGTTCTGAACTCAGGCTCATCTTCATAACCTGAGGGCTAGCACTCTGTCCACTGCACCACCTAGTTAACCATTCCCAATGCCTTTAATGATCTGTTGACCTCAAACCCCTTCCCATTCCTGGTCACCCTTCTCTAGAGGCTCTCAGGTTTTCATCCATGTCCTTCCTCAAATGTGAGCACCATACTCCAAATGTGGTCTGACCGGGAAGAGGACATGTTTTCTTTCTGGATTCTCCTAATGCCAACTTACAAGTGCATTAGCTTTTCCACTACACTGACCACCCATTCAACACCCATTGTTGTTTTGTAGATGAATTGTGATCCCTAAAAGATTATTTTTTTAACCCAAATATAAGCCTTTACATTAATTTCCATTGCATTAGAGGCATTGAGGTGGTCTAGTAAAGTAGCATTGGGAAGTTGGGAAGATCACAATTCAGATCTAGCCTCTGACATTCACTAGCTATGTGATCCTGGGCAAGTCACTTAACCCTGTTTGCCTCAGTTTCCTCAGCTGAAAAATGGGTTGCTGTGAGTATCAAATGAGGTTCTTTTGCAAACCTCAAAACACTGTCTAAATGCTATTATAATATAACTCATTACTGTACTACTTGTACATTCTGTCTTGGATCCCTCACAGTCATCTCTCAATTTGAAAGCACAGAACAAGGAAGAAACTAAAGAATGTTCTAAAGCTGGATTTGAGAGCTAGATAGAAGTCCTGATCTTGACCCTAACACGGACTTGGGAAGGAAGAAGTCAAGAGACTGGGGTCTTTATTTAACACCACTTTTGACACTTTTCCAAACTGGTGGGAAGAACATTGGCTCAGCCAGCCACCCAAGACCTTGTAATCCTTGGCCATGAGTCTGGACTACACCAATGGGAACAGAAACATGGGGATGGCTACAGGAAAATGAACAGTCTGTTCACTGGTTGGATGGGGGTGAAAAGGAGATGGGGCCTGGGAATAATCAAAAATAACTGTTCATAGTGAGTCACTCCGTGAGCTCAGGAGGCCCTTCCTAATGAATCTTGAAAAAGAACATTCAGGGGCGGCTAGGTGGCGCAGTGAGTAGAGTGTCGGCCCTGGAGTCAGAAGGACCTGAGTTCGGATCCGGCCTCAGACACTTAACGCACACACAAACAAACAAAAAAAAACCTAGCCGTGTGACCTTGGGCAAGTTACTTAACCCCAATTGCCCTCCAAAAAGCAAAAAAAGAAAACAAAAACAAAAAAGAACATTCAGTCTTGGGTCATTCTACTCTTGGAGGTTAGGGGAGATACTACATCAAGCTGTTGAATGTGGAATGACAGGCACATTCCTAAGTGAGTTGCCCCTGTGGCCCACTGTTCCTTGCCCTCCCCACCCCAGTTTTGAAGGGGTCAATCCAACCTGCAGAGAAAATATTGACCTACATTAAAGGGAACTTCCTTATCTGGAGTTCCAATTAGAATCACAGGTTACATAGCACACATTTAAAGGCTTACAAAGTGCAAACAGGTGGTGCAATAGGGATAGAGTGCCAGGCATGTGGAATCAGGAAAATCTGAGTTCAAATCTAGGCTCAGGCACTAGCTGTGTGATCCTGGCCAAGTTACAATCCTAGTTGCCTCAATTTTCTTATCTGTTAAAAAAAAAGTAGCTGGAGAAGGAAGGGGCAAACTGCTCCAGTATCTCTGCCAAGAAAACCTCAGATGGGGTCATAAAGCACTGGACATGGCTGAAAGATGGAATACAAAAGGCTCATTTATATTAACTCATTTGAGTTTTGTGAATCCTACAGGATTCTCCCCCTGTAACTGATTGCCTCCTTTCCTTCCCCAGGGATGTTTTCATTCCACGTATGCACTTCCAACAGGCTCCAATTAAGAGTGAACTCCAGACAACCATTTCTGGGGAAGCTTGGTATGAATGTGCTTGGGCCTGTAGCAGCTGGACCCCTAGGGTGCCATACAGAAGGGTGCTTGGGTGACATTAGAACAGCCAGTGCAGCGTTGAGCTAATGCTTCCTGGGGATGTGATGTTCCTTGAGATAAGGCGCCATAACTCCACCCCACCCATCCCAGAGCCACACAGCATCACCCTGGGACTGGATAACCTGCCCAGACCAGAGCTGGAGTTCTAATGGCACAGAAAAAACAGACTGGGGAATGAATAGTAGACTCCTCTGGGGGGTGGAATGAGGGTAATCATGATTGCAACCAATTTACCTAAAGAACAGAATGGCAGAGCTAGGAGGCACTTCAAAGATTATAGATACACAGGGAAGCTGAATCCAGTACAATTGGCTCCTTTGTAATCCATGAACTTAAATTTCATTGTATTTCAATATAATTTTGTAATCCTGTATATTTATGCAATTAAAAACATGATCTGACATATACACATCTGTAGTGGGAGGGGTTGGGAAAAAATTTACATAATAATAGTTGTATATTTGAAAGGAATAGCAAGTTATGCATAGATTTGTAGTTTCATGTGCAATCATTTTTATTGTAGAATGTGTATATTATACTAGATATTATATAATAAAGTTGTAGAAATGCTTTATTCCATAAATTAAAAATAATTTTTTAAAATTATTCTGAGAAGGAGCCCACAAAGGCTTCACCAGACTGCTAAAGGGGTCCAGGGCACAAAAAGAATCCCCAACCCTCTCACTTTATAGCTAGAAAACTGAAGCTACCCAAGGTTTCAAGTATTCCAATTCTTAGTGCCTTGCCCAAGGTCCATTGCTGGGGTCACTCCCTGGCAAAGTCAGGACCAGAAGTGAGGGATCTTCCTCCATCCCTAAAACTTTTCCTCTTCACTTCTGTTTTGCTCATCTAAATGGCTGATGTGAAAACATATAGACCAGAGAACGTGGGACCAAAACCAGCTATGAGCGTAATAAAGGAAGGACTGTTCACTTCATGTGCCAGAACTCTTGTCCCTTAATGGGGGATCCCAAGGAAGGGACGAAGGAATGAGTGTTTCTTGGAGACACAGGGACTCAAGAGAGCCATGGGAAGATAGCTCAGAAACACACTGAAGCAGAAGGATCATCTGGGGATTAAAATATGTCTGAGTATTCCACATTTGGCTACCTGGGAATTACCCAACAAATCTGTTTATCCCAAGGTGGCTTATCCAAGAGCCCTGGTGGGCAAGCTATCCCATGGTATAAAAACAATGTACTCATTGAAAGTATATGAAGGGAAGGGCTGATCCAGCCTGGCTTAGTGAAAAACCTCCATAAGATGATGTTGGACGTCCCTTTCAGCCCTGACATTCTGTGTTCTACCTAATATGTCCTTGTTTAATCATTTTCATTCATGTCTGACTCTCCACGATACCACTAGGGCTTTTGTGGCAAAAATACTGGAGTAGTTTGCCATTTCTTTCTCCTGCTCATTTTACAGATGAGGAAACTGAGGCAAGTGCCAGGATCACACAGCTACTAAGTGTCTGAGGCTGGATTTGGACTCAGGTCTTCTTCCCCATCTTCTAATAATACCTTTAATGCAAACAATCAGCTGACAAGACTTCAGCTAAGAAAATAGGATATTTAGCCTAAAGAAAAGACAACTCAGTGGATAGTCCCAGTCAAAGGTCCCTCTGCCGACCCCTAAAGGATCAGTCAGACATAGGAGGGGATGCCCTCTGTAGGTACCAGAATCTGAGAATACCTGCCCTTGACTCCCCTTTACCATAGTCAGACTAACATCGCACTCAGCCAGCTGGGCAGAGGACAACAGCACAAGTCATACATTAATTATCCACAGCTAGGATGGTCAGAGCCCAGCTTCTAGCTTCTCTCCCTTGTACCACTCCTTTTTTTTAGTCTTTATTAATCTGTTTACTTTTAACATAATTTGTTTACTTTTTAATTTGTTTACTTTTAGTTTACAAGATTCAGTTCCACAATTCCTTGCGTTTCAGATTTTCTATCCTTCCCTCCCCCCATCCCCCCCACCATGGCAGCATACAGTCAAGTACAGGATCTGCAAATACTTTCACATTAGGCATTAGTCAGGTTATAAAGAAGGATTGTATCAGATGGAATGAACAATGGGAAGGAGGAAACAAGAAACAAGAAACCAAACACGAAAAAAGAAAAAGAGGAGGTAGTTTGCTTCAATCTGGGTTCAAACTGCTCTTTCTCTGGATGTAGACCATCTCTCTCCATCATGAAATCTTTTGGGGTTGCCTTATAACCCTGTACTGCTGAGAAGAGTCCAGTCTATCAAAGTTGGTCATAACATATATATTGTGTCTGTAATTGTGTACAAATTTCTCCTCACTCAGCATCAGTTTGTATAAGCCTCTCCAGGTAAATATGAAGTCCATCTGCCCCTCATTTCTTATAATACAATAGTATTCCATTACATTCATATACCACAACTTGTTCAGTCATTCCCCAATTGATGGGCACCCCCTTAATTTTCAATTCTTTGCCACCACAAAAGAGCTGCTATAAATATTTTTGTACATATGGGTCTTCTTCCCACTTCTATGATCTCTTTGGGATATAACCCTAGACGTGTTATTGCTGGGTCAAAATTATTGAATTTATGAAATTATTTATAGCCCTTTGGGGATAATTCCAGATTGCTCTCCAGAATGGTTGGATCAGTTCACAACTCCACCAGCAATGCATTAGTGTTCCAATTTGTCCCCATCCTCTCCAGCATTTGTCATTTTCCTGTTTTGTCATCTTAGCCAATCTGACTGGTGAGATGTGTGTGCCACTCACTTCTAAATCATCTGGGCTCTATTCCCACTCTCAAGACCCCTTTCTGAGTCCCACTCTTAGTGCTAGAAGGGCCCTTAGAACCCGTGATTAGAATGAGAAGGATCTTGGGGGTGATCCGGTCCAATAGCTCTCCTTAACTGATGAGCAAACTGCAGCCAGAGATGCTACTTGTCTTAAGGTCTAATAGAAGTTGGTGATAAAATAAACTAAAAAAACCAGGACATGGAACCCAGGTCTCCAGACTTCTGATCTGGAGGGGCCTTGGACCATTAGTGGAGTTACTGCACTGTGATATAAGAGTGTGCTCAGGGCTGACTGCAGCGTATAAGGATGCTTGGCCCTTTCATTCCTACAGACTTCTGCCCTGGTGGTTGCCTCAGTTTTTCACTGTTACCTAAGCCTGGCTCCAGCCAGGTTTCACTCCTTGGCTCTTTTCTTGTCAGAAGGCTCTGTTCTAGGGGTGGCTAGGTTGCACAGTGAATAGAGCACCAGCCCTGGAGTCAGGAGGACCTGAGTTCAAATTTGGCCTCAGACACTTAACACAAAAACTAGCCATGTGACCTTGGGCAAGTCACTTAACCCCAATTGCCCTCCAAAAGAGCAAAAAAAAAAAAAAAAGGCCTCTGTTCTGTCAGTCCTCCCCCCTCTCCCCCCAATACCATTCTTTACAATTCTTAAACCATATCCACATCAACTCTGTCATTGTTCTTGGGAAAGAACCTAAGGTTCCAACCCACTCTCCAAACCCACACATCTAATACTCTTATGATTGTTCTATTCCCTCAATTAGAATGTAAGTTCTTGGGGTCAGAATATCTCACTTTTTCTATTGGTATCCTCAGAGTTTAGCACATTTAGTAAATGCTTTTTCATTCATTCATTCATTCACTAATTTTTTTTTTTTTTTGTGTTACCAGCTCTTTGAAGTCAAAGCTTCATTGATCCTACCTGGAAAGGCTTTTTATTCCCTTCCCATTTTAAATTCAGATTTTAATGTGTAGTAGGCAGAAAATCACATAAGATGTGCTGAATAGAGAGCAGTGCCTTCACTTGACAGCTCAGGTGAAGTGATTTACCCAAGGTTACCCAGGGTAGCAAGGGGCAGAGTTGGGATTCAATCTTGGTTCTTGACTCCAAAACTCCAATGTTCTTTCCTGATCTCTCCCTGATAAAATTTGTACTTGAGTCCTTCCCTTGAGGGCTGGAACCATGATATTTTTCTTTGTAACCACAGTCAGTCAACAACAAAGCATCATTACAGGTGGATCAGAGGTAATCTAGTCCAAAAAAGAAATTAAGGCCCAGGGAGATTAACTTGTTGAATATCATAGATACAGTCATACTAAGAAGCAGAACCAGGTTTCAAATCCAGAGCTATTTTCATTGATGAATTTCATTGATGAATGAAAGAGTTAATAGACTTTAAATGAGAGTCTTAAAAGAAGGTTTTCAAACATTTAACACCTAAGTTGGCAGTTCTGGCCTTGCTCAGACTTCTTAGGTATTCTCCATTGAGTCTAGATGGCTGGGGTTAACTCATGAGGGCACTCAGATATTGTTATTTACTGTGATTTGTCAGGGAAAGCAGTTCAATCTGTTTGGTGGTGATCACCGTTTGTTTTATATATATAAACAATTCTTGATAGCTTGGGACAGTAAGAGTCTCACATTCAATACTACAGCCTTAAAAGGCTTAGAAGTTAAGTATTATATAATGACAAGAATATAGACCTTAGAGTAAGATGATATAGGTTGGAGTCTAGGCTGATATGGCCTGTATTACCTTGGATCAATAAACTTCCTCTGTCTGGGGATAGTTTTCTTCATCTATAAAATAAGGGGGTCTTAACTGGAGGCAAATTAGGTGGTGAAGTAGATAGAGTACTTCCAGACCTGGAGTCAGGAGGACCTGAGTTCAAATCAGACCTCAAACACTTACTAGCTATGTGATCCTGGGTAAGTCACTTCACCCTGTTTGCCTCAGTTTCCTCATTTGTAAAATGAGCCAAAAAAGGAAACCACTCCAGTATCTTTACCAAGAAAATCCCAAATGTATGTGATGCTAGAAAAATCAGTTAACCTCTACCGGAGAAGGAAATAACAAGCCATTCGGGTATCTTTGCCAAAAAAACCCATGGAGAGAATGGGTGTGATATGGTACACTGGGAGTTGGACACAACACTTTTTAATAAAAGTCCCTTCCTCTGATTTCCTCCTGTCAGAGAGAAGACTTCCCATAGTAGGTATTGCCAGGCCTCTGGGAACATGGGAAGCGTGGGAAGGGACTCACCCTGTGGTGATAGTGGCCAAAAGATTTGTACCATTTTCCCCCAGGGAAGTAGATGCTGTCTAAGCTCCCAGAATATGAGACTTCTCACACCCATGCCAGCCATGAGCCCTCTCTGGGACGGAAATCAGTAAAGTATCCATCAGGAGTAGGGTCTGATTGAGGTTTGCAGGTTAAGCCCAGTGTTAAGGGGAGCAGGAGGGCCTAGGAAACCTGGCACTAATGTGCTGTATGCCCTTGTTTCCATCTCACCTTTGCTCCTTACAGGACCTAACACATTGTGTCCAAGTTGGAAGAGACCTTAGAAGAGAGAATGTCAAAGTTGGGAGAGACCTTACAGCCCACCCAGTCCAAGGCCAAGGGTCAACAACTTGACCAAGGCCAGAAAATGCATAGGAAATAGAGTCATGTTTTAAATCCAGAAATTCCAAACCCTACTTTTCCCTGCTACCTTTCTAAGACTCCTTCTCTACTTCATTAGCTCTGGTCAATTTGGGCTGGCCTCCAGACTCTGAATTTGTCCTACCCTCTCCTAGTCTCCTGGCACTCAGAGAAGCTGTCCACTCCATGGCTTGAGACAAGACTCCCATCTCCTCTGCGCCTTCTTTTACAATCTTCAGGGCCCAGATTTGGTGCTCCCTCCTTCATGAGTAAAGCTGAAATGAAGGCTCTGTCCCCCCTTGGTATATGATCTGGCTGCTTCCTTTCTTTCAAGCACCCCCCTGGGCTCAAGGAGACAGAAGAGATTTTCTAATATTCTCCTGGAGGATTTTACTTTGAGAAGAACTGGAAAGAATCAAGGTTGGAGGGAGAAGAAATCCAGGAACTTTCTTCCTTCCCCAAAGATCTCAAAGCCCTTAGGGGAAAAACTGACCCAGATCTATCTGAAATAAAGGTAATTCAGTTCAATTCAATAATTATCATTAAGCACCTATTACCTGCCTGGCACTATGCCAAGTGCTAGGCAAAAGACCATCCCCTGTCCTAAGGAGTTTATAATCAAACAATTAAAACATGCCAACAAATATGGGAAGCTTGAAACAGGATGAATAGGAACTAATAAAAGAAAGAAAGCACTGGAATTAGGGTTAGGGAAGGCTATAAAACAGGTAAGCCTGAGCTTAATAAGAGCTCTTAATAAGAGTACCTTCTTGGCCCCTTAGCTAATAACAACCTTACCCAAATCCCCAAAAAGGGACAACTCTAATCAATCCTAGGCAGACTTCAAGGACATTCTTACACTTAGTCTTGAACCACAATGAACCTGGAACCCAGAGTCCAGGGTTCTCACAGGGTTCTAGTCTAGACTGAGACTAATGTCTATACAACCTTTGGAAAGTCATTTCACTTTGCCTTAAGTTTCTTTATCTGTTCACAGGAAGGCATTCGGACCTAGCTGATCTCTAAGGGTCCCTTCCAAGTCCCAATATGCAATGTGATCCAGTCCCTTTTACATCTAACTAGCTTTAATTCAATAATTCTATTCAATTAAGATTACGCATTTGTTGCATGCTAAGATTCCAAAGACAAAGGACTAGCCACCAAGTGTTCCATTATACAGATGAAAGTATAGAAACATGTCATAGCAAGTCCAAGAAGAGATAAGAAAATATATGTTCTGGAGCCGCTAGGTGGAGCAGTGAGTAGAGCGCCAGCCCTGGAGTCAGAAGGACCTGAGTTTGGATCCGGCCTCAGACACTTAAAACACATAAATAAAAACCTAGCTGTGTGACCTTGGGCAAGTTATTTAACCCCAATTGCCCTCAAAAAGGAAAAAAAGAAAAAAGAAAATATATGTTCTTCCTCTCTTTGTAGAGGTGGGGGCTTTGGCTATAGACTATAATGACAGACAGTTGAAGTGCTGGTTAGTTAACATGATTTTTCCCCCTTTCTTCCTTTCATAATCATTGCTAGAAAAGATGGCTTGGCAATTGTGATAGAACATTAAGTATCACTCCTTGACTCTAGCACATCACAAAGCATTCCTGAACCATGAGTAGCCTTATTCAGCAGCTTTCCAGAAACGTACAAGGAAATAAGCCTTCATAAATGACAACCAAACCTACCTGAAATGAAGGAAGAGAGTTAAGACCCTAAAACAACTACAAACACTTGTTAACAAGAGTACCTTCTTTACAATGGCATATGGACAGAATGGTCAGTGAGAAATGAACACTATCCATTAGCCACAGATATTGAATAGACGGAAGGGGAGTAAATGAAACCCCCAAAATATGAATGTTACCGGTGTTAGGGAATGAGGTTTGACACCAGTATATACCTCTGTTCCTCAAAATAAAAAGTGTGGGTACACATTGGTATAAAACTTCCATAAAGCATCTCTTCCACTGGTACTTTCATTTTAACTGACCAAATCAGGCTTAAGTTGGGTTTCTTTCTCTTTTTTTGGCTTTTTGGAGGGCAATTGGGGTTAAGTAACTTGCCCAAGGTCACACGCTAGTTTTGTGTGTGTGTGTGTGTGTGTGTGTGTGTGTGTGTGTGTGTGTTAAGTGTCTGAGGCCAGACCCAAACTCAGGTCCTCCTGACTCCGGGGCTGGCTCTCTGCTCACTGAGCCACCTAGCTGCCCCTTAAGTTGGGTTTTTTTAAAGCTTCAAAAAATTCCAAACCCATTTTTTAACTTATGTAGATTGAAAAGCAGTAGAGGGGGCAGGTAGAGTCAAAGACAACTAAGGTTGCAGACCTGATTGAAGGTAAGGAGTCCTCAGAAGAAAGAAAGCTTTGGAGGAGGAAAGATGAGTATGTTTGAGATTCTGATTAGATACCCAAGGAGAGGTGTCCAATCAAGATGAGAGGGCTAGGGGAGGGTGGCTAGGTGGCACAGTGAATAGAGCACCGGCCTTGGAGTCAGGGGGACTTGAGTTCAAATCTGGCCTCAGACACTTAACACAAAAACTAGCCGTGTGACCTTGGGCAAGTCACTGAACCCCAATTGCCCTCCAAAAAGAAAAAAAAAGATGAAAGGGCTAGGTTTATAGGTTTCATATGTGTATAGAGATAGAAATATAGAGTTCATCAACTGAGTTAATGGGAGGGAAGAGCCTTGGAAGACAGCAATCTGCTAAATGGGCAGGAATGAATGAGGACTGAGTAGGGGTCAGATTAAGGAAGAGAGTGTCCAAGAAGAAATGAGTAAATGGCAGCATCCAAAGCCAGAATCTCAGGAATTTAGAAATTTAGAAACCAGAAATGAAAAATCCTTTGTCGCCTTTGTGAGAGCCATTTCAGTTTAGTAGTGGGGTTGGAGGCTAGCTCAGTGATAATCTGGGCCTTTACACTGGACTGGCTCCCCTCTCCTCCCTAGAATGTTTTGCCTCTGTACACCTCTGTTATCACCTCCTAGGCTCAGTTCAAGTACCACCCCGTTTATGAGACCTTTCCTCCTCTGTGTACATGGTGCTTCCCCCAGTAGAATGTAAGACTATTTTGTCAGTGTCTATGGCATCTAGCACTCTGCCTGTTGTGTAGTAAGAACAAGAGTCAATGATATGAGAAAGGAAGCAGGTGAGGCCAGAGCTCTGCCCTGCCATGTTATACAGTCCCTTCCAACACTGACATCTTGTGAGGTCACTTCCAGCCCTCAACATTCTAGGATTCTATGTTCCAGGGATTTCCAAAAGGGCAGTTAAGAAAAAGCATCAATCATTGACCAAGTAATTAATGTATGTTTAACCAGACCACAGATGAATTCAGAATGGGATGAAAGGAGCTTTCATGTCTCTTTAGGGAAATGTTTTCCCCAAGTAACAGAGCTTATTTCCTTCAAGCCCTTCTGGTCCCTCTGGCAGACTTTCCTCTCTCCTACTATTCCCTGGGGTCCCTTTCTTTCCCCTGCTCCAGTCACAGAGATCTGGAAGAAGTCCCTTTCTAATAGATTTGATAAGGTGGTAAGGCATTCATCATGGAGGGTCCAAAAGCTGGGGGTGTGTGGGGAATGAAAGGACATGAGGTCCTTGCAAGGGCAGCATCTGGTAAATTGGTCCTTTTGAGTGAAAGATTTAGGATTGGTTAGAGATGAGAGTTTCTTTGATCTTTTTGGGATCATTTCCTTGGAGTCAGCAATAATACCATTACTATGTCTATAAAGGCAATGGGTTTTATAGCCCTTAGAGCATAGTTACAAATTGTTCTCCAGAATGGTTGGACCAGTTCATAAACTCTTTATATCAACAGTGTTTTAGTGTCCCCGTTTTTCCACATCTCCTCCAGCATTTGTCATATTTCTTTTCCATCATGTTGGCTAATCTGATGGGTTTAAAGTGCACCTCAGAGTTTTAATTTGCATGGTGATTTAACACATTTTCTCATGACTAGAGTCAAGAGCTATTAGGGCAGGGTGACTGAAGCTTTGTCCCAGAGGCCAGATACTTTAGAGGGCACTCGTACTCCTTTAGTTTATACCTAGTTAACAAGAGTAATTAGTTAAAATAAGAAGCGAAAGAGATGGTGCTTTAAAGGCTCTGCCCCAGCCTGGCTCAGCAGGCTTCCTAGCTGTGGCCTCCCTGGAACTCCAGGTCCTCTCCGCTCCACACCCACACCACCCCATCCCATCCTATCCCGTCTGAATTTATCTTTAAAAACTGATGAGGGGGAGCATCTTCTGCTGGTCACAGCACAGTTGCAGCTCTGGTCTCCAGTATTTTGCCTTTTGCCTGGGACATAGTATAAAAGTACAGCCAAAACTGCCTCTATGGATTCCTTTAAAAGCTGCCCTGCCCCCCATTCAGGAGGGATGGATGTTTGAGTCACACTGGGCCCATCTCAATGTGCTGACTGCCTTCAAAAGGCTCACAATTAGGGTTCATGTCTCCTGGTGCTGGATTTAATGCCTTTTCAGTGACCATTAATTAACTTTTAGTTAGCTAGAAAATGCTGCTTGTTTCTAATTTAAGTGGAACCTAATTAAATGAAGAAAGGGGAAATCCCTCTCAATACGGGGGTAATAACAGGTAGGGAGAAAGGGAAAAACCAAGGGTTAAACTGCGGAAAGGTCTTGCCAGTGTTGATGTTCAAAATATTGACCGGCCAGTGCCAGGGCTGGCAAGTTGGCCTCCTTCCCCAAGGAATAGGAGAAAATTGGAGGTTGAAACACCATGACGATTATTAAATACCTGTCATCACAAAACCCTGTGCCAAATACAATGATTCCAATTCCTGGGACTTGGGGGGTGGGGGTGGGGGATTGGACAGAAACAGATATAAAGATAAAACAAGGAAGATGGCACAGAACTCCAGCCTAGCAATCTGATAGGACTGGAACATTCAAGAATGAAGGGAACAATGTGAAATAGGAGGGAAAAGGTTAGCAGATTGAGAAGGTCTAGCATGTTTTCTATTTTATCCCAGAAGCCACAGGCAGGGGATGGATGGGGCAAGGTCTGGGTCCAGCTTTGTGGAGAAGGGATTGGAACTAATGAGACTCATTAGTGCCTAGAGGAACTAAGGTGGCCCAGTGGGGAGAACCCTGGGCCTGAAGGCAACAGGAATTTGTTAATCAAACACAAAGTCACTACTATAATGTGTTTTGCATAGCACAGATATACCATTCTATTTCACAGCTAGGTGGTGCCATCGTACACAGAGCTCTAGGCCTGAAGCCAGGAAGACTTGAGTTCAAATTTGATTTACTAGCAGTGTGTCCCTGGGCAAGTCACTTAACCCAGTTTGCCTCAGTTTCCTCATCTGTCAAATGAGCTGAAGGAGGTAATGGCAAACCAATCCAATATGGCAAGAAAATTCCAAATGGGGTAGAAGTAGGCTATTAGTAATATTAATCCATTTCCTTCTGACTTTCACCATATCTGATGTCTATTTGCCTCTTGACTTCCAGTTCCTAGAGAGTTCTCCAGGAAGCCCTCAAAACCAGATCAGAAAAGCAAAGAAAGCCCTTTCCCCAAATTGAGGGGACTACCCACTAATCCTTTCTGTTCATGATTCTTCCTTTCTCTTCTCCATCCCTGCCAACCCCAAGAGCTAATGTGGGATTGAGGTACTTGGGAATGAAGAGCGAGATAACTGTTTTGGAACTGCTCCTGGGCAGCTAATTGGACCTGTGAATTTACTTAGGAGGGAATGCTGTCCCAGCCCAGAGTGCTGACACCACCCCCACCTCACAAAGCTGGATGAGGGCCAGGCTAGGAGACATTTGATTGTTCGGAAAGGTATAACCACAAAGGAGGAAGGGAAACAGCTTCCTCAGATAGAGGGAAGCAGTTGCTACAACCTCAGACACTGAGTTCAAAAAAGAGGAAGTTTTTGCGCCAGCCGATGTTTGGGGCCAAGTTCTTTCGAAAGCAGCCTGATATTGTGGCATTCTCTCCCTGCTCTGGGAACCAAAGATAAAGTCTGTGTCCATGCAGGGCAGGGGAGAAGACAAGAGTAAGGGCAATTATTCAGCTGATTCAGGAAGCAGCTTTCTGGGCTCCAATTATCCAAATTGATGGTTTCTGCAGAGCAGAACACCCCCTTCCCCCTCCCCTCCCCGTGGAGTAGGTAATTGCTCAGACCTCCGAACAGAGCCAGCTTGGGGCCTCCAAGTATCTACTGCTATAGGTGTTGTTCTGTTGTGTTTGACTCTGTGACCCCACTTGGGGTTTTCTTGGCCATGATACTGGAGTGGTTTGCCATTTCCTTCTCCAGCTCAGCTGCCTGAGGGGAATTAGGTGGATTATGGAGAAATCAATCCTGACTCCCACTCCATTGCAAAAGGCTTGGTAGAACCCTTAATTTGTCCTGTAGTCTCTGCCCCTCCCCAGGCCATCCCACCAACCCTGCCCATAGCCTTACCTAACCCTACTACTTCAGCTAAACACAGCTAAACTCAAGAGCAGTTTCAATGCATTCTCGGATGACAAGACCCAAATAATTCCATTTCCCGGTTCTTTCTTTCAAACAACCCTGGCAGACAGAGACCAGGGTAGCCACCTAGTTGAACTTCATTTTATAGAAGGGAGCTGAGAAGGGTGAAATGACTTACAGGCCAGTAAATAAAAGAGCTGGATTTAAATCCAGGTCTCAGGATACTGGATCTAGAACTGGAAAGGACTTTAGAGTTCATTCTTTTTGGCATTAGAACATGAACTGGGAAGGACTTTGTCTTAGAGATGAGGAAATTTGAATTACTTGAGAGAGTCAGTGACTTGTCCAGGGTCACACAGCTTTTAAGTGGCTCCAAGTTCTGTGTCCTATTCATGAAGTCAACCTTCCTCTCTATTTCAAGATCCTCTTGAGACCCCATGTCCAGCAAGAAGATTTCCTGTTTCTTGCTGCCTAAGTAGCCTGAATATTATTTTACAGAGGAGGAAACTGAGGCCTAGAAAAGGTCACAGGGACACCCCAGAACTTTCAGTTCAGGATTCTTTTAAATCTACCAGGTCTCTCAATGACAGATTTGTGGGTATAGAGGACACAGCCCTGACCTTCAGAGGTAGTCAAGAGGGCAAGCACTGCTCAGTGCCTCTAAGCAGACACTCATCATTCTCACCATCTGGGTTCACCATATTCATCTTTGCCCATCTACCATTAAATAAGTTCCAAGCAATGAGGAACACAGAATTCTCTTGTCTCCAAAAGACCTGGGATCAAATTCCAGCTTGGTTAGGTGGACCCGGACAAGGAATTTTCTCTGGACCTCAACTGGCTAAGGGGCTGGACTAGATGAAGATCCTGGAACCCGTGACTGCCTCTCAGACAAAGGTCCCACTACAGTGGATTGCCACTTAGGAATGTGAGCTGTGCACGAGAAGAACTGGATTCTTCAGTCCTTTACTCATGAAAATACTCCTCAGCATCAACACTTGGAGAGACAAGGAAGAAAACTGACCCTACCTGAATGCTGTTCCTGGTGAAATATGTTTCCTTGTTCCAAAAGGCAATACTCACAGAGCTACATGCATGGTTGGAGAACTAAGGCCAAAAAACCCTCTTGTTTTTTGCACAGCTAAGTTTGCCAGCCCTGGTGTAGGGGGACAGAGCACTGGACTCAAGTCAGAGGTCTGAACTTGAGTGACCCTCTGAGCCTCAGTTCCATTATCAATAAAATGGAGGTGTTAATAGCACTTACTATCCCAGGCTGTTGTAAGGATCAGATGAGGACACATTTAAGGCACCATGCAACCTTTTAATGCATGATATAAATGTGAGCTGAATTGCATTATTTAAACGATCTAATACAACAAATATGTACTCATGTACTACGATTTAGCCCTGCTCTGATTCCTTGGCTGTGTGTATGGGGCCTCTCTCTTTGTCATTGACTCCTTGTGATATATGCTTCAAGGGGATCTCTGAGCCCAAGGTATGGCCATTTTAGTTATGTTCAGTCCATGTTTTCCAATATGGTTGGACCAATTCGTACAGCTCCAATGCCACCAAGGATTTATTGATCACTGACATGTTAGGTGGTGGGTATACAGATACAAAATGGAGTCCCCACCTTCAAGGAGCTTACAAGTTATGGCATGTTATATAGAGACCTGTTGGAAGGAAGACCTACCTAGTCCAGTGCCTGGCACATTTTTTACTGACTGACTGAAATGTTTATTGAAACAAACCAATAGGAGGCCCACAGACAGATCTTCCAATCCTTTCATGGTACAAAGAGGAAACTAAGGCCCATGGTTTTGTCCTAGATCACCCAGGTAATAAATGACTGAGCCAAGACTTGAATTCATTTCAGCTCTAGTTCAGTTGGATTATTAACAAAGTTAATAATTTTCTTAGTTTGACCATGTCCTGAGCAGACTGAATCTGAATGGCTACCATGGACAGGACCCCATACACAGCAAGAAAAACTCAAAAAGATCCTGAGGATGATATTCAAGGGAAGACGATAAGACCAAGATGTAAAAGTTTTTTTTAAGTTTAATAGGGTAGTAAATTTTGAGAAAGCAACAAGACTAGACTGTAGAAATCTAAGGACTAGGTTAGTCGCTAGGATACACACACACACACACATACAAACACATATGAACATATATAGATACAGATAAATATAGTTCTAAATCTATATCTATGTGATTGGCTTCCAAATGAAATGGAAAATATAGGCTTTGAGTATGTTTTTAAGTAAAAGTTTCTCAATATTAGATTAAGAATTAACAATGGGGGCGGCTAGGTGGCGCAGTGAGTAAGAGGGCCGGCCTCGGAGTTGGGATGACCCGAGATCAAATCCGGCTTCAGAAAATGAGCACCCACACATAAATAATGACTAGCCATGTAACCTTGAGCAAGTTACTTAACCCCAATTGCTTAAAAAAAAAATAAAAATAAAAAAATAAAAAAAAA
Organism: Gymnobelideus leadbeateri; assembly: GCA_011680675.1. Classification (NCBI taxonomy): domain Eukaryota; kingdom Metazoa; phylum Chordata; class Mammalia; order Diprotodontia; family Petauridae; genus Gymnobelideus; species Gymnobelideus leadbeateri. The sequence continues at coordinate 875,568 of WOXC01005235.1, forward strand.
TAATTAACAATGAATTGCATTGTAATTGTAATAATTGTAAAGAAATTATTGTAATTGTAAAGAAATTGTAATAATTGTAAAGAAATTATTAAAATTCTCTTTTCCTATTTTGAGACAGAAGGACTCATTTTCCAAGTCAAACCATTATGGATCCTTTTAAGATTTTTTTCTTCAACCTATCAATGACATTGTATCAGACATGGGGGATCACATAAAGCTAGAAAACAGTAAGAGGTATATAAAAACTGAAAGTTTCAGGTGAATTATGGACTCCTAATTTAATGTTCTTATAGCTTTATTGAATAGGATTATATCCATAAGGTTTTGAACTGGTTTTTACCACATAAACTACTTACTGGAAAACCAAATTTAGGAGGGTGTGCCAAATTGTATTAGTCTTATTACTGGCAGATTTTAGTGACATTAAGTAGGAAATCTTTGAAAGAGACTTGGAACCAGAGAAGCAGACGTGCTAAGAGGAGCCCCCTTCAGAGCTGCCCTATGACATTCATTCTGCACAATTTATATCATTGGTCCAGAAACAAGTAACAGAGGTGGTGCTTTAATTGAAGCCTGCCAGAAGGCAGCATCTAATTTGCTACCATCTGCAGAGCTGCTATGACTTTGGTGTAGTGCATGACTGGACAACTCTGTAAACACTGGGGATTCCTTAGTGCCCTGGGACACCCATCTTTCTTCCATGGAAAAAGCAGTTTTGCTACCCCCTTAGACCTTGCTAGCTGCAAATGCCAGGTCCACTCTTTATCTGACCCTGTGTTTCGGCAGCAAAAGTTACAGATCCTGGTGATCACATTTATCCTTTTCAGTTTCCCCTTTCCTTGCCTTTGTCCAACTGCATGTTCATAGGTGAGGCAACTGTCCAGGACCCTGAATAGGCTTCCTGGACTGTGTGTGTCTGTGTCTGTGTCTGTGTCTCTATCTCTCTGTCTCTCTCTCTCTCTCCACCCCACCCCCCCCCAACCCTCTCTCTCTCTCTCCCCTTCTCTCAATTCTAATGACTTTGGGTATCCTTGGTAGCCTATGTGATATCAGGAATCTGCTTGGTCATATCTAATCAGCCAGCTGATCCCCTCCAAATCTTTGGTCTAAAGCCTTTCCCCTCCTTTGTGGTTTAAGCATGTATAAGCTCTGCCTTTTTGTTCCTTAAGAGGAGTCATTCAAACCCCAAACCAAGACAAGTTTGATATTTGGAGTCCCATTATTCCTGCATCTCCCACAATGTTTGTGAAAGGAGGTGAGCTATCATTCCCTTGCTATGTGACCTTGGGCAAGGCCTTCTCTGGGCCTTAATTTCCCAATCTGTAAAATGAAGAAGGAATGGTTGGACTAGCTGCCCATTAATTTAAACAGCATCTTTTTAAGTGCCTAGTATATGAAATGCACTGTACTGACTGGGGAAATTATCGTTGATAATGAATTCAATACTTAAACAATGAAAAGCATTTAAAGAGTGCTTACCATGTATCAGAGCCTTGTGGTAAGTACTCAGGATACAAAACAGCAGAGAAATGGCCCCTGAACAGGAATTCAAGGTCCACCTCCATGGGAAAACTTTTCCCTTGGGTCAGTAAGGGCTTCCCCTCCCCCTTCCAGAGCTCTAGTTTCTGGATGTTCCTATTGTTTTATAGCTATCTGCTCTCCTTGCAGGCAAAATTATAGCTTACTTAAAAGGACATTTTTCATTCTTTGGTTCAGGCTTCCATCCAGAACCACAGTTATATACAAGCAATACAGCACAGCACATGAACTAGTGCTTCCTCAGTTTTCTTATCTGCAAAAATGAGAATTCTCCATTGAGAGATACCTCCGGAGTCAAAGAGCCTTACCTTTTTGGGAAAATTTTTACAATGCCATATGAATCAGCTAAATTATTTACTTTTTACTCCTTTACAATCTTAGTAACCTTTACACAGCACTTACCACCTATTACATTCATGCCTTTGCTGTCCTGTATGTCAATAACCTATGGGCATCTAGGTGGTACAGTGGATAGAGTGCCAGGCTTAGAGTCAAGAAGACTTGCCAGCTGGGTGACACTGGGCAATTCACTTAACCCTGTCTGCCTCAACTTCCTCATCTGTCACATGACCTGGAGAACAAAATGGCAAACCACTTCAATATCTTTGCCAGGAAAACCCAAAGTGGGGCCATGAAGGGTCGGACGTGCCTGAATGAATGATCAACACCATCATGAATTTACTTCCTTCTCATTTATGCTGTTTAGAGTCCTTCACCTCACCTCAAGGGCTTCCCTTCCACAAGAGACCTTTCCCTTAACTATTAGTGCCCTCCCTCCCCCAAATCACCTAGCATCTATTTTGTATATATCTAGATATACCCAGGTTGGATTGTTCTCTTTTTATCCCCAGTGTCTGACACATAGTAGGTACCTACTATGTGTCAATTAAATGATGAACATGGGGCCCTGAACAGTGTGATTAATCCTGGCACCTTCTTCACTCTTGACCCCCAAGTAGCTCCCCCAAACTAAATGCTGACTGTCCCTCGTCACCCTCTCAAGGCTGCAGTCTAGAACCAGACCACTTTTGGCCTCACTAGATGCCACACTCCAATACTCAATTAGCCAGGGAACAGGGGGGATTTTTGTTAAGTCTTAGACCAGGTGTGCTATCTATCCATTTGTCAGTTCAATAGTTCAAACACCAAACATGCTCCAGAAGCTGGGAAGATCCCAGCCAGTTTCAAATTTAACCCAACAGGTAGAAGGGTACACAAATACCTATGATAATGGGAAAGTGATAGGAGAGCAAAGGAGAGGTCTTTTCTAATAAAAAGAGTACACAAAATGCACAATTACCTTGGGTACAAAGGAGAGTGGAATGAGTGCAAAGGGAAAGAGTGGGCAAAGTACCAAAACAGAAATGTGAGAAGGAAATATTACGTGTAGACAGTGGGTGAGAGGGGGGAAGCAACCTTCCATGGAAGAAGGAGGCCCCAGAAATGGGGCTTTCAAAGAAGGCCAGAGCAAGGAGGGTGGAATAAGTAGAAGAAAGGCTTTAAGCCCCATCTCTGACACATATAAGGCTAACAGATTCTTCTTCTGAGAAATGACTAAAAAGAGGGCCATTGCCAGAAAGAACTTTGGAATCCTCAAAACGCTTCAGGACATATTTATATATTGATAGTTATAGTTTGTCTCTACCAATAGGCTGTGAGTTCCTATAAGTAGGGATTATTCATATTTCAGTATCTGGTAGGTAGGAGGGAAAATAAATACTTGTTGATAGATTGCCAAAGAGAATTATTTTTATGGTGTTTAGGGGGAAGTGTATTTTAGATATGAGGGATGCACATAAGCAAAGGTGTGGAGGTAGGAAAGGGGAAGGAAGGGATCCTCCCAAGTCTGGAATGTTCTCCCAGTCTAGCAAAATCCCTGGCTCCCTTCAAAGCAAACCACTTCAGTATCTCTGCCAAGAAAACCCCAAATGGAATTGGACACAACTGAAAAAAAAAAAAAAACCAAAACCCTAAAAATGACTGAATAACAAGGGTTAGGGTAGAATAGATGAGGTCTCTTTAAATCCTACAGTCCTATTGAAATGTAGAGCTTGGAATTGGTCCAGCCATCCTGGAAAACCAATTGGAGGTATGTTCCCAAAGTTACTAAAACTGTGCATGGCCTTTGACCCAGCAATCACTTCTAGGCTTATACACTGCCGCCACCCCCCCAAAGGATCAAAGAAAGAAAGTCACGAAAAGATTTTTACATAGCAGCAAAGGCCTGGAAATCAAGTGGGTGCCCATCAAATGGGGAGCAGTGAGTGTGTAATTATAAGGGAATGTGTTGTAAGAAATGATGAAAAGGAACAATTTCAGAGAATCTTGGAAAGACTTATATGAATAGATGCAGGAAAAAATTTATGCACTAAAAGCATTACAAGAACAAGTGACTTTGAAAACGTTAAAGAACATTGGTTAAATGCAATGACTAACCATGATCCCAGAAGAACAATGAAGCATGCTATTTATACACTCCAGACAGGGAGTATATAAATTCAAGATAAAGAATTTAACGCATTTTTTGGATGGGGCCAATCAATGTCTATTTGTTATAAGGATGTTTTTCCCTTTTACAGCGGGGAAATTAAATATTTGATTTTAAAAGAAATATGTTTCTCATTGATTGTACAATTTGTACAATGTAGTCATCTTTATTTCTCCATGTGCACAAAGTGATCACTAGGGTGGCATGCTAAGCCCATAGATGTTCAGAAAATTCTTGTTGAATAAATGAATGAATCAAATTGTATTGAACAGAGGGCTTGTCACCAGCTATGTGATCATGAAAAATTGGGGGAGGTGGGGAGGGTTGGACACACTAAGGTCCTGCCAGCTCTGACTCTTCAGATCCTAGAATCCAGTGAATTGAGCCTCCCGGTCCTAAATTTGAATTGATCTCTATAAGCTGTTTTCTTCTATTTGGAATCCTTGGTGGGTAGGGGGAAGGCAGGACTGAAGCAAAAAAGGGATTCAGGAGCTGGGCGGAACTCAAATGTTCCCTGCATAGAATAAAGGGCAGGGACATGGAATTCTGATATGGAAGACACATCCAGAGCAGATAACCTCTAAGGCCCCTTCCAGTTCTTAATCCAATGCCTCTGCTTTTTTAGCCTTTTGACCTGGAAAACCCCACCCTTCCGATGTTGCTTGATTCTCTTGGAAGTCCTTGGGGTCAGCAGAATACCAATGCCCAGATCCTGAGGTCCCAATTGAATGTGAAATAATAATGATGTGATAATAATGAGGAGAAGGAACTAAAATCCATGCCAACCCCAAAGGAACACTGCAATTTTGAGTCAAGCCAGAACTCAAGTTACTGGAATTCAGCGAGCAAGCTGGCTTTCCTTGGGCTGCTGTAACCACCATCCTACAGTTAAGACAAAAACACATCTGGTTTGATTTCTTGTTCCTCATCTCCCCCTTCCCCCCAATTCTAACCCTTCAAGTTTTTCCCCTAAGTTGGTAAAGCACAGAGAAATGCAAACAAAGGCTTATATATCACATTGAGGCTAAGAATTACAATATGGAAAACTTGAGCATTTCAGGAGCAAATGTGTGCACTGAGTCAAGTCATGAGGCAATGGATGATGGGGATGAGCGGGCACCCCAGCCAGCTAATGGCCACCATATAGGAGCCTGAGAGTAAGGCCAGTACCAGTATGTGGCCTCAACCAGTTAGCCCCAAGACCTTGGACATAAGGAGCTATGAATGTCAGGATCATATTTAAAGATCAAGGGGGGAAATAAGGAAAAAGGGAATTCCAGATGAGTACATGCCAACTCAGGCCAACTCAGCATTCCTGTGGCAACTCTTAATTTCCTTACTGAGAATTTGAGTTCTTTCTCTTCCTTTCCCAGGCTTCAGGTTTTACACAAAGGAATGGGGGGCGGGGGGAAGGAGATAAAAGACTGATCCTAAAATACATGAGCATTCCATATGCTGCCTACTAGACACCTACTAGCTGTGTTACCCTAGGCAAGTCACTTTAACCTCTATATGCCTCAGTTTCCTCACCTGTAAAATTGGGCTGTGGAGGGTCAGATTTAATGGCCTTCCTTCAAGTTGTCCATCCAGTCAATATTGGTCAAGACTAGAACACCACCCTCTCCACACTGACCCTGGTACTCTTTCTACCATGCTTTATTACCTCACAGAAGGGAGGGACCTTGATATGATTACCCAACTAAAGCTTTGTTGACCACCACCCTCCATACTTTTCAGCAAGTCAGATTCTCCTTGTCAAGACCCCCTTTGCTGATGAGAAAGCAAAAGCCAGCTTCCATTATTCAGGGCTTGGGGTGGTCAAGAAGCCCTGCTTTGTGAGCAAACAGGATCCTGGGCTCTGCTTCTCCACATTTTGGTGGCTTGGCTGCCTTTTAGCACCTCCAGAAATGGGAAGTCAGATGCAAAGGTGACCTATTGAATTACCTGTAAGAAGGAGACTGAAATCCAGCCAAACATTAAAGTAGGGATAAAAGAGTTAGAGGAGCAGTATTTTGTAGGAGCCAGAGGAAAAACTAAATTATAGAATGAATGTGGAGGGGGAAAGTAGTTTTATGATTTAAGGCTTGGACACTGGAAGAGACAAATGGAGACCAGTCATGAAGCCATTACTGAACATTCATGATAGGTCTAGGTCTACTTTGAAATCTGAATTTCCAAGGAGTGCTCAGAGTTCCAAGGATTTTGACCTAGGGGGCAGTAGGAGTCAGTGGTGAAAGGGCATTGGCTTTGGAGTCAGAGGGACTGGCTTCAAAACTGCCACTTATGGCCTGTGTGAACTTAAAAATCTCTCAGGACCTCGGATGACCTCAATTGTAAAACAGAACTAGACTGTGTTCCCTTCCAGCTCTGGCTTTCTTATTCTAGTCTAACAACCTAGGATCACACAGGAGCAAGCACAAGATTTAGGTGAAGGGATTAGTCACAGAGCTAGGAATTCGAACCCAGGTCTGGATTGCAACTGCAGTGCTTTCTATTCAACAGGAATCTTTTCTGAAGGACCCTGCCTTTTAGTGTGTGTTGAATATTCAATTAGCCACCAAAGCTGTAGGGGAGTGGGAGAAAATTGGGAAAATTGGGAGAAAGGATACCTCCAGTCCTGGAGCTGCTTTGTGTCAGGACTGTTAGCCTAACTCCATACCTCAACAGAAATACCCTGGAGCCAAAATACAACATGCAGTTGTCCAGTCTCTGCTTACAGATCAAATGAATGAAACTTTACTATATCACCCAGTGACATGCTCTTGACCTGGTTTCTCTGTGCCAGCTAGCTTAGACCATCTCATCTGGCACAAGGTTGACTGAAAGAATTCAGTGGCAGAAGCTGTTTCCTTAGCTTGCTCCCTGGCTCAAAAAACTCCAGGTCCTAAATGAGGGTTTGCTGAGTTCACTTTTAGGTCTTTGGGCATTCAAGGCATAGAGGTTGGGGTAAGGGGTGGGGAGTGGGGGTGAGGAGAAAAGGGAGGGTGGTAAGGGATTACAAAGGGTGTAGAATGAGGGAGGAGAAATGCCCAGGCAATAGAATTGCCAGAGAGAACGTGAGGAGGACTGTAAGTCTGGCCTGGCAAACAGACAGGGATGTCCAGGAAGAAGGAGGGTATTATAAGAGAGACACAAAGGGGGTTTCAGACATAGGGGGGCACCCATCCTTTATCTGCAGTTTCTTTCCATTCCCTCAGTCAGATGGTCAGGAGAAAGATGGTGTCAGTTGGTGGGGGAACTCTTCTCTAAAATCCTAAGGAGAAGAGTTTTTAGGAGACCTGTTCCCTTCAGTTCCTATGGAGCCCTGGGGCCTCAGCAACAAGCATTTATTAAGCACCTACTTAGTTGGGGACACAGGGCAGATCATGAAAAGATCCTTGGATTTAGAATCAGAAGACCTAGGTTTGAATACTGGCTCTATTAAGGAGACAAGTGACTTTCTACTTTCCCCACCCAAAATAATGGAAACAAAGCATCCAGTCTCCCCTACCCACTCATCTCAGACTTAATCTACCTAATGACACAAAAGGCTGACGAATTGAGAGTTCTGGTGGCTCCAGAGAGTGGAGTTAATAAACCCTGAGCTCTAGGGCTCCATTTCTAATCCATTCTGCTCCATACTTATTAACTGGTATCTCTACCCTCAAATCAATTCAGATAGTTGTTCCCTCTAAGTAGATATTAAATACCTTTGTTTCTAGGCCAGCCCCACCCTCTAAATTTCAACATCCTGGGTCACCAAAAAAAAACCAACCTAATTCTCAGTATCTTCATCTGTGAAATGGGAATGATATCTCTAGTATTCACATTATACAGTATGGTCATGAAAAGTGCTTATTCCAATATTCCCAACTTTTTCTTAGATTAGTGAATGTTATAGACTGGAGATGCCTTAGCACATAGACTGTCAGAGATATTAAGCAATTCTCTGGTCCAGTCCTGTTGATTTACAGATGAGGAAACTAAGGTCCAGTCCCTCTGGGAATAATATGGCAAGAAGCTGGTTGAAAACTCAGGAGGAGTATGGGGGAGGAGAGGAAGGAGGAGGGAGGAGACAGGAGAGTGAGGTGGCTGCCTCCAGCAGTGAATTCAACTTGGCTCTACCTCCCAAGGTAGCCTTAGGGAAGGTCCTGTTTCCTCCCAGCTAGATCGCTTCCTCCAGCTGGGCTACCGAATACACAGGCTTAACTTCCAGATTCTTCACTATCACAGGCTCCAAAATCTAGAGCTAGAAGGGACCCCCGAGGTCATCTTGGTCACCCTTTTTATTTTAGTGCCCCTTCTCCCACAGCTTTCTCCCATCAAGAGACTTGGGATTCATTTGGGGGACAAAAGATCGCTGTGCCAACTACAACCTGCTTTGTGAAGCACCAGTGACCCCCAAGGGGGGTTTGATTGAGTGTAGCGGGAAAAGCCCAGTGTCTGGAGTCGATGAACTCGGTTCGGATCCCGGCTTTGCTACTTACTATCTGGGCCTCAATTTCCCTAAGTGTAAACTGAAGGTGCCCCAGCTAAGCTCCAAAATCCTTTCCAGCTCTGCTCTCCCGCGGTCTCTGGCTCTCAATCCTAGACCTCGGCCCCCACGGCCCGCTCGCTCTCCCAGCTGCTATCCTCAGGTCTCCCTCCGCCCCTCGGCTCCCCACGCCCCCATCCTCCTCTCTGGCAGGCCGGTCCCTGCTGTCGCGTGGCCACCTAGTATCGTCCCTCCGCGGATCCTTTCCCTAGCAGGGACACAGGGACACACACACACACACACACACACACACACACACACACACGCCCGGCACCCCCGCACTGGATAGAGGTGCCCAAACTTCCCAGGAAGCCCGGGTGGCCAGGGATGGGGGCGCCGGCGTGGACCCTGCTCCTGGGGCTTACCTGTTCTTGCCAGAGTTGGAGGCCGACCTCGTGCAAGTTGAAGAGTTCGAGCCGAACTGGGAACCGCGAGTCCTGGGTTCAGAGTTCAAAGTCCCTCTTGGCGCTGAGCTGCCCGCCAGAGCGGATGACCCCAGTCCGGACTCCCCCGCAGCTTTTAAAGGCAGCAGTCCCAGGGGATGGGAAAGCCTCGCGGCCCCTCTTCACCCTTCCCCTCCGCCCCTCCTCCGCCCCCTGCCCGCCCCCAGGCTGGAGGGAGGTGCAGAAGGAGGAGGAGGGGGCGGGGAGGGAAAGGAGGAGGAGGAGGAGGACGAGGAGAATGAGGAGGAGGACGAGGGCGAGGAGGAGAGAAGCCCGGGAGCTGTCCGAGCCACGCGGCTCCGAGTGCCCCCTGCCGCCCAGAGGCCGGGGTGGCGGGCCGGGGAAGGCTGGCTCGGAGCCCTGGCCAGCCTCCTGTCTGGGTCCTGCCCAGGGCTGCCGAGGTGTCCGCGCACCTCACCCTCTATCCTCTCTTAGGACCGTGTCTCCCGCCCTAGCCCTGACCCCCCTCCTCTTCCCCCACTTCACAATCCACCACCCACTCGTGGCCCCCTCCTGCCCCTCTCCCCCTCTCCCCCGCCCCGGTCCTTCAGAAGCCACTGGTGTGGGAATGACGGGAACTGAATCTAGTCGTGACTCCGTACTAGGCTTATCTGTGACATGGGGGAATTCAGCTCACCTCGTTAGGCTCTGGGATCTCTTGTAGCCCTATTCCCCGCATTCTTGCTCTCGCTCCCATTCTGCCCACTGACAAGCTCCGACCTTTCCTCCCCTCCCAATTCCGATGCCTTACTCTCAACGCTCCTGCCTCCTTCCTCCTTTCAGCTTTCCTTCAGCCTTCTCCTCCCCATTTCCTCCTTCTTTTCTCTTCCCCTTCATTTCAATAGACACACCACCCTCTCTTGGGGGGGAAGTCAAGTTTGGGGAAGGTTGGAGAGAAGAAAGGGGGTAATCTGGAAACCAGGACAATCCCTCCCTCAAACTTAGGCTCTTTCCTCCCTCTTGGTACCAAGAGAGGGAAATAATAGATTTAGAGCGGTTAAAGGTCATTGAGTATAGTCCTCTGATTTTACAGATAAGGAAACTGAGGCCCAGGAAGGTCAAGTCACACAGGTAGTCGGTGACCAAGGCAAGATCCAAGCCTGACTTCCTGACTCCAAATACTCTGGTCCCCTCCATCAGGCTGTCTAGAGTAAGAGTGTAAATCACAGAATATTAGGGCGAAACCTTAGAGCATAGGATGTTTGATTGTAGAAGGTACTTCAGACATGACCAAGTTTTGTCCTCATTTTAGAGACCCAGAAACTATTCAGAGACACAGTGAATTACCCAAGGTCACAAAGTTAATAACTAGTAAAGGGATTATGTTATGATACACGTGGGAACTGAAGTCTATATGGGTTGATAATAGCGTTTGTGTATAGCTTTTATGGTTTGGAATTGTGTTGTTGTTCATTTATGTCTGACTCTTGGTGACCCCGTTTGGGGTTTTCTTGAGAAAAAATACTAGAGTGGTTTGCCATTTACTTCTTCAGCTCATTTTTACAGATGAGGAAACTGAGGCAAACTGGCTTAAGTGACTGGGGGGAGGGTGGTTAGGAAGTTTCTGAGCATCTGAAACCAGATTTAAATTTTGGTCTTCCTGATTGGGGGGGAGCAGAGAGAGCATTTCATCAACCTGTGGGTGCTTGGGAGATGTAGGGGGCTCTTTACCTACAGTATGGCAGAGTTTCCCTTATTGTTTGGAGCACCTCACAAATATCTTATTTCATCCTCACAACAACCATGGAAAGTAGGTGTTCTTATTTACCCCGTTTTACAGATGAAGAAAGTTAGGCACTGATAAAGGTCAAGTGATTTGCTTAAGGTTACATAGCTATTAAGCCTAGAAGTAGTATTTGATGATTCTAAGTCCCAACTTGGAGTCCAAATCCTTCCACTGCACCAAACTGCTTTGCACTGTCCTAGGTACTAACCTAGTGCCTTCCTTGAACACAGCAGGTATTTAATAAGTACTTGTTGTTAGGCAAAGAAGAGACTAAGCTATCACTCTTTGCAAATGATATGATGATATACTTAGAGAATCAAATAAAAAACTACTTGAGACAATAAATAAATTTGGCAAAATTGCAGGATAGAAAATAAACCCACATAAATCCTCAGCATTCCTATATATTTCTAATGAAATCCAACAGCAAGAGATAGAAAGAGAAATTCCATTTAAAGTTATTGTAGATATTATATAAAATATTTGGGAATCTACCTGCCAAAACAAACCCAAGACCTATATGAACACAATTTAAAAAACACTTTTCACACAAATAAAGTCAGATCTAACTAACTGGAAAAACACAAATTGCTTGTGGTTGGGTTGAATCAATATAATAAAAACGACAATTTTATCTACATTAAATTACATATTTAGTGCCATACCAATCAATCTACCAAAAAATATTTTATAGGGCTAGAAAAAATAGTAACAAAATTCATTTGGAAGAACAAAAGGTCCAGAGTACCAAGGGAATTAATGAAAAGAAATGCTAGGGGGGTGGCTAGGTGGCTCAGTGAGTAGAGTGTCAGCCCTGGGAGTCAGAAGGACCTGAGTTCGGATCTCACCTCAGACACTTAACGCACACACAAACAAAAACTTAGCTGTGTAACCTTGGGCAAGTTACTTAACCCCAATTGCCCTCCAAAAAGAAAAAAAAAAAGCAAAAGAAATGCTAGGGAAGGTGGCCTAGCCATGCCAGATTTTAATCTGTACTATAAAGCAGCAGTCATCAAAACTACTTGGCTGAGGAATAGAGTAGAATATATTGTTGTACACGAGATACAGCAATCAATAACTACAGTAATCTACTGTTTGATAAACCCAAAGACTCCAGTTTTGGGGATAAGAACTCACTACTTGACAAAAACTTCTGGGAAAACTGAAATGGTATGGCAGAAACTGGGCATAGACCAGTATCTAACACCCTATACCAAAATCAAGTCAAAATGGGAGCATAATCTAAGTATAATTGTTGATACTGTAAGCAATCTGGGAGAACAAGGAATAGTGTACCTGTCAGATCTATGGAGAAGAGAAGATTTTATGACCAAACAAGAGTTAAAGAGCATTATAAAATGCAAAATGGATAATTTTGATTACATTAAATTGAAAAGCTTCTGTACAAACAAAGCCAATGTAGCCAAGATTAGGAGGGAAGTGGAAAATTGGGAAAGAGTTTTTAACAACCAGTGTCTCTGATAAAGGCCTCATTTCTAAAACATACAGAGAATTGAGTCAAATCTACAAGAATACAAGTCATTCTCTAATTGATAAATGGCCAAAGGATGTAAACAGTTTTCAGAGGAAGAAATTAGATACCTATAAGCATATGAAAAAAATTCTCTAAATCACTATTGATTAGAGAAATCCAAATCAAAACAACTCTGAGGTACCACATCTCACCAGTCAGATTGGCTAAGATGACAAAACAGGTAAACGATAAACGCTGGAGAGGATGTGGAAAAATTGGAACACTAATGCATTGTTGGTAGAATTGTGAACTGATTAAACCATTCTAGAGAGTAATCTAGAGCTATGCCCAAAGGGCTATAAATAAGTGCATACCCTTTGACCCAGCAATACAACTTCTAGGACTGTATACCAAAGAGATCAGAGAAGTGGGAAAAGGATCCATTTGTACAAAAATATTTATAGCAGCTTTTTTTGTGGTGGCCAAGAACTGGAAATCAAGGGGATGCCCATCCATTGGGGAATGGCTGAACAAGTTGTGGTATATGAATATAATGGAATACTACAATGCTATAAGAAATGAGGAGCAGACGGGCTTCATAATAATCCGGAGAGACTTATATAAACTGATGTTGAGTGAGGAGAGCAGAACCAGGAGAAATCTGTACACAATCACAGACACAACTTATGTGTGACAACTAGCTTTAATAGACTGGGCTCCCTCTCAGCAATGCAAGGTTATAACAGCCCCAAAAGACTCATGATGGAAAGAGTTGTCCACATCCAGAGAAAGAACTACAGAGTCTGAATGCAGATTGAAGCAAACTACTTGCTCTCCACTCTTTTTTTGTTTTGTTTTGTTTCCTCTTTCTCATTGCTCACTCCATAATCCTTTTTTACAATCTGACTAATGTTTAATGTGAAGATATTTGTAGATCCTATATTTGATTGTATGCTTCCAAGGAGGTGGGGGGGAGGAGAAGGAAGGGGAAAAAAATTTGAAATTCAAGGGATTGTTGAACTGAATGTTGTAAACTAAAAGTAAATAAATAAATTTTTTTAAAAAGCAGTCAAAAAATGAATCTAAAAAAATGTATTTGTTGATTGATAAACAGAAATTCTCAAACAAAAGTTGTCAGTTCACTGTCGAATGATAGGAAGAAACAAAGTTGAATTGATATGTAGCCAGGATAAAACATCCTGTTTCTAGGGGGAGAAGACCCTAAAAGGTCAAAAATACAACTCCTTGTTCCTGATTTAATTCTCTTTCCATCACAGCAAAGATTTTATTTTAATTTTAAAATGTCAGAACTGGGAGGGGCCTTAGGACAGAGAATACCAGCTGGGAAAGATCTTAAAGAGAACTTAAGAGCAGGAAGGCTCCTGAGACACCAACTTAGCTTGATTAATGGTCCACCAGGCCTAGAGTCAAGAAGAGCTGAGTTCAAATCCAGCCTCAGACACTTATTAGCTGTGTGACCCTGGGCAAGTCAAGACCTCAATCTCCTCATCTGTTTAAAAAAAAACAATGGGGATAATAATAGCACCTGTTTCCCAGAGTTTGTTTTTTTTTTTTAATCAAACAAGATAATAATTGTTAAAGTCTGCAAATTTATGTAAGTGCCTGACAGTGAACACTATATAAATGTTAGCTATTATTTGGTGAAGCCTACTGTGATATTTAAAAAGTTAGAGAGACATAGTCTCTGGGTGATTAATTCTTTCATTAATAATTAATAATGCTAGTATTTTATGAATAAAAAGGAATAGTCATTTCACTAAGAACCTCTTCTCAGAATGTTATTTTTCAATAACTGAAATAAATGTTGAATTTCAGTTTTAGGTTAATGAAAATAAAGATGTAATTTTTATTCCTTATTAGAATATAAGCTCCTTGATGGAAAACACTGGTTTTTGCCTTTCTTTGTATCCTCAGTCCTTAGCCCAGTACTTGACACATAGTTGGTGTTTAATAAATGCTTGTTGATTATTTCCCATTTAACTTCATGGAACCTGTGGAATCCATCCAAGAACCTTTTTTTTAAGAAACTCTGATCCAACCCAACCTTCTAATTTAACTAGGGCCAAGGGAGGGAAGGTGATTTGCTTCAGGTCAAAGCTAGTAAATGATACCAAATCAAAGAGTGACTAGAAAAGCCCTCCCTCTGTACCAACCCTCCCGAAGCCAGCCAATTGAACAGGCAAAATAACTACATTAATCCCAGCACCCACCCTTGGTCAGTCCGTAAGCATTGATTAAGTACCTAGCAAGTCCCAGGCTCTGTGCTAAGTGATGGGGATGAAAAAAAAGGCAAAAGACTGTCCCTGCCCCCAAAGAGAAAGGCAATTTGCAAATGACCATGTGCAAACCAGCCATATACTGGATAGATAGGACATAACCAACAGAATTAAGGGGGATAGGGAAAGGCTGCCTGGAGAAGGTGGGATTTTAGCTAGGACTTGAAAGAAGGCAGGAGGCAGAGGTGAGGAGGCAGAACATTCCAGGCATGGTGTAGCCAGTGAAAATGCCCAGAGCTGAGAGGTAAACTGTCTTGTTCACAGAACTGCAAAGAGGCCTTTGTCACTGGATGGCTGAGTTCGTGTGGGTGTGGAGGGAGGGGTATAAAGGAGCCACTGAAGTTTATTGAGTGGGGAGAGGGATGGATCTGATGAAACCTGTGCTTTAGGAAAATCCCTTTGGTGGCTGAAAGGAGAAAATGTTCGTAGAGTAATGTATTAACCCTCTTGATTTGCTTGAGCCTTGTTACTATCCAGGAGAAAGGTGAAGGTCTGGGAAGCTCAGACCCAGCCAATTGGAGCCTGCTCCTGCCTTACATACCAGTCAGTGATCCTTTTTGAGACTGTAGTTGAAACCACAAGGCTGAACTTATTACCAAGTGCCTGTATCTAGAAACTGCAAGGCTGATCCTATAATTCATCTAAAATAAAGTAACATTGTCATTGTTAGCTTTAAATACTTGGGTGTAACCCCCTTCCAGAGACCTCTCAGACTAGCAGAGTGAAACTCTGCTTGTAAGCTTTTCTGGCCATTAACCTCTAAATAGTTAGATCACCTCTGACTCTGGACTACTGGTTTTTGGTCCCTCACGGGGCTCAGGGCTGGGTTTGGGAAGGTTCTGGTCAGTCAGCAGTTGCCAGAGAAACTTGGTGAGAAACTTGAGGTAGGCAGACACCCTTCCTCCACATCTTCCCTCTCCAAACCAGGCAGCTATTGCAACAATCCAGTGGTCTCCCCTGAGTCTTTTCTTTTGTAGATTAAACACCCCCATTTTCTGTGTCCTCATGCCGATTACCCTTCTATGGATGCTCTCCAATTTCTTCATGTCCTTTTAGAACTGTGATGCCTAGAACCGAACCCAATACTGTACATGTGCAGATCTGTCCTCCAATAGGGAAAAGGCCAGAGGGCCTCTTACCTCCTTGTCCCTAGAAGCTATAGTCCTCAGTGAAGCCCAAGATGGCATTAAATTTTTCACAACATTAACTCATAATGAGAGGAGAGCTGGAAGTGGGCTTAGAACATATATGGTTTGAACATAATATGTTCCCTTGACTATTAGAATGTGGGGATGGAAACTTAGTGAACATTAGTGCAGGGGTCTTTAACCTTATCTGTATCCTAGTGCCCTTGGTCAGTTTGGTGAAGTCTATGGTCAGGCTCCTCCAAAGAATATTTTTAAATGCATAGAAGAAAATTATTTCAACTACATTGAAATATAGCCATCAAACTATTTTTAAAAAAAAGACTAGTCCAACCTGGTCATAATATAAAGGAAGAAACTAGTGCCTGGGGAGGAGATACAGGGAAATGACAATATTATGTCACATAACCAGTAACTCGAAGTGTTTGTTTGAATACTTTGAGTACACCCAGCCCTTTTGTAATAAAGAAGATGACAGAGTCCCCCACCACCCTGGAGTTTCTAGATTAGTGAGGGAGAAAATGTTACTAGCAGGAAACACTTGGAACAAGACAAGACTTAATAACATAGTAATGATCTGTTTAAGCCATAGAGGATCCAGGAAAGGCATCATCATGCAGGAAATGGATCTTGAGTGGTTCTTTGGGCTAAAGTAGAAAGAACATTGTCTTTGGGGACTGAGTTCTTCAATTTCAACCCCACGTCTGATACTCTATATGCAAACTTTAGTAAGTTATTGCTCCTTTCTGGGCCTCAGTTTCCTCATCTGCAAAATGGGAAGGTTTGACAAGATGGCCTCTGACAGGAACAGGGAGAAGTTGAGTAGGCAGATAAAAAGGGGAAAGAATTCCAGGGAATTTTGGGAAAGTGGAGGATGAGGGGGTAGGAAGGGCAATGAATAGCTCCAGGAGAAATAACAACTGCTAACATTTTACAGATGAGATCACACAACTGGGCAAGATTCAAATTCTGTGGGGGAAGGTTGACTCTCACAGTCCAATTCTGACTTCATTTCCCATGGTGAAAGTAGGACCCACCAGGAGTAGATTATTGATTGACTCCCTAGCAATGCTGAGCCAAGAAGGGTAGTACTATCAATCAGTAGGACTATGTATTCCCTCTGTGAATGGGGAGAATCTTTTCCTGGCTATCTATGGACTGTGATATGAGTCTATTAAATGGGTTAGTTGACAGTGGTGATGGTGGTGGTGCTGGTAGTGGCGTTATTGATGAGGTGCAGGCTCTGGGAACCCCCCTTGAACTCTGATTAAATTGTCCTATTTGATAAGGCATTTGCATGAGGCCATAAGCCTTACATTGTGGTTGGCCCAAACCTCTGTTACTAGACTTCCCACCCTTGAGCCTATCAAAATATAAATCCACCCCTGAACTGACCTAGTCCACCATTGTCTGTAGTCTCCAGGTAGCCTCCAGCAACTTCCCACTCTTAATCACTCATTGAAGACCCTCCCCAAATCCCTCCTCTAGACCACCCCTAGATTCCTCCCACAACCTTCTGTATATAAGAGCCAATCTTGTCTCCGTGTTTGGGAGAGTGCCATAGAATAACCTACCACAGGCTTACTCTGTGTCCAATACAAGTGAACTTTACTTTTCTTTGGCTGAGAAGACTTAAGTTGAATTCATTCAGCAGGACCTGGAGTGGTGGTATTTTGGGGTCTCCAGAGCAACCCTAACCCTCTTTATGGGTAGCCTCTTCATTTTGAAACTAAATAAAGTCTGTACTAATATAAGCATGCTCTCTCAATTGACTGAATGATTAAGGGAATGCCCATTTTTGGAGAGAAAAATGAGCCAGCAATTTTTCTCGTCATTGTCTTTTTGAGCCTCTTTTGCCATCTGAGTTAGTCTATTTTTTTAATGTATATATATTTGTTTGTTTTACATATATATAAATATAAAATATTTTTTTAATGTTTTATTAACTTCTGGTTTACATCATTCATTTCCATCAGATTTTGAGTTACAATTTTTTCCCCATTTTTCCCCTATCCATAACCCCAAAATAGCAGTCCCACAGGATATCCCCTCATCCACTTTGCTCTCTCCCATCTCTTCTCCCATACCCACTTCGACTTTTCCAATAGGGCAAAGTGAATCCCCATGCCCCAATGCCTGCACATCTTATTTCCCAATTATATGTAAAATAACATTAATAATAGTATTTATATATTTTTAAAACTTTGAATTACAGATTCATTCCCTTCCTCCCTTGTCACCCACCCTTACTAGGAAGACAAGCAATTCAGTATATGTTGTACATGTGTAGCTATGCAAAACATTACCATAGTAGATATATTGTAAAAGACTGACTATATTTCCCTCCCTCCTATCCCACCTCCCACCTGGACCACTCCCCACTTTGATCCTGTCCCTTTTCAAAAGGGGGTGCTTCCAACTTCCATCCCCCCAGACTGCCCTCCCTTCCATCATCTCCCTCCCCAAACCCCCCCCCCCCATGTAGGGTGAGATATCCCATTTAGTATGTATGTCATTCTCTCCCTGAGCCAAATTCAATGAGAATAAGGTTTTGCCTTTTTGCCTTCCTGTTCTTCCCCTCCCCTGCAACCACTTTCCCTTGCCTCTTCTACATGAGATAGTTTCCCCCATTCTGTCTCTCCCCATCTCCTCTCCTTATGTTCCTCTCTCACCTCTCAATTTCACTCCTTAAGTATCATCCCTTCCCATTAAACTGGTCCTGTGCCCTCTATGTATACCTATAAACATATATACACACATTCACATATGTATTCATATGCCCATATACCCTTCTTCAGCTTTTTTCATACTGAGAAGGTTTCATCAGTTACAGTTAGTTTTTCCATGTAGGAATGTAAATAGTTCAACTTTGATAAGTTCCTTATGATTTATTTTCCATGTTTACTTTCTCAAGCATCTCTTGCTTCTTGTGTCTGAATGTCAAATTTTCTATTCAACTCTGGTTTTTTCCTCAAGAATGCTTGAAAGTCTTTTATTCCACTGAATGACCATATTTTCCCCTGAAACATGATACTTAGTTTTGCTGGGTAGGTGATTCTTGGTTTTAATCCCAACTCCTTTGCTCTATAGAATATCATATTCCATGCCCTTCAATCCCTTAGTGTAGAAGCTGCCAGATCCTGCGCTATCCTGATTGTGTTTCCACAATATTGAAATTGTTTCTTCCTGGCTGCTTGTAATATTCTCTCCTTGATCTGGGAATTCTGGAACCTGGTTACAATATTCCTAGGAGTTTTCTTTTGGGGATCTTTTTCAGGAGGTGATTGGTGGATTCTTTCAACCTCTATTTTGCCCTATGGTTCTAAAACATCTGGGCAATTTTCCTTGAGAATTTCTTGAAGGATGATGCTTAGATTCTTTCTTTGATCATGGTTTTCAGGTAGTCCAATAATTTTTAGGTTATCTCTCCTGGATCTATTTTCCAGGTCAGTGGTTTTTCCCATGAGATATTTCACATTGCCTTCTAATCTTTCATTTGTTTGGATCTTTTTAACAGCATCTTGATTTCTCATAAAGTCACTAGCTTCCATTTGCTCCAGTCTAATTCTAAAGGAATGATTCTCCCCAGTGAGCTTTTGAGATTCTTTTTCCATCTGGCAAATTTGGCTTTTTAAAGCATTCTTCTCCTCATTGCCTTTTTGTGCCTCTTTTGCCATTTAATTTAGTCTATTTTTTAAGGTGTTGTTTTCCTCAGTCAGGCTGTTGACTCTCATTTAATACTTTTCTTGCATCGTTCTCATTTCTCTTCCCAATTTTTCCTCCACTTCTCTTATCTACTTCTTAAGGTCCTCTATGGCCTGTAACCAGCTCATATTTTCATTTGGGGCTTTTGGTGCAGGAGTTCTGACCTCCCAGTCCTCCTCCTGTTCCATGCTTCAATCCTCTTTGCCCCCAAAATAGGAGTCTAATGTTGAATTTTTCTGTTTATTTTGTTTCCTTTGGCTAGGCATGTTGTCACTCAATTACTTGACTTTTGGGTTTGTTGTCATAGTAGGACTCTGCCACTAGCCAGGGGAGCTCTCGTCCCAAATGCTGGGGTTTTCCCAACTGCTGGAGGTATTAGTTGGGTGGCCTCTCTGAAGCCTCCACACACTCTGGCAAGCTGGTCACACACACCAAGACCTCCACCCCAGACCTCAATCCAGATCCAAGAAGGGTAAAGCAAGAGCAATTACCCCCCAGACTGATCACCGGGTCCCCCTACAGTTCACAGGCCAAGAGCTGAAGCTGCAATGCGGCAATGTGGCACAAGCTGCACCGGCTTCTCAGCAGCTTCTCGTCCCCAGGGGAAGAAGCCGACGCGTTCTCCCAACCAGTCTCAAAGTCCATAGGGCACTGACCTCTCACTTTGTCCTAGGTATCTATGTGTTGGTAAATCTGGAAATGCCAAAACTGCTGGTGTTCTGGAGTCCCTCCATCTGGCTGCTGGTCCAGCTGCCCTGGGGCTAAAACATCTGACTCACAAGGGCTCAGCTCCCAGAGTGCTATGCTGGCCACTCCCTGCTGGGCTGCCAAGATGTCCTCAGCAGGAGGTTAGCTTCTCTGTGTCATTTTATGGGTTCTGGAGCTCCAGAGGTCATTCAGAGTCCCCCTTTTACATAATTTTGAAGTGGTGTGGGTGAGAGCTCCCTGAAAGTGCTGTTTCTACTCTGCCATCTTGACTCCGCTCCCCCTCCCCCGTTAGTCTATTTTTAAGGTGTTATTTTCTTCAGTCAGGTTGTTGACTCTCATTTCATAATTTTCTTGCATCATTCTCATTTCTTTTCCCAATTTTTCCTCCGCTTCTCTTATTTGATTTTCAGAATCCTTTTCGAGCTCCTCTATATCCTGTAACCAGCTCATATTTTTCTTGGAAGCTTTTGGTGCAGGAGTTCTGACTTCACTGTCTTCCTCCTGTTCCATGCTTTGATCCCTTTTGTCCCCAGAATAGGAGTGTAAAGTTGGGTTGTTCTGTTTGCTTTGCTTCCTTTGTCTGCTCATGTTGTCACTCAATTACTTGACTTTTGGGCTTTTTGCCACAGTAGAACTCTGCTACCAGAAACGGGAGCTTTATCCCAAATGCTAGGGTTTTTGCAGCTGCCTAAGGTATTAGTTGGGTGCCTTCTCTGAAGCCTTCACATGCTCTGGCAAGCTGAGCCAGCAATTTTTCATGAGAAATACATCAAAGGCAGATGCTTCCAAGATGGAGTCATGAACCAAAGAGTTTTTTTGTGAGAGATACTCCCAAATTGTACACTGGACCATCAAGTCTTGGGGGTCAAAAAGCACATAAACATTAATTATTTGATCAATGCCTTGCACACAGTGGGTACCTGATAAATATGTATTTAACTGAAACATACATATATGGTAAAAATTGTGTGAGAGACTAATAGTTATCTGTCTTTTTTTTCTTGGCATGCATTAAGTGGCACTAAATGTAATCTGAAAAAGAGTGGATGGAGCTCTCCCAAGGTGACTAACAATGCTTGGGAGCAATTATACATGCACAGATATGATTCAGCAAGTATTCATGGTATCCACTTTATGAAAGGAGATACCACTGTATAAAAGGCAATACTTCTCCATGTTTTCAAAATAAAGCAATTGTCTTGAGTGCCCTCCAAGAAAAAAAAAAAGATTTAACCTCAGGTCATTTTGATGGCAAATCTGTCATGACATCAGTTGGCTACCCAGCTACTTCAAAAGCACATGATGGGTTTGGGGATAATTGATATTAGTGGGTCTCTGTCTCTCACCCCCACATGGATTTCATCCTGATACCTTTTCTCTCTCCCTCTCCCTTCCTTTCTCCTCCTCTAGGATCTATCACAGGCAGGATTTGAATCCAAATCTTCCTGACTCCAAAAGCCAGCCTTCTTCTTCTTCTTTTTTTTGTTGAAGCAAATGGGGTTAAGTGTCTTGCCCAGGGACACACAGTTAGTAAGTGACTGAGGTCAAATTTGAACTCAGGTTTTCCTACTCCAGGGCCTAACTCTATCTACTGCACCATCTAGCTGCCTCATCCTAGGCCAACCTTCTAATGACTACCCCTGCAATGCCTTTCTTCCTTCTCTTGACAACCCAGCCATCTCCCCTTCCCCATAAAAACCCTCCCACTGCCCCTTAGGAATTACTTATAGGAACTAGACCTGCAAGTCCAATTCGGTCATTTTGTAGAGAAGTAAATGAAGGCCCCAAGAAAGGAAAAGCCTTGCACAAGATGGTCCAGGAAGTGGCAAAGCCATGTAGTAAACCCTGATCATCTGACCTTTTCTCAGATCTCCTCCTCCTTGACCTCCTTGAAGCCTTTGACACAGAGATCACTCTCTCTTCCTTGATACTCTCTGCCTTCTAGGTTTTCAGGACACCACTCTCCTGGTTTTCCTCCTATCTGGTTGCTGGTTAGTGGTACAGTGGAGAGAGGCCCAGTCTGAAGTCAGGATGACCTGAGTTCAAATTTGACCTCAGACACATACTAGCAGCATGACCCTGGGCAAATCACTTAACTCTGTTTGCCTCAATTTCTCCCTCTGTAAAATGAGCTGGAGAAGGAAATGTCAAATCACTCCATTATCTCTGCCAAGAAAACCATAAATGGGGTCACAGAGAGTCAGACATGATGGGACAACAATAAATCTGACCACTCCTCTGCCTCATTCCCTGGATCTTCCTCCAGGGCATGCCCTTATTTAACAGTAGATGTCCCTCAGGATTCTGTCCTGGGTCCTCTTCTCTCCTCCTCCATACTATTTCACTTGGTGATCTCATCACCTCCCACAGATTTAATTACCTTCTCTATGCTGACAACTCTCAAATCTTACCTTTCCTGCCCCAGCCATCTCACATCTCTAATTACCTTTTAGACACCTTGAAATGGATGTCCAGTAGATCCCTTAAACTCCTTGTGTCTAAAACAGAACTCATTATCTCTCTCCCTAAACCCTCCCCCCAACCCCACCTTCCCTATTACTGTAGAAGGCAACACCATGCTCCCAGTCCCTTAGGTTCCCAACCTAGGAGCTATCTTGGATACCTCACCTTCTCTCCCCTGCCCCCCCCATATCCAAGCCGTTGCCAAGGCCTGTCCATTTTACCTTTGCAGCATTTCTCAAATATGCCCCCTTCTCCCCTCTGACACTGCTACCATCCTAGTGCAGACCCTCATCACCTCACGCCTGGATTATTGTAACAGCTGCTGGAGGGTATGCCTGCCTCAACTCCTTCCCTACTCTAATCCATCCTCCATTTAGCCATTAAGTGATTTTCCTAAATCACGGCTCCAAATACATCACTCCCTACTCAACAAACTCCAGTGCTTTCCTATCCCCTCCAGGACCAAATAGAAAATACTCTGGCATTCAAAGCCCTTCCTAACCCAGACTTCTCCCATACCTCGGTCCCCACCATATTCTTTGATCCAGTGACACCGATCACTTGACTGTTCTATGAGTAAGACACTATCTCTCAGCTCGGGACATTTTCTCTGGCTCTCCCCTATGCCTGGAAGGTCCTTCCTCCTCCATTCTGACTACTGACCTCATTGGATGCCTTTCATTTCCAACTAAATCCTACCTCCCCCAATCTCTCTTAATCACAGTGTCTTCCAGAACCTTATTTCCTATTTATCTTCTATATACCCCTGACCTGTGTCTTCCTTAGTTCTTTGATGTCAATTAATAATAAACATTTATTAAATGACTACTACAATCCTGGCACTGTGCTAAGTTCTGAGGATATAAAGTTAAAACAGTCCCTGCCTTTAGGGCAGCTAGGCACAATGGACAGAGCCCTGGGTCTGGAGTGAGGAAGACCTGAGTTCAAATCTAACCTGGGCTGTGTGACCCTGGGCAGGTCACTTAACCTATGTTTGCCTCAGTTTCCTCATCTGTAAAAAATGGAGATAAAAATAGTACCTACCTTTCAGGGTTGTTGTGAAGATCAAATGAGATAATAGTTTGTTGTTGTTCAGCTGTTTCAGTCATGTTCAACTCTTCATGATCCCATTTGGGGTTTTCTTGGCTAAATACTGGAGTAGTTTGCCATTTCCTTCTCCAGCTCATTTTACCGATGAGGAAACTGAGGCAGATTGGGTTAAGCGACTTGCCCAGGGTCACACAGTCAGTAAACATTAGGCTGGATTTGAATTCAGATCTTCTAAATGTTAGCTCTCATTATTATTATTATTATTATTATTATTATTATTTAACCAGGTCATTTTGTTTGTTCCCACCCACCCATCTTCCTTTGGTCTGTATCACTTCATCTGTCTTCCCATATTTCTTGGAATTACTCATAGTCATCATTTCAGCATATACCTCTATATACTATATACAGAAAAAATAAGAAGTGGACACCAGGTGGTTTGGGGAGAGAGGGAGGGAACTAACAGTTGGTTTGTAGGGGGGAGGAGGGAGAAAGTACATATATACTGAGGCTGCCTAATTGTTGTAGATCTGGGCTGCACCCTCAGACTTAGCCAAGGGAGCAGACCAGTCTGGGCAGAGAAGAGCAAGGACGAGAGCTGAAAGGAGGAACAGAGCACACACAGAGAGGAATTGAGTCTCTGGGAGAGGCTGTTCGACCTAGGACAAGTCACTTAACCTAATCTACTTATCTAAACAACCTTATTCCAGGGAACTCGCAAGCCTCAAAGATGGCAGCCTGAGAGAGAGGAAATGGCAGAATCTCTGGACACAAGATAATAAGTCGTCAAGAAGCCAGCCTAGACCCAAAGGGGTTCCTGGATGAAGAGCTGAGTATTAGAGAAGTTCCTAAGAACTTCTTAGGATAGCCCCAGAGCTGAAGGGACAGCAAGGCACCTAACGTAATGAAAAGTCCCTTTATGAGGAGCCCATTGGTTCAAACCTGGTTCGACGATGACATAATACAATATCCAATACAATATAGATATTAAAACAAAGCCTCTGAAATTCATGGCAATATCTTTCCTTAAAAATCTCTAAAGAAGGAGTGGCTAGGTGGTACAGTGAGTAGAGTAGCAGCCCCTGGAGTCTGAAGGACCTGAGTTCAAATCCAGCCTCAGACACTTAACACAAAAAATAGCTGTGTGACCTTGGGCAAGTCACTTAACCCCAATTGCCCTCCAAAAAAAAGCAAAAAACAAAACAAAACAAAAAAATCTCTAAAGAAACCTAGTAGGAGATTCCTTCCTATCCTAATGTCACCAGCTCCTGGCATTTAGGAAGCTTTCTCTGAAGGCAGACTTTGCAGATGATGGGCACTCAGGAGTATCTAGGGTGCACTAGGGTTACTGTCTGGAGAAGGCCTAAGAACAGTCTGGCTTTAGGTGAAGGAAATGCTTTATAAGTGTGTTGTTGTTGTTTGTCCTTCATTCTCAAAGAGGGCCACGACATCAGGGAGGTGATACCATGACATGCAAGTGAATTGGATTTAAGTGAGGAAGGGCTCTGCAAAGTCACCAGCCTCACTTTTTCCTCCAGAGCCCTCTGGGTCCAGTGTCAAGAAAAGATCAAAGACAGCTGCAGATGGTTCAGGATGCAGTGAGAGACCTTGGCCATTTCAAGGTAAGGTCTCAGTTTGAATCTGAGAGAAACCCTGGAAGGTGGCCGGCCAAAACAGAAACAATTGCTGTTTACATTTACTCTGGCCAGTCAAGGTCCAAACAATGACCAGGTGGGGCTTGGCCTGAGACTTAAGTTTCTAGGAAGAGTAAACTGGAACTAATTGATTTAAGTGTATTTTAAGTGTATTATCTGGCACATCAGCTTTTCCCACGGGGAACTCTCCAAAAAAGATAATTAAAACAGGAGTAAGCCTTGAGTCACTCAAGGACCATAGCTCATGAATCATATTGACTTTCTCCTAGTTAGTGAAAGGACAGCTAGATGTGAAGTGAATGTGAGTTCAAATCTGACCTCAAATACTAGCTGGGTGACCCTGGACAAGTCACTTCACCCTGTTTACCTCAGTTTCCTCCTCTGTAAAATGAGAATGAAACGACAAACCACTCCAGAACAAGAAAACTCCAGATGGGGTCAGGAAGAGTCAGGCATGGCTGAACAGCAGCAGAGAGGACAAAATTAGTTTTAAGAGAAAACATTTAATAAAATGACACAGTAAAAAAAATTTTTTTTAATCCCCAATAAATCACAGATACAGTGTCAGTGAGTATTGGATATAACTAAGGAACATGTGTGGAGGGCATAGAGGTAGGGAGCTATTTAACTCTAAAGTAGGCCCTCTGAAGTCCAACTTCTCCAGTCCTAAACCCAGTTGTTAACTCCAATCTCAGTCTGTTTCCTCCAGACTCCATTTTTAACCCTAGCTGCCATCCTAATCTCTAAAGACAATCACAGCCCCAAACCCAGATTTAACTCATCCCTATGCCTAGTCCTAAACCCAGGCCCAGCCTTATTCCCATTCCTATCTCCAACACTAAATCCTGATCCTGATCCTCACTCCAACTCTAATCCCCCAATAATAGTCCCCATTCTTCACTAGCCCCCATCTCCCAGATGAGCCTAAACAGCAGCTCCAACCCAAGAGCTCCTAGCTCTAACAGACCCCGGGGCTGAGGCTCCTCCTACCTCCCAGGCATTCCCTCCAGAGTTCACAAAGCTTGTCACAAAGCTTTAGCTGCCTATTAAAGGAAGTTATTTTTAAAATGCATTGGAGAGCCCTCCCTATAAAACCCCATTGTCCAGGAGAACAATATTCCCATTTTGTCCAGCGAGAAGCTCAGAGCATGGCCAAGGCTCATTCTCCTTGCTTCAGCCCTGGGAGGGAAGCATGTTTCTGCCTATCTCCCAGCTCTGGGGAGGGAGCCAGGCAACGGGGAGAAGGTCAAGGACTGTAGGAAGTGGAATCTGGCTGTTCTGAGGGAGTTATCAGTCTGACGCTGGTTTCTAGGGTGGGGGAAAAACACAAAACAAGAAAAGAGGGGGGTCATGTGGAAGGAACCCCAGCCATGGCTTGACCAGCCAGAATGGGGTCTGGCTGCCACTCTTGCTCACCAGAGGCCTTGGCCACCCAGGGTGTTGATTAGGGTTAGGTTCAAAAGGCCTTAACTATTCATAGCTCTCTTCTTGTGAAGAAATGCCAAGCTGGAAGGAGGAGACAGTCAGGCAATACACAAACCCTAGCTAGGACTATCTTTTTTTTTTCTATCCTACTGAAATTAATAAATAATAATAACCATAATGATCACTTGCGTAGGTTAGGCTCCCCTGTCCCCCCACCTCCCAATTAACCAGGGATACTTCTGGATAAAGAGGGAACAAAAAAGCCGTGGGGGACTCAGACCTACTGAAAAAAAGTCCTGTGCATTATAATTACTACCATTTACAGAGCTGGTTAAAGTTTGCAAAACACTTCAGAGATGTTATATTTTAGAACTCGAGCACCTTCTGCTTAAGACCGGTCCTGATTATTGCCAAAGGCAGGGATGGCTTCCTGCCATCACATCATCTGGTATTCATTTTGTTTATACTTCTGTGTGTCTGCATAGTAGAATGTAAACTCCTGGAGAGCAGGAAATAGGGTTGGTTTGTTTGTTTTAACCTTTGTATCCTCAGGCACATAGTAGGTGGTTAATAAATACTTATTGAAGCATATAGTAGGTGGTTAATAAATACTTATTGATTAATTAATTCTTGCCACTTAGCAAGAATAATTTGTTCAGACAGGAAAGCAACCAGATGCTGCTCCCTTTCCCAGGCAGTTGGATCCGATTCAAGCTTTTTCCTAGCATGGTCCCACCTTTGTCTCCAGTCTAGAATTCTGGAGTCTCCCTTCCCTCAACTTCCCCATTCAACTGAATTTAAAAGTCGACACCAGGGGCCATTCTTGTGAAACTTGCCCCAGGAACCAAGATAACTAGCTATGGCTTTATCTTCTCTACCACATCAGAGACCAACCAAGCATGATTTGCTTAAAAGCAGTCAGTTGTTAGACCTTTCTAGTCACAAAAGGATCTAGATTCCCACTAACCTAGCTGCCCCAAGACCTGCGGAATCTTCTCAGAAAGGCACCCAGCCAATATCCCTCCCCTCATTCCTCTACACCTACTCAATTCACCAGGAAGTGAGAACAAAGGAAATGGGAGGGGTGGGAGGAGAGAGAATTGTGGAGGATGGTTCCTGGTTCCTAGAGAATTCTGAATTTTTTGATCCCTATTGGCCCTTTGGTTCTTCCATCAAGGAAGGGCCAAGAGTGACTGGGAAGAAGGAAGGAGGGAAAAAAAAAGGACTAAAGAAGGGAATTAATTGGCCAAGTATCAAACCACTCTGAAATGAGAAGGTCAAGACTTAACCTGGGTCCTCTGAGTCCAGAGTAAATCCTTTTTTCACTATTAACACTCAGGCCTAATGAAAGTTATTTGAGATGCAATGACTTCTAGGCTCTGACGTAGGAGATTTGCTTAAAGCTCTGGCTTCACGGGCAGCTAGGTGGTGCAGTGAATAGAGCACCGGCCCCTGAAGTCAGGAGGACCTGAGTTCAAACCCAACCTCAGACACTTAACTGGAAAATTAGCCGTGTGACCTTGGGCAAGTCACTTAACCCCAATTGCCCTCCAAAAAGCAAAAAAAAAAAAAAAAAAAAAAGATCTGGCTTCACTCATGAAGAAAACCTTTCCCTGGCTACAGAGACGTTTGTTCTAGGCCTTCTCTTTCATATCAAGCAACTCTGAATATTGCTTTGTGGAATTAGGAAAAAATAATCTGGAGGAACAAAGGGTCAACAATCCCAAGGGAAATCAAGAGGAAAAAAATGGGGGGGGGGGAGCTAGCAGTAATAGATATCCAACTATACCACAAAGCAGTAATTATCAAAATGATTTGGTGCTGGTTAAAAAAAAAGGCTGAACAGTGGAACAAATTAGACACAAAACATAGAAAGCAAATAAATGCAATAGCCTAGCATTTGATAAACCCAAACTCCAGATACAGGGCTAAGAACTGTATCTGGACAAAACTTCCAGGAAAACTAGAAATCAATCTGGCAGAAATTAGGTTTAGACCAACACTTCACACAATACACCAACATAAGTTCCAAATGGGTACATAACAGACATAAAAAGGTAATATTATAAACAAATTTGAGGTATAAGAAAATTACATTTTGGGTATGTTTGTAAAGAATTTATGACCAAACAGGAGATGGAGAGGAATAGACAGTTTTTATTATGTAAAATTTAAAGGTTTTTACCCAATCAAATCCAATGAGGCTAAAATTAGAAAGGAAAGTTAACTGGGGGGGGGGGGTGTGGGGGGAAACCTCGGCAGCAAATTTCTCTTATAAGTATATTATTTTCAAAATATACAATGAACTGATGCAAATTTATAAGAATAAAAGCCATCCACCAATTGATAAATGGTCAAAGGATATGAACAGGCAGTCCTCAAGGGGAAAAAACCAAATCTATTAAAGTGTGTTGTGTTGTTCAGACAATTTATTGAGGTCTTAGGGGTCTTGGGAACCCCAGAATTCAAGGACAAATAACTTGGGTCTTGCCTCAAATGAATTTGACCCAAGTCTTCTTTCAGTCAGAGACAAAGTTTATTAGAACACCAGTTGGAATGGTCACAATTTTAAGGTCAGATTCTTAACAAACCTGAGCAATTCAGTGGAAGGCAAAATGGACCTTATATACAGTGGTCAAGGAGTGGGTCTAGATGGAATCAAGTCTAAGGTGGATCAGGTGAAAGGGCAGTTAAAAAGATAATACTGAAATGAGCCCTAGGCAAACACCTGGGCCAAGCAGTTGAATGGGGGAGGGAGGGGGAAGGATTTCCAAGGCTTATAAGGGGTCATTTTCAATAAAGTCTTTTGGGAATTTTCTTAACAAAGATACTGGAGCAGAGTTCATTCTACAGATGAGAATATTGAGTGAGACAAACCAGGTTAAGTGACTTGGGCAGGGTCATATAGCTAGAAAGTGTCTGAGACTGGATTTGAATTCAGATTTTCCTAACTTTAGGCCTGGCACTCTATCCACTGTGCCAACTAGCTATCTATAGCTATATGGGGGAAAAATGCTTCAAATCTCTAATATTTAGAAAAATGCAAATTAAAGCAATTCTGAGGTTCTAAAATTCACGTACTCATCAAATTGGCAGAATTCTCACACACTCACAAGAAAAATTACAAATGACAAATGTTGGAGGTGCTGTGGGAAAACAGGCACATTATTGCCCAGTTGGTGGAAGTATGAATTGGTCCAGCCACTTTGAAAAACAATTTGGAACTACGCCCCCAAAGTCACTAATCTGAGCATACCCAGAAATATCACTAGGCCTTTTTCTCCCAAGGAGATCAAAGAAAGAGGAAAAGGACCCTTTTGTACAAAAATGCTCACAACAGCTCTTTTTGTATCTGGTGAGGAACTAAAAACTAAAGCCCATCTGCTTCTCTGTCTTTTGGGAATGAAAGATCTTTGATTGCAGAAAGTCTTTCTTTTACATTTGTGTCCCTAGCACTTAGCATAGTCCCTGGCACACAGTAAGCACTTAATAAATGTTTTTTCTTTGATTCAATTATTTGATTCTTTTGTCTCACCTCCACCCCCAGCCCCACTGCTGAAATCCTTCCCTCCTTTCAAAGAGGTGCCCCTTCCTCCATTTAGCCTCTTCCTGATTTCTCCCTTCTGTGTTACCTTCTGCATTTGACTCTCTCCTAATCACCTATTACGTTCTAATTATACCTAATACACTAATTTGTATTGCTTATTTGTACATCTTATGCCCCTACTAAACTGTAAAATTGTCAGATAGGACTTGTTTTATTTCTCTTTCTGTTTCCTCTCACAACACTCAGGTTGGGTACATACACTTGGGTACGAACTCCTAATGTAATGCCTTATGAGCCCCCATTAGTGTGCTGCTAGACACCATGATCTGATGAAACCACAAGGAAGAGAACAAAGAAAGAGAAAACTCCTCAAGGAGTAATCTCTTTAAGGGACAGGCTTCTTTGATCTTTCAGCAGAACTAGCAGCTCAGCCTCTCTTAAGCACCCTGAGAGTATAACCAATGAGATGACTCAAACTGATTCAATCAGAAAGAGATGATCACACTCTATAAGGGGATCACAAGGTGTTAAAACCTTGTTTACCCATTGACACCTAGTGAGCTATAATTATATCAACTGAGCTGAGAGAAGGGGGGAGGAGTAGTTTAGGTGGAACTAAACCCTCTCCCATTTATATTAGGTCCAACTCTCTAAAAATCTATTATCTCATTAGTGTGGGGAGCTTTCAATGAAAAGAAAGAAGCCACAACTCATTTATAACTTAGTAGGTGGTCTTTGAGACTATCACTCTGCCCAACCTGGTAATAAAGAGAGTTTCTCTGAATTGAGCTAAGTTAATCCTTGGACAACAAATAAAAGTCCCTCACTGGGTCCTATCAGGACCTGCCAGAGCTAGGAATCAGGTGGTAGAGTCACCTCAATACCACAGGGAGGTATTAGAGAAAGTATAATGAAAAGATTCAGGATTTAGAGCTGAGACAGATGTTAGAGATGGTCTAGTCTAGGTAGTCTTCACCTGAAGTCTGTGAACTTAGTAAAAAAAGACTTCTTTAAAAATATTATGAGACTGTATTTCAGTAATATTGGTTTCCTTTGTAACCCTCTATATTTATTTTGTGCATTTGTTGTTGTTGTTCAGTCATGTTGGACTCTCAATGACCCCATTTGGGGTTTTCTTGGCAAAGATACTTGGAGAGGTTTCCCATTTCCTTCTCCAGCTCATTTTACAGATGAGGAAATTGAGGCAAACAGGGTTAAATGACTTGCCCAGGGTCACACAGCTGAATAATTAGAGTAACATTACATTTTACAGAGAGCACATTTTATAGTTAGGTTCATATAGGGTGAATCTTGGTGGTAGTTGTTTAGTCATTTCAATCATATCTAACTCTTTGTAGCCCCATTTGGGGTTTTCTTGGTAAAGATACTAGAATGGTTTGCCATTTCCTTCTCCAGCTCATTTTACAGAGGAGGAAACTGAGACAAACAGGGTTAAATGACTTGCTCAGGGTCACACATCTAGCAAGCTCTTATTATGGACAACTGAGGCAAATATAGGACGGCATAGCCAATTAGAATTCAGGAGTGTTTATTCACTGGCCAGGGTCTGTCTCCCAGGTAAAAACCAAGGGAAGGCAGCCCCAAGCAGTCTGTCTAGCAAGCTTTTATACACTAAAAAGTACTTCCTGAAACAAACAGCAGTCAGCAAGGCAACCCTTGCTACATAGGAATGTAAACTAAGGCGGGGGACTTGCCAGCTAATGGCAGATCTTTGTTTTAGTTACATCTTGGCTACAAGGCAGGTGCAGGGCAAGGTTTCACAATGGTCATACCTTTACGCTAGGTTCCTGGGGCCCCTGAGGGGCCTTGGGTAGGAGCTAGCACTATGGGAACCTAATTTACACTTCACTCTGAGAACATATTTGAATTCAGGTCTTCCTGACTCCTGGCCCAGGGCTCTATCCACTGTACCACCTGACTGAATCTTGGTAGATACATTGCCAAATATCTGTTTTTGGAGAGGAGAGGGTAGGGCAATTGGGGTTAAGTGACTTCTCCAGGGTCACATGGCTAGTTTTTGTGTTAAGTGTCTGAGGCCAGATTTGAACTTAGGTCCTCCTGACTCCAGGGGTGGTGCTCTATTCACTAAGCCATCTAGCCACCCGATATCTAATAGCTTTTGAATGGAATTTCTCTTTCTAATTCTTGTTCCTGGCTTTTGATGGTTTTATATATAGGAATGTTGATGATTTATATGGATTTATTTTATATCTTGCAACTTGGCTGAAATTATTAATTATTTCAATTAATTTTTAGTTGACTGTAGGGTTCTCTAAGTATCACATCATATCTGCAAAAGTCAATAAATTTTGTTTTCTCTTTGCTTAAACATATTTCCGCAGTTTCTTTTTATTGTCTTGTTGTTATAGCTAGCCTGTCTAGCACTATGCTAAATAATCTTGGTGACAAGAGTTTCTTTGCTTCACTCTCGATCTTATTGGAATGGCCTCGAATTTTTCTCCATTCCATACAATGTCAAGAAGCATTTCTTAAGCACTTACTATATGCCAGGCACTGTGCGAAGCACTGGGAAGACAAATACAAGAAAGACTCCCTGTCCTCAAGGAGCTTACATTTTAATAGGGAAGACAAGATATAAAAGGAAGTTTAAGAGTTTGAAGGGAAAGAGGAGGTATCCAGCCCAGGGCCATGATGGAGAAGTCCAGAGTAGTTTAGACTACTGAGAAAGGTTTGCTCTTGGATTTAGAGAGATGTTATTTATTATATTAAGGAAAGATCTATTTATCCCTATGATTTCTAGAGATCTTAACCAAAAAATTGTCTATTGCATTTTGTCAAAAGTCATTTCAGGGGCAGCTAGGTGGCGCAGTGAATAGAGCGCTGGCCCTGGAATCAGAAGGACCTGAGTTCGGAGCCGGCCTCCGACACTTAATCCATACAAACAAAAACCTAGCCATGTAACCTTGGGCAAGTTACTTAACCCCAATTTCCCTAAAGGGGCGGCTAGGTGGTGCAGTGAGTAAGAGCGCCGGATGACCCGAGATCAGATCCGGCCTCAGAAAATGAGCACCCACACATAAATAATGACTAGCCGTGTAACCTTGAGCAAGTTACTTAACCCCAATTGCTTTAAAAAAAAAAAAAGTCATTTCAGCATCTTGTGAGGTCATCACGGTTCTTATTAGTCAAGCAAGCATCATGGTCATGATCATTACATTGAACCAACTATTTCTGGTATAAACATAACCTAGTCATAGTGAATATAACCATTCTAATATGTTATTATAGTCTACTTGCTAATATTTTATTTTAAAAAATTTAATATCCATTAGGAGCATTGATACAGGGTTTGTTTTGTCTCTGTATGGCATAGCTATTAAAATCGTATTTGTATCCCAGATAGAAATTGGGGGTTTGCGGGTTATGCTATTTCTTTGGCCTTATCCTATACAAATCCCTTTCCTACTCTTTGCTTCCCAAACTGTACTACTATGAGCCCTGAGTGTGCCCTGTACCCTCTCTGCCTTTTCCCACCCTGTTCCCAAGGCTCACAATCCTTCCTCTCCTTCATTTGTCCATACAACTCAAATGCTCCCAGTTCAAAGAAGCCTTCCTAGTCATCTAAATCATTAAAGCCCAGCCCTCAGAAGTCACAAAGCACTACTGTTGTTTCTTTCTTCACTTTTGAAGGGGACCAACAATATCACAGGGGTGAACATTACATTAAAGTTTGAGGCCCACTATGAGAACTTATCTATCTAATTATCCTTCTGTGATTTATCTAAAACATCAAACTGATTAATACTAATTGGAATAGAGTAGGGGTCCAAATGAATTCTTTCTCACACCCCTCAGATTCCCATTCTTTGGCGCCTCAGAAAGATTGATTGATATTTTTGTACATCCTTAGCATTTGTTTTGTTTAGGACTAAACACTCTCTTAGTCTGCTCTCCCACTAATCCCTCCTCCCCATTCTCCCCTTTCCCTTCCATTTCAGCTGAGTAAAATATATTTCTGTACCCAACTCTGTGTGTACATGTGCGTGTGCATGTGTGTGTGATCTTTTGATCAGTTCAGATCAGAGTGAGATTCAAGTGTCAGCGGCTTCCACCCTTGTCTGGCCCTTGTTTATTTAGATGTTTGTGTACTTTAAATAAGTAAGACAATTTCCCCTAACTTTCCTTTTCCTTCCTGTCCTTTGTATTCCTTTTCTCTTCTTTTTACATTTTTTCTTAAGATCATCAAGATATAACAGAACCACTCCCAGGCCTTATCTACTTGGACTGCCTCTATAAACCCTGATAATAATAATAAGGTGCAGAGGGAATACTTATCATTTCTCTGTATTTAAATTAAGAAGCTGATCCTCATTTGGTCCTTTATTACACTATCTATTTATGTTTACCTTTTTATGTTTCTCTTCCTTTCTGTGTTTGCCCTTCAAAGTTTCTCCACAGCTCTGGTCTTTTCATTAGGAATGTCTGGAGTCCTCTATTTCATTAAAGATACCATTTTAAAACCTCTCCCCCAACAGGAACGCATCAGCCTCATTGGATCTAGGTATCCATCTGTATTCACTTGATTATTCTGTTTTGGAGAAGCTATAAAAATGTATATCATCAAAATTTCTTTTGGTACTTTAAGTCCCTAATTTTGTGCCAGGCAAAACCTCCCAGGAGTAATAAAATCCACCTATTATTCTCCCTAGATGCCTCATCAATCATAAACCTTCTTCTTCCTGACCATAGTTAATCTTGCAGGGACACCCACAAGTTGGTACTTCATTGAATACCTCCAGTATCTTAAAGACATCCATTTCTCTTCAAATAAGTGTGATTGTTAGACGCAACTAATGTGGGAATTTATTTTGCTTGATTATGTATATTTGCTATAAGGATCTTTGTTTTCCCCAATGGTGGGGAGGAGGAAGATAAAATAAATGCTTATTGATTTAAAAAATAAAATTTAATTAAAATAAAATAAAACAAAAACAGATGGTGAAATGACAAAAATAGACCTGTAAGAACCAAGTCTTGGGGAGATAGGTTCAGTGCTCTCTCCAGGAGAATTCAGAAGTCAGGTTGACACGAGGACCAGGATAGTCAAGACACCCCCAATTGTGTTCTCTGCAACAGAAATAGCTTCAATCCATTTGGGGTCTATTCAGTGTGACTTCCCCATAACTAAGTGATGGTCTTTGTCTTACATCTTAATCATTTCTTTATTGATCAATTTGTTTGCACCCTTCTCCTTGGTGCTTATCCCTTATCTATTATTTTTTTTTTATGTCACAACACATTTAAAAAAATTTATAGATATCTTTTGTTTTTTACATCACCAAAATTCCTTCAGTATACTTTTCTCCCTCCAGCACTTAGCACATGGCCTGGTGCATAGTAGGTATTTCATAACTGCTTACTGAATTGGATCTCTATGAGAGTGTCTTTCCATATGAGAAATAATATTTTTAAAGAAAAGAAAAATCAGTAAAACTAATCTATACAACAACAAAAAGTCTAAAACTACGTGCAATTTGCCACATCAGTGGACTGCCCACCTCTACAAAGTCATGGTTTGGGGAGTGTCATCTCAAACCTCTTCTTTGAAGCCATATATGTTCTTTGTAATTTTGCAACATTCACTTTTGATCGTCTTGTGGTGTCTGGTTGTCTCGTTGACATTGTTAGAGTCATTGTGTATATTATTTTCTTGGCTGCTTACTCTACATTAGTTCCTGTAATTTTAAGGAAGGGGAAGAAGCAAGGGTGTAGCCAGTGCCAGCAGCCAAATGAATACAAGGGAAAGGCCCTGTTACCCTAAACTAAATATAATCATGAACGGTGGGAGCCTTGTCTGGTTGACTAACCAACTTACTCAGTGAGATGCCAGGATAGAATTTTGTGGTTTCCTTGACTGTCTTTGCAACTGGTGAATTTATCCCCTTTTCACTTCCTTCTTGCTTCATTATTGCCTGGCAAACTGATTTACCCTGAAACATAATTCATTTCTTGTACATGCTTTTATAATAACTTTTGTCACTAAGGTGAGCTGATTTTCATTGCCTTTCTTTGCGTCTCCAGCATTTGCCACAGTGCCTAGAACATGGTAAGTGCTTAATAAATCTTGTTGACTGTCTAACTTTGATCAAGTGTTTGCCATAGAAAAGTTGACCCCCACAAACAATTGGGGAAGGGATTGATTGTACAGGTGGAGGGGCTTGCCTTGGTGAGGAATAGAACCACCTCTTCTTGTCAGATGGGTGAAGGAGAAGCTAGTGGCAGAAAACTTCTGAGTGTATGAGATGAAGAAGAGAGAGAAGAAGGAACTCTTGAAGACTGGCCTCAATTTTTGTTTATAAAATATGAGGCAAGGTTCTCACCTGAGAGAATTGTGGATGGGGAACCATGGGAGGTTTGAGGAGGAATGCTGAACTCAGAGGAAGAGGAGCATCCTGGAGGTATGTAGACTGCAGCTACCAGGATTTTGACTGGGTGGTAGATATGAATTGCATGAACCCCAAAAAAGAGAGGTTATTGAGTGGTGGGGGTAGGGGGAGAACCCATAATTAACAATGGGGAGCAAGGAGTATTCCAACTCTCCCACCTTGAACTTTGAACTGAGAGAAATGAGTGAAAGTCTAGCCAGTACTGGAAGGTATATACAGGGAGGTTATGTCAAGGGAGATGGGTTAGCCAGTGCAGTTGGTGGGCTAGCGAGCGGTGAGAATAACGAGATGGGGGTGTAATCAATAGTCTGTTTATTACAGTACCATTTCATACAGAGCCAAAGATGCAAGGAGCTCACAGAGGTTTTATACCCCCCCTCCCAAGAGAATGCAGACAATGTAGAAAGATCCTCCCTCTAAGGTGACCCAAAGGATGTAGACAATGCAGAAGGACCCTCCCAACCTTGTTCACCATTTACCCTTGCTTAAGGCTAGTCACCTACCAGGGTAATATTCTAGGACCATATCTGGAGGCATAAACAAAAAAAGATTACATTCCCTCTTGCTTATCTGCCCTGTAACCTTACAGGTACTATACAGGGCAGGAGAATATACCTTAGCAAGGTCAAGGGACCCCAAAACATCCCTTACATAATACATCCTCCTGCTTGTCTTCCCTGTAGCCTTTCAGATAATAATATAGGGGAAGGGAACATTTCAATAGCAAAGCCGAGAAACTTCTGAAAATTCTCTACAGGTCAGGAGAGGTCTTGGTGATTGTCAGAAGATGGAAGGAGTGGGAGAGGAAAAGATTGAAGATAAAGACAAGTTTGTTGCCTTTGTAACAGGTGTTCCAGAAAGAACAGAGGAATGGGTGGATAGCATTTGATTGGGACTTTGTGGGTTGGGAGGGCTGAGGAAGATGAGAATAAGAAAACAGAAGGTAGGGGACAGAGAATGGGGTTTGAATGATGACCTACAGGGGTTCAGAATCACTGAAAAGTGTAGGTATGACCAAGTATTTCATCATTGAATAGAAAGTACCATGCCTCTTCTCAGAGGAGGCTGAAACTCAGGAACAAGAAGAAAGGTAAAGGCTCAGATGGGAGGCCATTTCATCCTGTCTCCTTCAACAGATTTCCCCTCTGTCATCCACACCCTCTAATTATCTTTAGTCTCTCCCTTCTACTGGCTCCTTCCCTACCGGCTATAAACATGCCCCTAGTTCCCCCATCCTCCAAAAACACTCACTTGATCCTTTCGTCCTCACTAACTCATCCAGTATCTCTTCTGCCTGTTTTGACTTCTTGGAGAAGAAAGTAAGGCTGGTGACTTTGCACAGCCTTCCTTCACATAAATTTAATCACTTGCACATTATGGCATCACCTCCCTGATGTCATGGGCCTCTTTGAGAATGAAGGACAAACAACAACCTCTGTGAGTAGGAGCTGCTCCACTGGGGACCCAACTGGAACTGGCCAGTTGAGCAAGACAGATCTTTTTCTTTTCTTCTCCCCTCTCTCTCTTCCTTCCTTTCTTTTTTTCTTTCCATTCTTTCTCTTCCCTTCCCTATGTCCACATAGGGTATCATACCTTTACCCACAGGTGCTCTGCCCAAAAGAATGTAAATTTTGATTACTGAAACCTAGCAAGATTTCTTGGGGTTTACAGATTAGATTTCTCTCTTAAACCCAAATCACTCTGGCTCTCATTGATTGACCAACAATAGGTACCAGGCCAAGCTCCACATGGTCATTGTTTGGGCCCTGATTGGCTCAGAGTGAAGGTAAGTAGCAATTGTTTCAGTTTGGCCAAAAACCTTGAGGGTCTTCTGTTCCAGATTGATTTTTTTTTTTAACTAGGTAAAAGAAGCCATTTTTTGCCTCATTTCTTGCCTAATCTTAAATCACTGAATGGGCCTTGCCTCAAGTCAGACTGTGACCTGTTAAAGACCTTAGTTTAAAAAGGCCAAAGTCTCCCACTGCATCCTGGGCCATCTCCAGTTGTCCTGCTCTATATCTTGCTACTGGACCTAGATAGCTCTGAAGGAGAAAGTGACTCTGGTAGCTTGCACAGCCCTCCTTTACTTAAATTCAATTCATTTGCATTTCATGGCATCACCTTCCTGATGTCAAGGTCTTCTTTGAGAAAGGACAAACAACAACTCCTTGAGGCCATTTGCAATAGGTCCCTCCTCTTCTCTCACTCTCCTTAGCTACCTTCAACCCAGTTTCTGACTTTATCCACTCTTCTGAAATTGCTTTCTCCAAAGTTAACAATCTCTCATTACCAAATCCAATGACCTTTTCTCAATTCCTTTCTTCATGACCTCTCTGTAGCCTTTGACACGTTGATTACCCTCTTTCCTTCCTATTCTCTTCTCTCTAGATTTTCAGGATACCACCCTTCCTTGGTTCTCCTATCTGACTGCTTAATCTCCTTTACTGGGTCCTCATCCAGGTCACACCTTCTGATTAGATTATAGGTGTCCCTCAGGTTCTGTCCAGAGTTTCTTCTCCCTCTATATTACTTCACTTGGTGATTTCATCAGCTCCCCTGGGTTTAATTATCATGTCTATGACGAGGGTTCTAAAATCTACTTATCCTGCCCTAATCTCTCTGCTGACCTCTAGTCTCTCTTCTCAACTGCCTATTAGACATCTTAAAATGGATGTTTCGTAAGCATCTCAAAACTCAACATGTCCAAAATTGAACTCATTATCCTTCCCCCCAAACCATCCTGATTTCCCTATTAGTGTCAAAGACACCCCCATCCTCCCAATCCTCCAGGCTCAAAATTAATGTATCATCCTCAATGCCTCACCTTCTCCCACACCCCCAGATTGCATCATCCTCAACTCCTCACCCTCTCTCATCTCCCCATATTATATCATCCTCAACTCCTCATCCTCTCTCACCCCTCCCATATGCCATCTGTTTCCAAGAGCTATCAATTTCACTGTTGCAGTATATCTCTTTTTTTTTAATTAATTTATTTTAAACTTAAACACAAATACACAATGAGAAAAGAAAAAGAAATACATTATAAACTTAGATATCAAAAGAAATACAAAATAAGAAAAAAAAAAGCATTGTCATGTGTACAACAGAGGATTCAAAATATACACCAATAAATTTCCATTTTAAGAAAGCCTATATAATAAAGACTATGCTTTGTATTCAGAATTGTCCATCTTTTCTTAACTCCCTTGTAAGTTTTATTTTGTTCTTTGCTGTACACTTTTTATTTTGTTCTTTTTCACCCCTTCCTCCTTCTCCTTTCCCCCAAGAAGGTACAATTAAGCACAGCTATTTATATACATACATATATATATATATATATACACACACATATACCTACATATATACATACACACATATCCATATATGCATATATATATACACATACAAAGATACATACATGCATATACACATACATACCTTGACCTCATCAGTACCACCATATTTAAACTTTTTTTTTCTTGTTGCTTGTAATATTTTATCCTTGAGCTGGGTGAGGGGGGGGGTGCATTTCAGAATTTGACTTTTATATTCCTCTAGGTTTTCCTTGTAGAATCTCTTTCAAGTGGTGATTGGTGGATTTTTACTATTTCTACTTTCCCCTCTTGTTCTAATGCTTCAGGACAATTTTCTTTAGTTATCTCTTGTATTATTGTATCAAGATTCTTTTATTTTTTTATTGTAGCTTTCAGGGAATCTGATTATTCTTATGTTTTCTCTTCTTGATCTGTTCTACAGATCTGTTGTTTTTCTTATATTTCACATTCCCTTCTACTTTTTCATTCTTTATATTTTGTTTTATTTTTTCTTGGTCTCTTATAACTTCACTGGCTTCCCCTTGCCCAATTCTAATTTTCAAGGAATTCTTTTCTTCCTTAAGATTGATCTCCTTTTCTAGTTGGTTAACTTTCTTTCCATAATCTCTTAGTTTTTCTTGGATTGTTCTTATTTAAAAAAAAAAATTCCTCAATATCACTCATTTGCTTTTAAAAGTCTTTTTAAAGTTCTTAAATGAAATCTTTTTGGGCAGGTATCAGTTAACATTATTCTTTGGGGTAGGAGAGGCTTTTTTGCTTCAGTATCCTCCTTTGAAGATGAATTTCAATCTTCTCTACTCCCATAGTAACTTTCTATGGTTGGATTCTTTCTCCTTTGCCTGCTCATTTATTTTTTATTTGTAACAGCTTATTTTTTGTAATTACCTCTAGTCCTAGTGTATGGGGAATGGTGCCTCTGGCCTCAGATACTCCTTCAGTTCTCCCCTCTAGCTTGGAACTGAAACTAAGAGACTATTCCTTCTGTGCTCAGCAGGCATGTGCAGGTTCCTTTTCACCCAGGACCACATCTCAGCAGTACAGCTGGGACTGGCAATCCTTATCAGCAGAGATTCTCTCAATCCTCCCTGGTTTAGACACTCCAGACACCCAGCTCCCCACACTGTTCAGAAAGTGAAAGTTCCTGTGGCTGGGACTGAAGCCACCTCCCAAGCCCCAGGGCTTGCTGCTTTTTGTTTTAGTGGAACTAGCCTGGAGGTGTTTAGTCTTCACAGGGATCAAACCTCCTTCTTGGGATTTTTCTTGAGATTTTCTCCAGATTGTCCCAGGAGGACAAGGTTCTGCCCCAATTCTTGTTTATTTTTAACTCTCTATGTTTGTCCTGAGGCACAAAACTGGAGAATTTGGGATTTTCTGATCTATTCCACAATCTTCCCAGAATCCTCTTCTGCAATATATCTCAAATATACCCCTTTCTTTCCTCTAACATTGCCACACCCCCTCAGGCAGGCTCTCATCCCCTTTTATTTATACTATTTCAATAGCCTACTGATGCTGTCTCTCAGTCTGCCTCAAATCTTTCCCAATTCATTCGGCCACCAAAAAGACTTTCCTAAAGCATAGGTCCAACCATGCCACTCCTACTCATTAACTCCAATGGTTCCCTATTGTCTTTAGGATCAAGTACAAATTTCTGTCTTTTAAAGCCCATCATTACCTGGCATCTTCCTACTTTTCCATCTTATTCCTCATA
Source organism: Gymnobelideus leadbeateri (assembly GCA_011680675.1). NCBI lineage: Eukaryota > Metazoa > Chordata > Mammalia > Diprotodontia > Petauridae > Gymnobelideus > Gymnobelideus leadbeateri. Next base: position 917,223 of record WOXC01005235.1, read on the forward strand.
TTCCACCTCATACTCTGCAAACCAGTGACTAGCCTCCTGGCTGTTCAATGAACAAGATGCTCTTGGTTCCAGGCATTTTCTCTGGCTATTCCCCTTGCCTGCAATCTCCCTTCTCATCTTCTCCTTTTGGCTTCCCTGCCTTCCTTCAAATCCCAGCTAAAATCCCATCTTCTGCAGGAAGCCTTTACCAACCTCTCTTAATTCTAACACCTTCCCTTCTTTGGTTATCTACTATTTATCCTCTATATAACTTATTTGTATATATTTGCTTATTTCCCTCATTAGGTTGTAAGCTCCTTGAGGGCAGAAACTGGTTTTTCTGTAGTTGTATGCTTCTTTTTGTGTTCCTAGTGCATAGCATAGTGCCTGGCACTACTCTGTTTATTGATTTATTAAATGTTTATTGATTGAAGAAGACTCATAACACTATACTTATCCAGGAGACTTCTGAATAGCTCATTTGTATTTTTTTTCTCTCTCCATAGATGCAAAAGGTTTCATAAAGTTCAAATGAAATAATGTATATAAAAACTGTACATTTTTTGTCATCTTTGGGGCCACACTTACTCTTGGTAATTTCGCAACATTTACTTTTATCTGTATTGGTGGCTATCTTCATTTACATTGATAGAGTTATGTACACTGTTTTCTTGGTTTTGCTTATTTCATTCTGTATCTGTTCATGTAGATATTCTCATACCTCTCTGTATTCATTATATTCTTATTTCAGCAGTGATATTCCAGTCCCTTCATGGAATCTAACTTGTTTTGCCATTCTCCCAATTAATGGGCATTTACTTTGTTCCCAGTTCTTTCCTACCATGAAAAGGACCGCTACAAATATTTGGTGAATATAGGTGCTTTCTTTTTCTTTTTTTTCCCCCCGATGATCTCCTTGGGGTATAACCCTCACGTTGGAATTTCTGGGTCAAAGGATATGGATGTTTTAGAAGCTTAACTTTCATAATTCAATGATTTTTATTAATTCACAACTTCACCAACAATGCACCAGTGTGCCTATCTTCCCATAACCCTTCCATCAATTTCTATTCCCATATTTTGTCATCTTTGCCAGTTTCCAAGGTATAAGGGGAAACCTCAGGATTATTTTGATTTGTATTTCTTTTATTATTAGTGATTTGGAGCATTTCCCCCTATGGTTGTTAATAGTTTGCAATTTTTTAAACTTCATGTCCTTTGGACTAATTATCTCTTGAGGAATGGCTTTTAGTCTTACATAGTCCTTAGTTATTAAAAAAAATTATTGATAGTTCCCAATTTGACATTTATATGAAGATTATTTCTGCATCTAGTTAATTTCTAGTCCTTTCTCCCCCAATTTCACATTGAAGAACTTCACTCTCTCATGGTCTAACCATGTTATCCCCTGCTCTTTATTACTACTAGGATCAAATATAAGATTTTTCTAGCATTTAAAGCTTTCACAACTTCACCTTCCTATTTTTGTAGGACATACCGCTGGACACAATTCTACTTTCCCCTTCCCTTCATTGATTTGTAAAACAGAGAACTCTTCCCTTAATTGATCTGTAAACAAGCATGACCTCCACCCCTTCCTTTCTCTTGATTGATCTGTGGGTGGGGGAGTCCCAACCTAGGGTTTCGTGATGGCGGGAAATTCAAATGTATACTGATGGTAGTTTCAAATGTACACTGACCAATCGCTGTAGTTTCAGCTTACATCACTGTAATTTCAGCTTTCATAACCTGGCTATGGAACCTCTGTAAAACCAGCACAATGTCTGTGCCAAAGCACTGTCTGATTTGGGCATGTACCCCAACAGTCCCTCGGTAATAAGATCCACTTTTTAAACTTAATCTTAGGGTTCTTCTGTCTCGCTTTTACTGGGGTACAACAATACTAGAGTGCCTTATATAGAGGCAACTAGGTGGTTCAGTGGATTGAGCACTGGATCTGGAGTCTGGAAGACCTGAGTCCAAATCTGACCTCAGGCACTTACTATGTGACCCTGGGCAAGTCACTTAACCTCAGTTTAACACTTCTGTGACCAACTGATGTCAATTTGTGCTCACCTAGTTAAGGTATCTAGGGCAGCTAGATGGTAAAATAGAGCACCTAAAAGGGAGTGGAGTCGTTTTGACCCCACCCTTATCCCTTTGAAGTTCAGCTCCAATCTCACTTTATGCAGGAGCCCTTCCCTCATCTCTCTAGCTGCCAGTACCTTCCACTCTGAGATTGCTTTCCATTTACAGTATATCATCCTGTATGTACCTAGTCACTTGCATGCCATCTCTCCCAATAGAGTGTGAGCTCCTAGGGAGCAGGACCTCTGTTTTTGCCTTTCTTTGTAACCACAGCAGTAGTAAGTATAGTACTTGGTACATAGTATGTGGTTAATAAATTCTAGACAACTGATTGACAGGGCAAGAAAGGTCTTCTTACATGAGAAGAATATAATTTTCCCCTCTTCTTTCCCTCTTCCCCCACAACCTTACCAACCTTTAAAAAATATGTAAAACTTCAATAAGGTTAAAAATAAAACAAAACCAGAACCCTCTCTAAGAGATAATTCTGGAGTGAGGTCCCATCTGCAAAACCAGGTGGTATATGTCCCTGAGGACATAGGGAAAGAAGTCAGAGAGCAGGAGAGAGAGGGAGCAAGGACCACTGGAGGGTCCTAAGAAAAGTCAAGTGTGTAGGAGAAGATGGCTGGTTCAGGAGCTAAAGGAGTGTTGGAGTTGTACCTGGAGAGTGGGAACCAGTGCTGTGAACCAGCCAAGCCCCACCTCCAGGTGCCTCATGATGTCAGTGGCTACACACACAACCTGAGAAAGAACCCTGGGCTTAATGTTTGATATTCCAAAGATCAGAAGGAAGGGAATGTCCATAATCTTTTATCTCTATTATAAACTCCAGGGACAGCTGGAGACACCACAGGAAGGTCAAAATACTCCATTTCAGCCTCCTACTTCTCTACTTCATGCCCAAACACCAGAAAATCTAGTATATGTGAATAGTGTGAATACGAATTCCAGTAGCACATTAAAGTTATAAGGTACCTTGGAATAGAGAAGGTTGGAACTGGAAGTAGACTTAGAATATAGAACATTAGAGCAGGGAAGGACCTCAGAACATAGTTAGAATTGGAGACCTTTGAGTTTATCTAGTTCAATTCCCTCATTTTACAGATGAAGAAATTGAATGGGGGGGAGGGGGTCATCCCATTTTCCTCAAACCTCCTTCCTTATGAACTCAAAACTATCACATTCCTTTTTTTTTATGATCTTATCTACTACAAGAAAAGTAGAAAAAATAGGTCGTATCTTTTTATCTACCAATAAGATGTTGTACAAATCATTGCATACCTATATCATAAGAAGTAGCACAGTATAGTTGAAATAGGACTATATGTGGAATCAGGAGACCTAAGTTCAAATTCCAGCTCTGTCATTTACCAGCTTTAGGACATCAGTCAAGTTACTTAACATGAAAGTTAGTTAAATGTTAAATGGGTAGAGCAATACTTTTACTTTCCAAAGACATCTTTCATAACTATGGCTAGGAGGAGAATTCTTCACCAAACAAGGAATCGAGGAGGTTACAAAATATAAAATAAAGCTTTTAAATGACATGTAATTGAAAAAAATTTGCACAAATAAAATCAATGCAGTTAGGATAAGAAAGGAAACTGATTGGGGAAAATATTTTGCATCAGATATCTCTGATAAGGATTTAATAGCCAAGATATATAGAAAATGAATGCAAATATACATGATTAAGAGTCATTCTCAGTGTCTACTATAATGCCAGCCACATAGCAGTCCTTTAATATGCTCTTGTTGACTGATTCACGGGTCCCAGAGCAAGACATGGATGGTCCATCCATATTGACTTGCTTGTTTTGAAAATGTGAATTTTAATATCTAGTCTTAGTGCCCTTGTTCTCATACTATTCCTCTTCATCTCTTCCTCTTAGAATCTCTTATTTCTTCCAATACTCAGGTAAAATATCAGCTCCAGATCTATGATCCTAAATTGAGTCAGTAAGCATTATATTAGAAGGAAGAGAGAAAAAAAGGAAGGAAAGAAGGAAGGAAGGAAGGAGGGAAAAGAAAGAAAAAAGGGAATGAAAGGAGGGAAGGAAACAAAGAAAGGAGGGAGGGAGAAAGGGAGAGAGGGATGTGGGGAAGAAGGAAAGAGGGAGGAAAGGAAGAGGGAAGGGAGGAGGGAAAAGAAGGAAGAAAGGGAAGGAAAGACAGAAGAAAGGAAAGGAAAGAAGGGAAGGAAAGGAAGGAGGTAGGGTGGGAGAAAGAGAGGGAGGGAAGGAAGGAAGAAGGGAGGCAAGAAGGAAGGACAGAAGAGAAGGAAGGAAGAAAAAAGGAAGGGAAGAGGAGAGGAAGAATGAAAGAAAGGAAAGCACTGCAACTATCTAAGCTTAAATACATCATAATATGTATTTAAACACTTCATAATAAGTGTTTTCAGGTTCTGTGATGTATGATCATAATGCAGGTAAATCAGTTGAAATCATGTCCTTGTGGTCCCAGTAAGAAGTACTCTTAAAAATATAAGATGAATTTTTTTTAAGTATAAGATGTAGGAGGTCTTTCTCAATTGCCTAGTTGCTAGTGCCTTCCTTCAAAGATTAGCTTTCATATTCTCTGGGCAGTATCCTAAATATATGTGAATGGGATCTCATCCATCAGAAGGTAAGCTTTTTGAGGGTGTTAGGGGGGTTTCTTAGCCTGGATTCCTGTATAGCCCAGGGAGGACATCACCCAGCAGTTAAATCTGCTGACTAGAGGTCAAATAACCTGAAGAGCCAAACTGAAACAGATCAGAATGTTAGGAAAACTGCAGCTTCAGTTTCTTAGGGTCCAGTGTGGTCTTTATAATTTTTCACATCCACTGAGAGTACACAGCCAATGGACAGCAATCTATGGGCATTTGGCACAAAGTAGCACCTTTCAGAGGTGAAAGAGGGGTAGAGGAAGGGCGAATGAAACAGAGAGAAAAGGAAGTATCTAGGGTGGGGACAAGGGATATTTGTAATGTAATGTACAGAATTTCTTCTCAGAACAAGAAAAAGTTTCTATTTCTAGGCAGAGAAGAATAAGGGGGGCAGAGTGACCAAGTACTTTTATGATTATTTTTAAGTTAATTTAATCTAAGACAGCTAAAGTAATAATTAAGAGAAAGCTACAGGTGCCTTCCACCCAAGGACAAATCTTTTTTATAATAATGGGTGAGACCCTCTCCTTTACTGCATCCTTGTATAGTTTGTTATATTTGATTTCTCTTTCAAAGGCAGGGGATGTTTCAGCAAATAGTAAGAGTCTACTAAATGGTTGTTTTTGATTCGTCTAGAATCCCTAGTGTTTGGCATGTAATGAAGGCTTAATAAACACTTGTTGATTAATTTCTTGGTTGATTTGCCACTGGACAAGTGGGCAAAAGACATGAACAAATATTTCTTTTTTCCCAATCAACAAACATTTATTTTCTTTTCCTATCTCTCTCATTGGGGGAAAAAACCAAATCCCTTGTAACAAATATGCATAGTCAAGAGAAACAACAAACAATTCTTTTTAAAAAAAATTTCAATCTGGTAATAATTATATGAAAGAATGCTTAAGATCACTAATAACGGGGTGACTAGGTGGTACAATTAATAGAGCACTGGCCCTGGAGTCAGGAGGACCTGAGTTCAAATCTGACCTCAGACACTTAACACTTACTAGCCGTGTGACCTTGGGCAAGTCACTTAACCCCAATTGCCCTCCAAAAAACAAACAAAAAAAAAATCACTAATAACAAGATAAGTGCACATTTAAAAGATTCTGAGGTTTCCTTTCATAACCCAGTCAATCAACAATCATTTATTAAGTGCTTACTGTGTTCAGATATCAGGGGAAAAGGCTTGATAACTAAAAATTGTCTGTTAGAGATGATAATTGAATCAATGAAAACTGATGAGAACATATAGCAAGATATTATAGATGGAGAAGAGGACCAAGGGCTGACCATTGGGAGATACCCACAGTTCTCAGGTGTGATCTAAAGGAAGATGCAACAAAGGAACCCGAGAGGAAGTGGTCAGGTATGTAGAGAGAGCAGTGTTGCAACAACCTAGAGAGGAGAGAGTGTCCCGGAGGAGGTCGTGGATACTGTCAAAGGCTACAGGGAGCTCAAGAAGCATGAGGACTGAGAGAAAGCCACTAGACACTAGTTAAGGTGATTAAGAGATCATTGGTGGCTTTGAAGAGAGGGGTTTCAGTTGAGTGATGAAATCTAAAGGTGGACTTCAGAGTGTTAAGAAGACAATGAGGCTGCATTGGCATTACCAGATATGGGGAATCTCTTTACCTGATTACCAATCAAGTGAATGTTGTTGGTAACTAGAGAACTGGACCCCTCCTGTACCAACACCATGATGGCTTCCATCTATCCAAACAGCCTCGATGTGCAAAAAGCCCTACACACACCTGAATCTGTCCCACGAGAGGACACATGTGGTGAACAGTAACTATCAGCATTTCTATCAGACATGAATGAGACAAACTTTTAAGTGCCCAGAAATACTGTGTCCTGGTCTACAAGTGGGATGTAAACTTGGCTTGTAACTTCATGGGAGATGAATAGTTTGTGGATTCCTTGAATCAGAAGGTGGAGGTACAGTGTTGGCCATGGCTAGTGTCCGATGTTAATGGGGACCAAATTGCTGGCTTTGTGAAGGAGTTCACCAGCATCTTCTTCCTCACTATCAAAGGAGCTGGCCACATGATGCCCACTGGCAGCTTTAACCATGTTCACAAGATTCCTGAACAAGGAGTCCTTCTAAGTCTCATCTTGCTCTGCAGTGAGGGACAGAGGAGAGCCAGTGAGCCAGCAACCCTGGCTTCCTGCCTGGGGATGAGGCCTGGCCCTGCTTGGCTGAAGGGAATCCCTTGGTTGGCCAGTATCAGGCCAAGGCCTGCAAGTGTACCTACATTTCCCACGTGGAATTAGCCAGGGTTTTGAATTAGGGGATTAATTGGAGCTAATTGAAGGAGTGTGTTGATACTGGTCCATTCTTTAGGGTAGACCTTTCTGGGAGTGGAGTCCTAAAGAATTTCCTGCATGCTACCACTTGCCATGCACTGTTCCCTACCTAATGTTGAGCTCAGGACTATGTACATGCCACCTCTATAGGAACCAGAGTGGGGGGAGAGAGGAGAGAAGGGCAGGGCTTGACTGTGATTATGGGAATAAATGGTTCACAGGCCTCCCTCCCCTAAAAAGAAGAGCAAGAAAAGAAGAAAAATGGAGGCACCCATTATAGCCTACTATCTAAACGAGTGTTGCTATGGAAAAAGACAAGACATAGAACAGTTGGCAGGGATAGACTGATCAAATGAGATATAATAGTTTTTGGTTTTTGTTGTTATTGTTTTTTTGTTTTTTTTTTTTTTAAGAATGGGAGCAACGGGGCAGCTAGGTAGCTCAGTGAAAAGAGCACTGGCCCTGGAGTCAGGAAGACCTGAGTTCAAATCCAACCTCAGACACTTAACATTTACTAGCCGTGTGACCTTGGGCAAGTCACTTAACCCCAATTGCCCTCCAAAAAAAAAAAGAATGGAAACAACATGGGCATGTTTGTAGGCAGTAAAGAAGCTGCCAGTACTTAAGGAGAGATTGGAGAGTAATGAGGAAGATGACAGACGTTGTGATTGGTTAGAGAAGACTGGATGGAATGGGATCAAGGGTACATAAGGAGGGTTTGCCTTGACAAGGAGAAGGGTAACCTCTTCAAGTGAAACAGGGTTAAAGGAGGAGATAGTGATCTACAAAATAAGCAAAAGAGATAAAAATGAACAATGCTACAAAATAAGACTATTGGTTTGAACTATTAAACATAATAATTACTGGGTTTCTTTTACTAAGCTTTTTTCCTTTTAAATTTTTGTTACAAAAATTGCTGAGGGAGAGAATAAATGTTTCGAAATAAAGCTGATAGAACAATAAAAGGCATTGCAATAAGAACAACAATAATGAAGTTCTATGTTCTAAGGTTCTAAGGGATCTTTACAGGATCACCTCAGATCTTAAATTCTGTGTTCTAACGTTCTATGTTCTAACATTTCTTCCAAATCTGACATTCTGTGTTCTAGGATTCCTCCCAGCTCTGATAGGGAAGGTTCCAAGGGCTTTTTCAGATCTGACATTCCATTTTCTAACATTCCTTCCAAGTTCTGACACAGGTTCATTGAAGTATCCACAAATGCAAAGTAAATGCACACACATAATTCATGGAAGATGAAACATTAAAAAAAAAAATCCTCATACTAATCACCACACTGGGTTATCGTGGAGAAGGTGGTTTAGAATCCTTAAAAAATGACCATGAAAATGTGAGCTCTTATTACTAGCTCTGTGACAAGTTAATTTGTCTCACTGAGCCTTCATCTCTACTCCTATAAAATGGGGATAATACTACTTGCTCTACTTCCCTAACAGAGCTTTTGTGAGGATCAAAGGTGGTAATGGATATATGTTGCCTTCTCAATAGAAAATGCTATAAAAATGTCCATTATAATTACACCCATCCTCCCAGGCAAGACTTTATGGATGTGGGTCTCCCTTCCACCCATGGAGGTCACATCCCCTTTGTGACTTTGCAGATATTCCTCAAGAATTGCCAAACCTGAAAACGTCCTCATCCTGTGGTCAGCTAGGTAATGGTCACCTCATTACCTTTAGAGAAAAACTTTGATGGAAGGGTGATTCTTTTCCTGCATTTCTGTCAAAGAGATGTGAGGAGAGGAGGGGAAGAAATATAAGTCCAGAGCTAGGATATGATACAACATTGGAAAGAAATCCTTGGGATGAACAGGGTGGTGAATGTAAGACTGTAAGGCACACAGGGCAGCTAGATGGCGCAGTGAATAGAGCATCCTCTCTGGAGTCAGGAGGACCCGAGTTCAAATCCATCCTCAGACACAACACAAAACTAGCCATGTGACTTGGGCAAGTCATTTAACCCCAATAAAGCAAAATCTAAAAAAAAAGATTATAAGGGCATTACTTAGGACTGGGTCTAGATCAGCTGGAATATAGTCCACCTCCACTGAGCCATAGCACCCTGAATGAATATTTCTGGAAGTAAGGCTGCTTAGAAGAAGGTCCTTTTAAAAAGTTTTTAAAAGAAATAGGAAAGGGATAGATGGGCTGGATAGAGAAGGGAGCAAGATTTTTGTCTCTAGGAGCCTTATTTTGTCTGCCAGAAATCAGAAAGGATAAAGAAGAAAGTGAGCACAAAGCCCATCATGGGAGACTAAATTCCATGGTAGCCATGAAGAGAAAGGAGCAATTAAGGTGATAAGGAAATTAGCACTTCTTTTAAAAGGGTGTCAGAAATGAATTTCATTCAAATTAAATGTGGAGATGGGAGGGCAAAGTATATTCTGAACAAAATTCTTATCTGGACTGGGGAAGGGAAGGATTAAATGGGGGGAAAGGGAGAAAATAACAATAAAAGTAAATTTTAAAACTTTGGGCTAGAGCAAGGGGAGGGAAGGAGAGGAAAGAATTTATGTGCAATGATGGGGATTAAATGAAAGTAGCAAAATAAAATTCAGGAGCCAGGATGGGGGGAAAAGAAAGAAAAAAAATCAAATATGCATCAAATGTATAGTGGAAAGAGTGTGAGCTCTGGAGTCAGATTATCTGGATTCAAATCCTGGCTCCACTGTTTACTACTTTGGAGAAATACTTCTCTAAGACTCATTTCCTCATCTATTAAATTAGCAGGTCAGACTAGATAGCCCATAGGGTCCCTTCCAATTCTAAATCTTAGATGGCATGATCCTCTGAACATCCTCTGAATTAAATGAAGGAAAACACAGACTTGATATTTGTAATAAATGTGAATGGATTAAACTCCCCAATAAAAGGGAAGAGAATGATAAAATGAAGAAAAAAACCCAACTGATAAGTAAAAGAAATATGATTAAAACACAAAAATCCATATAGAATGAAAATGAGGGACTGGAACAAAATTTCCTATGCCTTGGGCAGACATTGCAACAATAAAAGTTGACATGTTAAGAGAGAGAAACAGGGAAACTATATTTTGCTTAAAGGTATTATAGACATTGAGATAATATCATTATTAAATATTTCTGTCCCTTCAGGCCCTATGCATGAGTATGTTGTGCAAGAGACAGTTCATGAATCAAGACTATGTCCATTTAAGGGTACCAGAAACTGCCAGTTGACACCACAACATGCCCCTTGTCCCATTTAAGAACTCCTACCCTGGAGGGGCTCAAGACACAACTTGCACTACAAGGCAAGAATGGAATACCTTCTCAGTGCCAACCTCCTGGATTGTGTTCATTGGCCCTTCTGATCACTTCCAGTGTATCACTGAACTTTTCCTAGGCATGCTCCAGGTAGGGTCCCCAGCTGAGCAAAATAAGGGCTCTCTCAGTTGGATTAGTAAGAGACCTATGGCCCCTTTTCCCTTCCTAAGACACTCTGGGGACATGACTGCATTAGTCACTGTGGACCAGAAGATTATAGATTTAAATACCTTAGAGATAGACTAGTCCTAATTTTCTTACTTTGCAAATGAGGAAACCAGGGCAAGGAAGGAGAAATGACTTGCCCAAAGTAATATGGTTGTACAGCTGGGATTCAAACCTGAATCTATGATTCCAAGTTCAGGATGCTGCAGTCCATAACACTAGTCTTCCTCTTTCAGAACAAGACTGAGGTCTTGACCCTGGGATTCTCTTTCAAGAAAGCCCCAGATTAAATTACCACAGGAAAACTAGGAGGCTTCAGACAGAAGCTGGACCTGTAAGATTTGACTGAAATGTTTAGGAAATGAGGGGAAAGTGGACCAACATAGCTTAAAGGGATAATCAAGAACTCTAAGGTTTGATGTATCTAGGTCACAAAATGGATAAAGAGCTGAGCTTGGCATCAGGAAGACCTGTTTCAGACACTGGTCATGTGGCCACAGGCATATATTATTTCACCTTTTTCAGCCTCAATTTCCTCATTTATAAAGTGACAGGGCTGGACTCTTAAGGTCCCCTCCACTCCTCCACCTATGACAAGCACATTTGTTCCCCACCCCAACCCTGTGAAGAATACAAGTATTATTTAGAGACAGCTACCTAAGAGCTGGTTAATGCTGGTGCCATCACTTAGGTGCTCTAGGCCTCCCTTTCCTCATCTGTAAAATGGGGGTTTTAAGTTTACTGATCTCTAAGGCTCCTTATATTTCTAAATGCCATGATTCTCCATTTTGGGAGAAAACTCAGGCTCTTAAAGGAGAAATATCTACATTCACACAGCTGGTAAGGTATAGGGATAGGGTTTGGATTCATGCCTGTTGACCCTAAGCTCTGATCTCCTTCCACTATAGCAACAACTTTTGCTTCTGTGGAGGGTGTAAACTGGTAAATTTAGCAAAGTTAGAGAATGAAGTCTTTGTTCTGGCTCTAAACTCTGTCTTCATATGAGGTGTGGACATCTGGATGACCTTGAAATTGAGACTGGGATTATGTTTCCTTTACTGGGGGCATGACTAATGTCTTTTCCTCTAGGTACTTGCTACCCTCCAGGTACCTTTACATCACATTGATGCAGTCCTGGCAGGTATGGATCTGAGCCATATCTTGAATTTAGGTTTAGACCAGAGCTGACAGGTACAGATATATAGAGAACAGAAGTGGAACAGTTGGGAAATCTCCATGACATGGGCCAAGGGAGGTTGAAGTGATAATATCCAAGGGTAAGTTGGGGGGCAGAGGGGCAGGCTTTCCATCCTACCCCATCCCCAACAGGCATTAGGGTTTGTATAACACAATAAATGGAAAGCATGGTACAATTTATTCAATTCAATAAACATTCATTAAATGCCTGCTGTATATGAAGCATCAGAAATGAAAAAAAACTAGGAAAAAATAAAGATAAATATTTAGGGACAGCTAGGTGGCACAGTGAATAGAGCATCCAGCCCTGGAGTCAGGAGGACTTGAGTTCAAATTTGGCCTCAGACACTTAAGACTTATTAGCTGTGTGACCTTGGGCTTATACCCAATTGCCCTGCCTTCCCCCTCCAAAAAAAGACAAAAAAAGCAATGATAAATATATAACTTTCTCTTAATGTCTGTTGAAATAATGAATGAATTTAGATGAACTATGACTGAATCAATTAGTTCTCAGTGTGGCACTTAATGTTTATTTCTTTCCATATATATGAAATATGTGTGTTATAAGACATATATATTGTTTGTGTTTGTTTAGATATACATTTATATGTATGTACATATACACACTTACTATATATATATATCATATGTGAGTAAATGGTATTGTGACACTGGACAAGTCAATCCTTCCCTCTGAACCTGTTTCCTTATTTGAGAGATGCAAATAACAACTCTTACACTACCTACTTTATAAGGTCATCAGATGGAAAGCCCTTTGAAAACTGTTCCAGAAATAGGAGTTGTGATTCTTAAGTAAGTTAGAAGACACCAGTAGCATCAGCCCTAAAGTACCAGTCAGGTGGTAGAGACAGAACATCCCCACCAAGATTCCCTGAGAAGAGTCTCAAGATAGCATGGTGGCAATAAACCACTGCCACCTTGAAGGAATCAAGATTTCCGGTCCCCCAAAGGGCAACAGAGAGATGGCCATGAGGATGGTAAAGGCCCTTGAGTTAATGCAATCAAGGTGGAGGGCTTTTAGTTGAAGAAACTGGGGATGGCTAGCCTGGAAAAGAGAATACTTAGGGGGCAGCTAGGTGATGCAGTGAATAGAGCACCAACCCTGAAGTCAGAAGGACCTGAGTCTCAGACATTTTATACTTAACTAGCTGTGTGACCTTGGGCAAGTCACTTAACCCCAATTGCCTTGCCTTCCTCCCTCCAAAAAAAAAATTACAAAGAGAATATTTAGAAGGGACTCAGTAGGTGTCTTCAAGTACCTGAAAAGTTATCCAACAGTTTGTAAAAGAAAGGTTAAACCATCAAACTGGCAAAGATAGTAACAAATAAAAAGAATTAATTTTGGTGGAGATGGAAAAAGGTACAGGAATAATTTTCTGTTAGTGAGGTTACGAACTGGTTTAATTGTTCTTGAAGTCATTTTGGAATTTTGAGACAATACTCATGCTCTTTAACCAAACAATTTCCATACTGGGCATATACCTCCAGAAAAGCAAGTGAGAGAAAGGACATTTAGATCCCACAAGTCCTTCCCCTAACGTGGGCAGCATCATTCTTTCCCATCCCCACTTCAATTCTTCTCAGGTGAGATTTTTATTTTAGTTAATCCTTCAGTTCACCCCCTCAGTGGATCAATGAATCAATAAAAAAGTGTTTATTAAACCTCTACTGTGTACCAGGCACTACCCTAGTTCCTGGGGATATAAATACAAAAATAGTTTTCCTCTCAAACTCTATAGGTAAACAACAGAAAAAGTAAATGCCTGAGGCCTGACTTCTCAACTAGATAGAGTCTTCCTGATCCAACTAAAATTGCCAGTTTATTGCAAAGAATAATTCAGATCCACATACATATATATATTTTTTTTCTCTCCTAGTTCTGGGAAGCTACATAAAATGATTCAATGAATTTATTCAGCTCAAGCCCCCAGCCAGGAAAATTACACACACACACACACACACACACACACACACACACACACACACACACACACACTGGAGATACCACATGTAATTACAAGTTAATATATAATGCTGCTAACACATTTAGTTGTGTCTGACTCTGATTTCTCGGCAAAGATACTGGAATGACTTGCCATCTCCTTCTCCAGAGTCCCCATTTTACAATTGAGAAAATGGAGGCAAATAAAGGTTAAGTGACTTGTCCAGGGTTATAGCTAGTAAATGTCTGAAGTTGGATTTGAACTCAGATCTCCTGACTTCAGGCCCAGCACTCTATTGCACCACCTAGCTACCCTAATATATGCTGTACATAATATATCATCTTTTATTATATTGATATTTATATACTCTATAACTATTATATATAGCTTATATGTTATAACTATATGATAATGATAAAATAATATAAACTGCCTATTTTGTCATTAACTATTATGTAGTAATAACTGTAATATATACATATATTATGCATAATTATATATGTGTATACAAATACATACACACATATAGTAGTTGTGAAATCTCTCTCTTCCAGGTAGCCCTCCTCATGTCCTTTTCTCTGATGCATTTGAGTAATGAAACACAAAGATAAGTAGCACAATGATTGGCCACATTTATCTTAGAGAAATCTGATCTAAAAGGAAAGGAGGTAGGGGAAATCATACCTCTCTTAGAAAAGGAGCATCGGGGAGAAAAGTGAGGAGTTACTACTTGTCTTAGATCTGCCCCCTTGGATAAGTTCAGGAAAACCCAACTAACCCAATACGTCTCATGGCCCCAGAGCCAAGCACCATCTACTTCCATTTCCATTCCTATTTTCATGCTTATATTAAGCTGCTGATACCTAGTGCAACTTGTTAGGATCTAGCCCTTAGAATGCATCTGTGCTAGGGCTTAATGGACCCAGGACCCAGGATCCAGAGATCTGACCTCTTTCCCTTCCCAGTCACTTTTATGCTGTAGCACAATGGAGTTAAGTTTCCTGGCTCTCTATCCCTCATTCCCCATTCTTTAGTAAGCAATTCAGAGAATATACCTATTTCTATAATCCAAATCACTCCACTGCCTTGTCTCACTAATGACAAGGCAATCTCCCGTGAATGCCATGTCAAAAATTTGTCTAAAAACTATATAAATGTAAGCCCTGGATGGCACAGTATATGTATGCTGTTCCTCGTTGGCATCTGTTGTCCTCTTACAACCACCAACCTTGTGTGCTACTCCTCCAAAACAGTTCCCTCACCTTCGGCCTTGAACCAAAACTTCCCCTCTCCCAGTCTTCCTCACTGTTACTTATCAGGGCTGTTTCTTGGGGGAACTTTCTATTACTTCTCTCCTGTTTGATTCTGTGACACCCCACCATGAAGTTTTAGTAGGGAAATATGGTAGCTCTACTTCTACCTCCTGCTTGGAGCATAAAATTCCAGACCACTGTACAGTTCTCCTAGGTAAGATTATCTAATCCCTCCAAAGAATTTGCCTTAACTATCCACACAGGAAAAATCAAGTGGATGAAAAAAATGACTGTTGCCCAGATTATGACATACAGTTGGGTGGAGAACTCATAGCATTAGTTAACTGATCAGTACACATATCTTAAGCATAACAAGGAGCTGAATCTATAATTTAACAAGAGGAGAAAAAGAGAGGAGTAAGGGCTGGGTTGTCTTTGGGAAATTGTTCAGGACCTTTAATAAGCCAAAGATTCTCCCTAAGACAAAGGTCCAGTGACTATGAGCGGAGGGCAATTGGTTGCCTGAACAAGAGGCAAACCACTCAGATGCCCCACACCTAGTTGGCAAAAACCTTAAACTCACATCAGATAGAAAGATGATTAGTAATCCAATGAAAAGAGCTATGTATGCTCCTCTCATGGGCTGACCTAAATACCAGTGAGTCCCAAGACTCCAGGCTGTGCTGGGTGCCTGAGCCACAATGGAGGACCGCATGCAGTAAGACTTCAAGTGGGTCCTCATGGACCAACCACATGCACGCTACCATAGGGAGATCCTCGCCAAATACCCAGAATTAAAATCTTTGATGAAGCCAGATTACAACTTGATATGGATTGTAATTTTGATGGTCCTTGCACAGTTGGTTGCATTTTACATAGCAAAAAGACTTGGCCTGGAAATGGAGTATGCTCTGGATTTATGCCTTTGGCAGCTACCCTAGTCATTCAATGACTTTAGCTATTTATGAGATCTCTGACAACCTTACATTAGCAACCACAAGGCTCTATGGAACTGGTGGTTTGGAGTATTTGCAAATCTTCCTTTTGGCACTTCATCTTCCTTCAAGATACTAGAGGTGAAGGGGTCAGCTAGGTGTCACAGTGGATAGAGCAACCCTTGTGCCTCAGTTCCTCATCTGTAAAATGAGCTCAAAAAGGCAAACTACTCCAACGTATTTGCCAAGCAATCTCCAAATGGGGTCATGATACATACTCAACAACAACATTCTTTAGGTAATCATTTATGCTTTTTGGTCAATGTGTATCAGCCACAAGCCAATTTCTTATCTGGAAGTTATCAATCTGTTGACTCAATTGAGTCTCGACATTTTGATTTATTATACTTTCGAAATCAAATCTCTTGCCTATGTGTTTATAGGTTCAGTAACTGGCCTAGGTTTGCACCCAATTTCTGGACATTTCATAGCCAAACATCACATGTGCATATGTGTATTTTAAGTGTATTTTTAAAAGACAGTAAATGTTGGGGTTTTGTTTCATTACCCACTTTGCCATTTTCTTTTCATTTCATTGAATTACTTAAACCATTCACATTTAAGGTTCTGAGTGTAAGTCTTATATTTTCATCTCTTTATCTTTTTTTGCATTGATTTATATCTTTTTCAAGTCAAGTCAACAAGCATTTATTGTGTGCCTACTATGTGCTAAACATTATAGAATCAAAGAAAGGCAAAAACAGTCCCTGCCTTCAAGAGGTTCACAGTCTAATCCTTCATGTTTTGCTCACACTATTTTGATATTTATTGGTCTGTTCGAATACACTCTCCCCTCCCTGTCTATCCTGTTTATTCTACCTTATTCTAAATTCTTCAACATTACTTAATTGCTAATTTCTCTTTCTTTCTAGTTAATTCTCTTCTTTTTATGATCTTTCTTTCTCTGTCCAACTAAGTATATAACTTGAAACCTTACTTCCCAACTCCAGCTTCTGATTTAAGTAAGATTCTTTGGCTGTGCACTTTTCCAATTCTCTCTTGCTTTGCCCTTTTCTAGTCATTTCTGAATCCCACTCTCCAATTTGTGGGCCATGCCATTGCTTACTCTTTCTTTATTCTTTCTGTGCTCTAGTCATGAGGCTAGCATTACTGAAACACCAAAGTTGAATCCCTTCTTCCGCTGTATCATTTCTATGTTATTGCCTGTGTACAGTTTACCTTATATTCTTTTTTTTTTTGCAGGGGTGGGGGAAGTCTGTGTCTTAGAAATGCCAATTAAAAAAAAACAATAATCAGTAAGGTCTAATGGAAGCAATATTATGTGGTAAATTTAAAAAAGGCAAATTCCATAAGATTAAGGATCGTCTGTTCAGTCAACAAATATTTATTAAGCTACCACTACATGGAGGCACTGGGGATACAAAGAAAGGCAAAATGCTAAAATAAATAAATAAATAAAGCAACCCTGCTCTTAGAAAGACAACATGCAAACTGTTATGTACAAAAAGAGATATACAGGGAGTGAACTAGAGATGAGCAAGAGGAAAGTGCTAGCATCTCATTCTCTGTATTTATATCTCTAGCACCTAGCAGAGGATCTGGCATACAATAGGTGCTTAATAAATGCTTGTTACTGAGTGATCATGGTAAGGGAAAGAGTAGGGCCAGCCCTTATAATTTAGGATATACAAAGGAGATGATCGCTAATTTCAAAGAATCTGTATTTTCTCACTCAGCATTCTTAAGGCCAGGTTATCCTATATGTGGGTCTATGTCTAGCCTGGCACCTACATGCCAGCTGCCTTTGAGGATACATATTTTCTCTCTCCTGGGGTAGGAAGATACAGTCCTTAGAGGAATAACCATTCTCAGAGAAAGCAGTTTCTCAATTTCTCAAGTAGATTCCTCCAAGGGCTGGGTAATGGAGACATTTTAAGGTTCTATCTCTTATAAAAGATATACGCCTATCCCTATCACAATCACCACCATCACTACCCCCTGAATATCCTATATTGATTGCTTCTTTTTCCCCTTTCAGGCAAGACTCTCTCCTTCTACTCCCCCCCATCCTAATCTCTCTCTCTGTCTAATTGCCTTTATACTATTCTTCTCAGCTTCTATCTTTGTTAAGAATGACATTATTAGATTAGGTAAACAATAATATTGTTTCACATAGTAAGCATTTTTCTCCAGATTGTTTGCAAAATTTGGTGTTTGCTACTGAAATTGTTGAATAATCACTACATTCTTTGCAATTTCAAGTGTAGGGTTTTTCTTTGGCAGCAATCTCTGGATTCAGTCAATTAGTGCCATGTGTATTTAAAAGTTCTAGTCAATATTCTTCTATTATTTAATGCAGTGTGAAATTCAGGTCTTTGGATTTGTCATATTTTTCTGAATGACTTATAATCCTTGATTTGTCTTTGTAAATTGATCAATCAATAAATACTTAAGTACCTACTAGGCACCAGGCACTATGTTAAGCACTGGAGGTACAAAAGAAAGGTAAAAGACAACCCCTGTTCTCAAGTGCTCACAGTCTAATGAGAAGACAATATGCAAATAATTATGTACAAAAAAACAATATATGTGATAAATAGGAAATGATCAATAGAGGGAAGGCATTAGAAATAAGAAGGATTGGGGAAAGTGTTCTGTAGAAGGTAAGCTTTTTATCTAGGACTTGAAGAAAGCTAGGGAAATTGGGAGGTAAAAATGAGAAGGGAGGGCATTGCACGCATCGGGGGAGTGGAGAGGAAGAGATAGATTATCTAACTCAGGAAATGGCAGTGGGACCAATGTTACTGGGATAAGAAGAGTATGGGGAAGTTGGTTAATTGTTGAGGAAAGAATTCAAATTTATTTCCATGATCCATAGGAATTTGAACTTTAAACAGGAAAAAAAGTACTTGGAATTGGAGGAATTGTGTTATTCCCTTTCCTCCAAGGCAGGAGAGCAGGTTGGAGACCTGGCCCAATGGAATGGTTTTTTGCCTCCCTTTCCGTCAAAGCCCAGGTGCTTTGGCTTATATCCAGTATCTGGGTGTCCATTTAAAATTTCTATTTCTCTTTTAAACCTCTGAGGAGTTGGCATAATTCTGTTTTGGATAGGGAAGTTTTGGTTCATTTTACTTTGAAGTATAATACTTTTCACAATATTCTGTCTTCTCTTTAAGGTTTAACTCGTTCTTTTTTCCATCTTTTTCAGTAGATTTTTGCTCAGGATTTCTCCCTTGTCTTTTGTGTTCCTAATTTCACGTCTCTGGTTCTGCTTCTCATTCCTTGGCCTGCTTTCCACTGCTCCACAACTCCAAGGCTGGATGTTATGATTATCCTTCCACTGGGAAGGTTTGAGTGCCCATCCAGTGCCCTGCCAGGGGCATATGAGGACTGGCCTAAGGTGGGTTCCAAGTCCCCTCTTTCACGGGCATGGGAACTCTTTCCCCTCTCTAGCTGGCTTTGCCCTGAACTTGTCTTTTACCTCCAAACTCTTCCAGTTAGTTGATTCTCCTTTCTTTGAGGTGGCTAGACAGAAATGCTACTTCTTATATAGCAAAAGGTGATTTAGGCTGAGGTTTTGCTGTGATAAAACTTAGCAAGGAGGCTCAGGGTCCAAAGCTAAAGCACAAGTCTGCAGATTGAGTTAGGCTCACTCACTGTATTTAACAAACAGAGTGGGTTGGGGGCAGGGAGTTGGAATTCTGAGTATCTAAATTCTGTTATTTAATGATTAAAAAAAAAAAAGACAGTGGCATTTCTTCTTGATTATCTTGTGTATTCAGCTTTAATTGCTCCTTAACTGGCACATACTTTCTTTTTCAGAGGTTTGGAGGTTGGGGAGATTGGAAGAAAACAATTGTCAGTCTTGCCGACCATATGATCCCACAAGTTTTATTACAAGAGAAGACTGAGGAAGAACAGTCTCCAGATCACCGAAAAGGAAGTTTGGCCTTTGGGGAGGAAGAATCCCTTGAAGATGTCTGCACCCTGGCACAGAACCCCAGTGGTCCCACACTAGTTATAATTCTGGGTTTCTCTACAATCCATTTCTTAGATTTTTGTCTGCTATAAATTTTGCCAGCATGAATAGGCTACCAAATGTCTGGACTAAGGGAAAGTACTCCCTTTGGTTTTTGAGGTCTTTCCTGGAGGACTGAAGAAAACAGCATTGCAACAAAAATGCATTTTTGCTGATTTGCTCGCCTTGATTTTATTTTATCTTTCACAACTTATAAATTTAACTATCCTTCCCACCATCCTAGCCTTTGACTGTTAGACAAATTGCCCCCTTCTCCCTTTTCCTATAGTTCGAGATCCCTGATTTTTCTCCTTTTCAAAGGCCTCATTCAAAAGGCAATGTAAGCCCTATATTTGGACTGACAAGGAGAGGCACCAAGAATACAGGCCTGGTACAATGAAGGCCACCAAGCAGGCTGGTGCCAGGGAACCTCCTGTTTCCCTATTCTGAGCCTCAGTGTCTGCTTATGTAAAACTGGGGGGTGGGGAGTGATGGCAAGGGGAAAATGAGGATAGAATAAGTGATCCTTTTTCTTTAAAAAATCTTTCTGTTGTTGTTGATAGCTTTTGTGCTGTGCATTGCTTTGACTTCCAAATATTTGCTTGCCTTATCCTAGGCAACTCCTTATCCCAGGCAACTATCCCTTTTAACACAAAATGCAAAAGAAAGGAGGAAAAAAAAAGTAGTTAAGCAAAACTAGTTAACAGATTGGGTAAGTTTACTTACCTTGGCAGCAGATTTTCCAGAATTGTACACGCTGATAATGAGATTGATGCATCCATTGTCAATTGCCTCTAGTTCTAACGTTCTGTACTTTAAAGGTCTTGCCAGAACAAATACTCTACTCTCTCATTTCCTTCTCAGGAATAACACTCTATGCTATCAAGTCTTTTTTTCTTTTAGCTCTGAGACCTATTACTCTAAGCCCCCATCCACCTCTGACTATCCCTCCCAGCTCCGACATTCTGTGTTCTAAGGGCCCTCCCAGCCCTGACATCCCGTGTTCTAAGGCCCCTCTCAGCTCTGACATCCTGTGTTCTAAGGGTCCTCCCAGCTCTGACATTCTGTGTTCTAAGGGCCCTCCCAGCTGACATTCTGTGTTCTAAGGGTCCTCCCAGCCCTGACATCCCGTGTTCTAAGGCCCCTCTCAGCTCTGACATCCTGTGTTCTAAGGGTCCTCCCAGCTCTGACATTCTGTGTTCTAAGGGCCCTCCCAGCTCTGACATTCTGTGTTCTAAGGACCCTCCCAGGAAAAGTCTAAATCTAAGGACCCCAGGGTAACTTTCTCAAAGAAGTTCCTTCCTTTTGTCTCACTTAGACATGCCTAGAAGCAACCTAATTGTTCTTTCTTGTGAATATCAATCTTTGAGCAACCATATGTCCTCCTTATTATAATTTCATATTTAAGCTATCCCTGCCCACTGCCCCCCCACCCCAATTTCCCTCTGCTCTGCCTTCTTTGCACTCACTTCCTAATTTCTGAAAAATGGCAAGCCCCTATTTTATTTTTGAGGGATCGAAGTCCAGCAATTTTCCATCTGGGTCATTATAGCTAAAAGTATTAAGGACAAATCTTTCACTCTCAACTCAAAGAGATTGAACTTCATTTTTTTCTATCTATCTATCTATCTATCTATCTATCTATCTATCTATCCATCTGTCTATCTATCTTTATATCTATCTATAGTAATTCTGAACTAGGCAAAATATATATTATATGTGTATATATAATATATAAACACACATATATCAAGATCAGAATAACTATATAATTATTAGTCATATTTATTCTCATCTTGAAAACACCATTAACATTTCCATGTAGAAAGAACAAATAAACTTAACTCTCTATGAAAACCAAATCTCTATTACACATAATTTGTTTTTCAAGGCTATAAGAAATTCAGTAATCATTTCAAAACTGCAATAATTGTCCTTATTTTCCTCTGCTTCAATGACTTTCCCCTGCTCCCATCTTGCTGTCTCTCTGTCTCTCTGTCTGTCTCTCTCAGCATTACCTCATCCCCTAACTCTTAACCCCTCCCACAAATGTTTAAAAAAAAAACCCTTTGTAACAAACAAACACTGCCAGGGAAGAAAAATCCCTACATTGGCTATGCTTCCCAAAAGTATGTCTCATTCTGCACTTCTAGTCCTTCATCTCTGTCAGGAGATGGGGAATTTGCTTCAACAACAGTTTTCTGGAGTCATGGTTAGTCAGTATATTGATCAGAGTTCTTATTTATTTCAAAATGGTTTTTCTTTATAATGTTGCAGTATATAATTTTTCTTCTGGTTTTGTAACTTGCATCAGTTCATATAAATTTTCCCAGATTTCTCTGAATCCATGACTTTATTTTTTTATGGGACACATTATGGTACATGAATGTGATGGAATACTATTGTGCTCTAAGAAATGATGAAGGGGATGGTTTCAGAGATACCTAGGAAAACTTGCATGAACTGACACAGAGTGAAGTGAGCAGAACTGAGAGAACAATATATCCTATAGTATCCGAATTGTAAAAACAAATAATTCTGAAAGATTTAAGAATTCAAATCAATGCAATCATCAAACATGATTCCAGAGGACTGACAATGAAGAATGATGCCCATTTCCTGACCATGGTGGCATGGTGGAGAGGTATTGGACTAATATAAAGAAGATATGTGTTTTTGGTCTTGACCAATGTGGAAATTTGTTTTGCTTGACAAGACTTATTTCCTACAAGGGTTTTGTATTGCCTTGCCCCATCCCCCTATGGGGAAATGGTTGAAGTGGGATGCAGGGAAAAAAATGTTTGATCAATGAAAAAATTAAAATTATATTTCTTATGGTATATTCCATTATATTCCTATACCATAATTTGTTCAGTCATTATCCAATCGCAGGGCACCCCCTTAATGTTTCCTGTTATTTACTACAAAGTGCTTCTGTAAAAATTTTTATAACATGGGTTGTTTTCCTCTGTCTTTAATCTTTTTGGGGAGCATGCTTGGTAGTATATTATTGAGTGAAAGGGTATGTACAGTTCAGAGACATTTTGGAGATAGCTCCAAGTTGCTTTCCAAAATGGTTGAACCAATTTACAACTCTATCAATAGTATATTAGTATGACTGTCTTCTCACAGCCCTTTGAACAATGACCATTTTCCTTTTTTGTCATTTTTGCAAATCAGATGACTGTGAGATGGAACCCTAAAGTTATTTAAACTTACACTTATTCTTAATAATTTGGAATTTTATATTCTTGACCTTATGAGCAGCTATGTGGCAGAGTAGATAGAGCACTGAGCTGGGAATCCGAAACACTCATCTTCCTGAGTTCAAATACAGCTTCAGACACTAGCTGTGTGACCCTAGGCAAGTCACTTAACCCTATTTGTCTCAGTTTCCTCTTCTGTAAAACGAGATAGAGAAAGAAATGGTAAAATACTCCAGTATCTTTGCCAAGAAAACCCCAAATGGGGTCACGAATTGTTGGAAACAATAAATTCTTGACTTTTTTTCCCCTCCAAACAAATTCTGATATTTTTTCTAATTCTATTAAGTAACTTTTTGATGGTTTGATATGGCACTGAATGAATTAATTTAAGTACTTTTATCTTTTTTATTATATTAGCACAGCCCAACCATGAGAACTTAATGTCTCTACAATTATTTAAGCCTGTCTTTATTTTTGTAAAAAGTTTTGTAGTTGTAATCATACAGTGCCTATGTGTGTCTTGATAGGTGGGCTTCCAAATATCTTATACATTCTGTAATTATTTCACATTTAATTTCCCTTTCCATCTCTCCTTGTTGGGTTTTGCTAATAGTATAGAGACAGCCATGGTGTCATAGATAGAAAGCTGGTCTCAGAGCTGAGAATCTAGGTTCAAGGCTGGCTCATTACACAAATTGGTTGTGTCACTCTGGGCATATCATTTAACCTTTCAGTGTTCTAGGTAACTAGCTTACACTCTAAGTTGAAGTGAAAGTGCTGAACTACATTGGCCCTACAATGAAATTGTTGGTCCAACCCCTAACTCTTCCTGATGACTCTTGTTGGGAGTATACAGAAAAAAAAACCTGATGATTTATAGGGGATTATTTTATATCATGCTACTTGTTGAAATTATTAAGTAATATTTGGTTTAATTAGTCCTTGAATATTTCATTTGATCATACAATGTTTCATACATAATGTTTCATACATAAATTCACCTTCTCCTAGGGTTTTGTTTTGTTTTTTTCCTCTTGAGGAGTTCATCAATGGCTTGTTCAATTGCTTTTTGTGAGGTTGGGTTATTCAAATTCTTTTTTTCTTGTTTGTTCTTGGTCTGTATTTAATATTTTATAACAATATTCATTCACTTGATTTTTCAGTTTTGTTGCAATATATATAATTGGCAAAATATTTTCTAACAATTTCCTTTATTTTTTCCTCATTTGCTCTCAGTTTGCAGCTTTCATTTTTGATCCTGGCAATTTGCTTTTCTCCTCTCTTTTAAAATCATACTAGCTATTTATTTAATTAGTTTTTAAAAGTTGCACATTTCATTCATCAACTCTGTAAGCTTTTTGCTTTTGTCTTATTAATCTCTCCTTTGACTTTTCAGAATTTCTCTTTTGGTGTTTATTACTCACCACAAAAGCCAATTGTGAAAGATACGAACATGTTATTAGCTGTGTAGGATGCCACCATCACCATGGCCACCTCCATTTCAGTTCACACGGACCTGACATTTTACCACTCACGTGACATTTTCTTGGCAACCTCCCTGAGAAGAAGGTAGTACAGGTGTTATTAACCCTATTTAACAGATCAAGAAACTGAAACAGACAAGTGGAGCAATTTTGTCACTATCCCATAGCCAATAAAGGGTCAGATCCCAAAGTCTATTTTTTGTTTTGTTTACATCATACCGCTTTTATGGCTGCTATCTTCTTCTTCTTCTTCTTCTTCTTCTTCTTCTTCTTCTTCTTCTTCTTCTTCTTCTTCTTCTTCTTCTTCTTCTCCTTCTTCTTCTTCTCCTTCTTCTCCTTCTTCTCCTTCTTCTCCTTCTTCTTCTTATTCTCCTCCTCCTCCTCCTCCTCCTCCTCCTCCTCCTCCTCCTCCTCCTCCTTCTTCTTCTTCTTCTTCTTCTTCTTCTTTTTCTTCTTCTTCTTCTTCTTCTTCTTCTTCTTCTTCTTCTTCTTCTTCTTCTTCTTCTTCTCCTTCTCCTTCTTCAGCAATTGGGGTTAAGTAACTTGCTCAAGGTTACACGGCCAGTTATTTTTGTGTGGGTGCTAATTTTCTGAGGCCAGAACTGATCCTGGTTCCTCCGGACTCCTGTCAGTGCTCTTACTCACTGTGCCACCTAGCCACCCCAAGCTGCTATCTTTTTTAACTGATCAATAAGCAAACACTATAAGCACTTGCTATGCTCAAGGCACTGTGCTGGACACTGGGGAATACAAATGCAAAGAATGAAATAACCTCACTTTCAAAAAGTGGACATTCTAATCATCTCATCACCATCACCCCCATCACTATCCCCACTGTCCACATTACCATCACTGCCATCATCCTCACCACTAACATTATTACCACCATCAATTCTCCCCAGCTCCATCCCTATCATCAACATCATGGTCCTCATTATCATCACCACTAACAAGATTACTGCCATCAATATCACATGACTGTTTCCGTCAGACTTATCCCGGTGACTGTCATCACTATCACCATCCCTACATCACTTATCCCTATCATTCACACCACTAACACTATCATTGCCGTCATTATTAATTACCATCCTCGAACTTCCCTCAGCATTTGGGATTTTCTCACACTGCAACATCCTTCCAATATAACGGCCCCTTTTCCCACTGGTGAGTTCTTTTGAGGATTTCCACTTTGGGGACAGGACCAGATAAACTATACTTCATTCCTCTCAGAGCTATCCTTCTGTCACTATGGACTTCACCACCTCCAGTACCTTTTATCCTCCCCCACCCCTTTTTATATGCTGTCTTTCCTCATTAGAATGTAAGCTCCTTGAGGGCAGGGGTTATCTTTCTTTTTGCTTCCATTTGTATCCACACAGTACTTAGCACAGTACATAGTAAGTGCCTAATAAATGCTTGTTCTTTACCCATACCACTATCACCAACCTTATTACCACTTTCACTGCCTCTAACATTATCTCTAGGCAGATCCCTAAACCTCCCAGTGCCCCAGACAGTCCTCCAAGTCTATAAATTACAAAGCATCTGTAGACTTGCATCAAGGAAGGGAGTTTTCTTCTTGAGACTTAACTATGCCAGTGAAACACAAAAATTGGCCATCCCAAACACTATTTTTATTGTCTCTATCACCCTCATCATGACCAACAGTTTCAGCCTCCATCAATCTCACCGTCACCATCACCAGCATAATAATCACCAACATTACACCCACCACTAAAACTATCATCACTCCTACCCACCCTCCCACCCCCTGCATTATTTTTGTACACAGGCCTTCTATCCACATCTCTTACTAGTAATCTGCCCACTTAGGCACATCACAAACCCATGCCAGCTTTCCATTCATATCTGTGGCCTATGGATAATACAGTAAAGTACCCAAACCCACATTCCTTCAGAGTTAGCAATGTGTGAATTGGGAAATTTTGTGAATTCCAGATGCATGGGCTCCAGATTATGGTCTGAACATTCTGTAATCTTAATAACATAGTAAGCATTCTGTTTACTTTAGTCAGGTTCTAAGTATTATCTCATTGTAACATGGGAATGTAAATAGATTCTACAATTATGTCTTCTTTCCTCCTCTCCTTCCCATGTTTGTGTTTCCTGGGAGAATAAAATGAGAATATAAGAAACTGAGCACCAGAAACAAGGAAGACTGGTAGATTCAAAGGGAACCAGAATTGGAAAGGACTTTATAATGTGGAATATTAGAACATTTAAAAAGACAAATCTGGAAGGCACCTAAGACTCAGGATAAAAACACAAAATAGGGACGGGTTGGTGGCACAGTGAATAGAGCACCAGTCCTGGAGTCAGGAGGACCTGAGTTCAAATCCGGTCTCAGACACTTAACACAAAAACTAGTTGTGTGACCTTGGGCAAGTCACTTAACCCCAATTGCCCTCCAAAAAGCAAAAGCAAAAAAAAAAAACAACCACAAAATATTCTAGAATGAATCTGAAAATATAGAATAGCAGAGTGAAAAGGAATCTTAGAACATAAAATGTGAGGAATATAGAATTCTATATGTAGAATATAGAGTGTCAGAGTTCCTTAGAACATAGAAGGGACCTAAGAGCAAAGAGTTGGAAGGGACCTCAGTATACAGAATATCAGAACTGACAGGGGCTTTCAAACACAGAATGTCAGAGATGAGGTGCAGTGGAGGGGGGTACCTAACACAGAGAATATCAGACTTTCTTCTCTCATCCCCCAGACTCAGTTAATTGCCAATGGAATCTGTCACATCCGTTCCTTTGTCTTTACCCCAATGGCCATCACCCAAGTTCAGCTCTTCTTACCTGGACTATTGTAATAGCCCTCTCTCTAATTGGTCTCAAATTTTAATTATAGAATCTTTGAGTTGGAAGGGTATCAAAAGCCATCCAGTCCAAACCAGAACCCGAGAGAGAATTGCCCATCTCTTGAAACAGCCCCTTTCATTTTTGGAGAATGCTATTGTTAGGTAGTTTTTCCTGATATCAATCTAAATCTGACCCTTTGCAACTTCTATATTGCCTTATGGGACCAAGAAGAACAAATGTAATTTCTCCCTCCCTCTTTCCTTTTTCTCTCTCCCACATGGGGAATCATACCCTTACCAATAGGTGCTTTGCCCAAAGGAATAAATTTTGATCACTGATACCTTGCAAGATATCTTGGGGTTTGGGGGCTAGATTTTTTTTCCTTTTCCCTATTTATTTATGCTATCATTAAAAAACCTGTGACAACTTTTTTGCCCCATGTAATTTCATTTATGAATTCTTGAAATAGAGCTCTGGAAAAGCAGACTTTGATAAAACCCACTGGGATTTGAATGGAGCTACTTGACCATGCCTCACCTAAATCCAATTCACTTGCAAGTCAAGAAGTCACTCTCCTAATGTCACTGGTCCTCTTTGAGAATGAAGGATAAACAACATTACTCCTGATAGCCTTCTGAGGCTGAAAACAAATATAATTTCCCTTTCAGGGGGCTGCCCCTCAAATACTTTAATCAAACCAATATCATGTTCTATCATCCCCCTCCCACTTTGTCTTTTTCAAGCTAATTTCCTTTCCCTTTCTTCAATTGATTCCTCAGAGTGCTGCAAAAACTATCTTCCTAAGACACATTCTAACCATATCATTCCCCTACACAAAAATATTCAGGGACCTTTGACCCAGAGATGCTACTACAAAGTATATCCTCCAAGGGGTACAAAGACCAAAAGAAATAAGTCATAAACACTAAAATATCAATTTAAAATACTCTCATTGTGGCATGAAAGAACAGGAAACAAAGTAGAGTCCCATTCATTGTGGGATGGCTAAACAAATTATATATGCTAATTCAAAATAATATTATTGTGCCATAAAAAATGATCAATATGAGGAATTCAGAAAAATTCTGGAAGACTTAGATGAACTGACTCAAAGTGAAGTGAGTAAAACCAGGAATATATCTCCAATTGTAATCTATGTATACATGTCTAGATATATACGTATTTGTATATGTGTGTGTGTGTGTGATATAGAGATAAAAGATGCACACATATATACCTCAATGGTGTAAATGGAAAGAAAAATAAAACTAATCTGAATCTGGCATCATCATAATGACCAAGCTTGACCCCACAGAAGAGTAACATCTTCAATGTAAAGGTGGAGGACTATGGGTGAGAAATATTGCATATATTGTCAGATATAGTTGAGGTCTTGACTGTTTTTTTCTGAATTTTTTTCCAACTACCTATCTGTGCCAGGTCAGATTTTCTTTATATACTTCAACC
Organism: Gymnobelideus leadbeateri; assembly: GCA_011680675.1. Taxonomy (NCBI): domain Eukaryota; kingdom Metazoa; phylum Chordata; class Mammalia; order Diprotodontia; family Petauridae; genus Gymnobelideus; species Gymnobelideus leadbeateri. The sequence goes on from WOXC01005235.1 coordinate 946,090, forward strand.
AAAACATCCCATCACAATAGGTTAAATACAGAAGCAGATAGGACACCCCATCTGGCTGCTATTAAATCAGACAGACTGAATGGCATGGAATATTATTGTGCAGGAAGAAATAATATGTATGGGGATTTCTAAGAAACTTGGGCAAGTTTATATGAACTGATTCAGAGTGAAATTGGAAGAACTAAAACCAATAATGATAAAACTGCAGATATCTAAAAGAAAACCAGAGCTCAGTAATTAGAAAAAGCCAATGATCATGGTCCTGGACAACAGATACTGAAACTTATCTCCCCTCAATAGCAGGGAGAAACAAGAACTCAGACAGAATGTTGCTTACATTGTTATACAGGGTAACTGTATCAGTTAGTTTTGCTTAACTGTTTTTCTTTGTTAAATTCAAGATGGGATATATATCCAGAAATGACTGTGAGGTCAAAACAAAAGGCATCAATAAACTTATTAAAGGGAAAAAATTAACATTCACATATAATACACATACATGTACATGTGTATATATACACACATAGTTACTAGAAAATTAATTTTTAAATTTTGGGGAAAAATTAATGTGTATGTATGTGTGTGTGTGTGTGTGCATGAAATGACCTGATAGAAAATGGCAAACTCCAGACTGTTAACAATTTGCTTTTTTTAGTAAAGTGTATTAACTTGAACAAAATAATAACAAAACCATCCTGTTTTCTCTTGCCTCCCATTGTGATCACTTTGGCCTGTGTATGTTTTTCTGGATGTTGTTGCCACTATTATACATTTTTAGTGCTTATAAAACACAATTCCTGCTCCAGGAGCTTTGTTTCCTGCTCTGGTTCAGGCCTCATTTGCCTTGGTAGGGAATTTAACCTGTAGGCTTGCAAAGGGACTTTATTTTACAAAGGAAACTACAAGGTTCCTGGGAATGCTTTTGTATTGTCCTTGGCTTATGTAAACCTACAATTATCTCAGTGGGCCTAAAATTTCATCCTTCTAGGCCTGGTATTTCTCTTTTCTTTTTTCCTCACTCTTTTCTCAATGGTCTTTCAGCAAAGCTAAGAAATCATAGTGTCTTGGAGCTGGAAGGGGCTATAGAGATTTTTCTACTTCAATTCCCTCATTTTACAGGTATGGAAACTGAGGCCCAGAGAAGGGAGGTGACTTGTCCAAGGTCAACCAAGGAGAGAGTGGCAGACCTGGCATCAGAATTCCCAGAGTTTCATAAGCTCTAGATCTGGAAGTACCTTGGAGGGCACCTTGTTCACAACCTCTTCATTTTATGGATAAGGAAACTGAGGCCCAGAGATACAACATGGCTTCCCCAATGTCAATTCAATTCAACAAACACTTATTGTTGTTCAGTCATTTCAGTCCTGTCCAACTCTCCATGACCACATTTGGGGTTTTCTTGGTAGAGACACTGGAATGGTTTGTTATTTCCTTCTCCAGATCATTTTACAGATGAGAAATTGAGGCAAAGAGGGTGAAGTGACTTGCCCAGGGTCACACTGCCTCAGTGTCTGAGGTTGGATTTGAACTCAGGAAGTTGAATCTTCCTGCCTTCAGGTTTGGTGCTCTTGTACTATCATTATTGAGTGCCTGCTATGTACCAGACATCAGATTGGAGATAAAACAATAAAACTTAAACAGTTCATATTCTATTGGGGGTGGGGGGAGAGTGATGGAACTAAAAATGTACACAGATAAGCAAATAAATATAAACTGCATTTGTAAGGTAGCTTGATCAGGGAATCCTTAATCATACAAAGTAAATGCCAAGTATCTGTATTTCTAACAACTGGAGAAAACAGGGGAGGTCTCAAAGGAGATGATGCTTGAGTTGAGCCTGGAAGGAAGCTAAGAATTTATCAGGACCTAGAACCAGAGCTTGAAGAACCCTCAGAGACCCTCTAGTCCAACCCTAGGGTTTTGTAGTACTGTATGGAGTCTTCAGGAGGACCAGCACCTCTGGTATGAGGGCTGCTCATCCACCTTTGGAATCCACACGATCCACCCAACTCTCACCTGGGGCTCTAAGAAGCTGTACTATACAGCCATAGCTCAGTAAAATCATCTCAGTGGATGGGCTAACCCAGGTTGAGAGTAACTGACAGGTTATTGTCAGTGAGTTAGGGAGTGTCTACCCCAAGGATGTGAAGACTTCCCCCAGTGGAATGGGCAATCAGAACAATTTATTCCAGTGGCTATGAAGGGAGCTGAAGCAGGTGCTTGGTCAGACATCAAAGACTCCATTGCATCCTGGGCCATTGAAGGTCATCCTGTCTTTGTCTTACCACTGAACTTTGGTGCCTCTGGAAGAGAGAGTGAGGAAGATGGCTCTGTGCCACTCTGCCTCACTGAAATCCAATTCACACACAAGTCAAGACATCACTCCATGATGTTATTGGTCCTCTTTGAAAATGAAGAAAAAAAACAACATCATCTTATAGATGAAGAAACCAAAGCCTGGGAGGTCAAGTGACCGGTCCAGGGTCAGAAGAGTTAAACTCCGTCATATCCCTAATAACAGATGACAGTTGTTTGGGAAATGCTTTCCATAGATGAACATTTATAATCCTAACAATGTCTATAAAGTGGATGGTAGAAGTGTAATTGTCCCCATTTTAAAGATCAGGAAACTGAGGAAGATGTAATATGTCTAGGCTCACACAATGAATTAGTGGTAGAGCTTAGACCAGATGCTCTGTAAAGTCTTGTACTAGCACTAAAACATTTAATTTTGTTATCTCTGGACCCCCTCCAGGGATGACAAGCTGCTTCACTGCAAAGGAAAGAGGAAGCAGGAAAAAATTGAGATAGAGGTAAGAGAAGTGGAACCCTGTTCATACCCAGGGGTCCCACTAGCTGCTCCTCAGGGCTGCTTTTGGCCTCTGCCCCTGGTCTCAGGCTGGGGGTGCCAGTGGGAGGCCAGGTATCCAGAAGGCAGCTCTGAGAACTTTCTCTGGCTGCCCTCCAAGAACCTGGCTGGGAGGCTGCCTTCCGGTCCCCTGCTGATCCCCTTCCTTCTCAGGGAAAGGCCACTCCTCTGCCTTCCTCCTTCCTTTCCCTGGTCCTCTGTGAGGCATCCTGCCACAGTGGGAGGAAAAGCCCCCGCTTTCTGGAGGCAGAAGGTCTGGGTCTCATCTCTGGCTCTGATGCTCATTATATGAGCACAGAACCCTGGGAAGTCTTTCCTTTCTTCAGGTGTAAAATGAGGCACTGGGCCAAAATGATCCCTAGGACTCCCTTAAGCTGTCAGACCCACAATCCTTTGTCCTGGGTCCTGGTCTCTGACTCCATCCTGGCTCCTTCCAAGCTCCAGACTGTAGGCCTTCTGTCCATTTGCCCAAAGCAGAGGCTACTCTGAAAGGTAGGATGGTGTAGTGAGAAGGAAACGGAATTTGGATTCAGTGGACTGGGATTTGACTCCAGGTTCTGCTATTTATTACTTCTGTGAACAATTGACTTCAGTTCTTCAGGCCTCAGTTTCCCTGTAATCCTTGGATTTTTGTGTACCTTACCTGCTCCCTATTCAATAGAGGTTGTTTACTGCCTAGTCATGCCCCACTTCTCCTACCTGGCAACCTTTCTTTCTTTTTTTTTTTTTTTTGCTTTTTGGAGGGCAGTTAGTGACTTGCCCAAGTTCACACAGCTAGTTTTTGTGTTGTGTCTGAGGCCAGATTTGAACTCAGGTCCTCCTGACTCCAGGGCCGGTGCTCTACTCACTGCACCACCTAGCCGCCCCACAACCTTTTTTTTCTTATATGACTCTTTATCCAGAACTTACTATATCTGAAATCTTGTCTTGCAGACTAGAAACATCTAGTTTCCTAGTTAGCTGATATCTTCCTAGCTGCATCCTGAGAGCCTTCTTGATACTCCTAGGCAACCATGACCTCTAAGACTGACATGCCTGACCTTAAGCATGGAGTAAGGACGATACTGGATACCTTCATCCTACTATATCCAAGAAACCATCATATTCAGGTTACTGGGGACATTCCTTCCTTGCTGATTCCACGATAAGAGCATTCATGGGATCAGCGCTCTAGAGCTAAAAGCTCTTCCCTCTCATTTTATAGGGACCTTTCCAATCCCACAGAGACAGATAGAAAGGTCAGAATTTGAACCCAGGTCCTCTGACCCCAAATCACCCTGCCCTTTCCACTGACCCATATTGTCTCTTATATGTTGATGGGTTACCCTGGTTTGGAGGTGGAGGTGCTGGCCTGAGACAGTCAGTGGGCAGTTTTCACCTTGTTGTCCCTTAGGTGTATTACATTAAGTCTGACCTTTTGGACCTTCCCTTAAAGTACACCAATTGAAAGAGACCGTTACTTTCTTTATATATATATATATATATATATATATGCTTTTTGGAGGGGGGAGGGCAGGGCAATTGGGGTTAAGTGGCTTGCCCAAGGTCACATGGCTCATAAGTGTTAAATGTCTGAGGCTGGTCCTTCTGACTCCAGAGCTGGTGCTCTATTCACTGTGCCACCTAGCCACCCCTGAGCCTGTTACTTTCAAATGACATTACTTCTTTACAATGCTTTGGAAACTTTAAATCACTATAAAATTAAGAATTATTGTTATTCTAGTATTTTCTGGCTCACACAATTCTTTATCATTTAAGCTCACAGCAGTTCCATGAAGCTGGTACTATAAACATTATCATCCCTTTTTACAGACAAAAAAACGGAGACAAAGAGGGTTGAGTGACTTGTCCAGGGACACACAGCTAATAAGTGTCTGAGGATGGATTTGAAACTCAAGTCTTCCTGACTCCAGGAAGCACCATCTAGCTGCCCTGAAGTTCCCTATACTATCCCCTGTCCTCCATCAATAAGCATTAATTTGTTTAGTGCTCAACTATGCAGAGTGCACTGTGCTAGGATCTGAGAACACAAAACCAAAAATGAAAGTTTCTGCTTTGTAGAAGTTTACCAGGTACTGGTAGATATAACATATAAACATCCTGGATGTATGACCCTGGGTAAGTCACTTAACCTCTATCTGCCCCAGCTTCCTCATCTATAAAATGGGGACAGTATTTTCACCTATCTCCCAGGGTTGTGGTGAAAAGCAAATAAAACAATATTTGTAAAGTGCTCGGTAAACCTTAGAGGACTATGCAAAAACTATCATTATTATTATGTAAACTAATAAATAGATGCTGCTCTTGTTCATCCTTCATTTTTCAATCAGGACCAGTGGTGTCAGGGGATGATGTCTTGACTGGTTCATAAATGAAGCAGTTACACAAAATCATCGGCCTCACTCTCTCTTCCTGAGTCATTGAAGTCCAGTGGCAGGACACAAGTCATGACGACTGGCCATCCCCCAGATGTAGTGGATGACCTTGGCATCTTTGATGTCTGACCAAGTCGCAACCACCATCATGGCTGTTGGAATAAATTGTTCTCATCTGCTCACTGCACCAGGAGGAGTCTTCACATAGTTGGGGCAGACATCTCCCTATCTCACTGAGGGGTTTGAGGCCTGTCAGTTACTCTTAGCCTGGTTTAACCCGTCTTCCATATGGTTTACACAGGTGTGGCCTCAGTTTATACTACAGCTTCTTGGACATGAGAGTTGGATGACAGATAAATACCAAAGGTGGATTATCAGCCTGCAACGGGCTCATTAGCCCTCATACCAGAGGTGCTGAAATGCTCAATACACCCCTGATAAATAGATATAAGATAACCAAAAGGGTTCTTTAGGGGAATCAGGGGAGGCTTCACAAAAGGAAAGACAATTATCTTTTTCCTTCTTCTCTCACACAGCCACCACCTAATACAAGCCCTAATCGCTTCATGTCTGGACAACTGAAGTCACTTCCTAATTTGCCTTGATGCTTCTCAAATTAATCTTCCTAAAGCACAGATGTCACAGTATGTCACTCCCCCCTTCAAGAAACTTTAATGACTCCCTATTGCCTCCAGGAGAAAAGAAAAACTTCTCAGCTTGGCATAATGACCTTCCACAATCTGAGTCCATTGCAACAGGTTAATTACACATAATTCTCCTCTCTTGCACCCTATACTCCAGCCAAACTGTCCTAGATGATATTTCCAGAACTGGAACTTGGCATTCCATTTTCCAGTTTCTATGCCTTTGTGTAGGCTGTCTCCCATTCCTAGAATGTGCTACCTCCTCCCTTCCACTTTTCAGAACTCCTAGTTTCCTTTAAGGAAGGAAGGGAATAAACATTTTTTGAGCACCTACTATATTCCAGGGCCTGCTGGGTGCTTTATATTTGATGCTTACAACAACCCTGGTAGGTAGGTGCTTTGATTATCCTTATTTCACTGTTGGGGAAACTGAGACAAATGCAGGTTAAGTGACTTGTCCTGGGTCACCCAGCTAGGAAGTGTCTGAGGCTAGATTTGAACTTAGGACTTCCTGACTCCAGTCACTGCACTCTATTCCTAGACCACCCCACCCCCACCCTAGCAGGGTGAGGGAAAAGTCAAAGGAGGACTTTGAGGTGATGAATAAACTTTGTGATTGGAAGGATGGTAGTGATCTTCTTAAGAAGGTTTGGAAGAAGGACAAGTCTAGCAGGGGATGTCCCACAGGTAATGCAGGATTGGACATAAGGAGGGAGGTTTACATTTAGGAATCAGCTTTCAGGATTTCCCCACACCCCTGCCCATTTCCTCCATCTTCAAACTGCTCCTCTTCTGGGCCCCTCTAGCCCTAAATCTTCCTAAGAAGAGCCCAATAATAACCTCTCATAATTGCTACCTGTTTGAGCTTGGTCAGTCACTTACCTACCTTGTCTTCAGCTTTCTCATCTGGAAAATGGGCATGTTGGAGTAGTTGGCTTATGAGGTTCATTACAGGAGACATTATCTTATCATAACCAGGAGTTGAACAGGACCTGCGTGAAAGTGCCCTTCCTGATTTTCATCCATGGTTGAATGGAAGTGATCTAGAACATGGCACTTTGGGGACGACACTTACTGGTCACCAACCCTGATAAGATCATCCCCCAGTGAATCTTTAAAAATGATTAACTCTTCCCCTGACTGTCTCTTCTCTATTCCCTTCTCAACCACTGGAGTTAATCAAGCTATGCCTCATGAGGGGTGAGGAAATTCACTCTATCTCAGTACATAGCAGCTAAAACCTCCATCTTGCCTAAGTGAACTTGATTCTAGGTTTGGGTTTGTTCTTTTCTGGCCTTAGGAGAACGAGTATCAGTCCCAAGACAGATGTGTCCAATGCTAGAGGCCACCTTATGAGTCAGAGAAGTTTTGTGGCCCTAGATCCTTTAGTTAGAGCTGACCATTGGCAATGACAGGATTCACCAGTCACTTTTCTAGTAATGAAAAAGATAACCTCTTTCTGGAGTATGAGCCCAAACAGAGGCCTAGCTTCCCAGATGACATGGACTTTGCTGAAGACAGGGCAGAGCAGAGGTAATCTATAAAATGACCAACCAACAGACATATAAACTGTTTCATATTGAGATGTTTTCAACTATCAATCTCTTGCTAGAGTATAATAGCAGTTAGTACTGTCTCTAGGGGCAGCTAAGTGAACAGAGCACCAAGCCTGGAGTCAGAAAGAATCCTCTTCATGATTTCAAATCTGGTTTTAGACACTTGTTAGCTGTGTCACCCTGGACAACTCATTTAACCCTGTTTGCTTCAATTTCCTCATCTGTAAAATGAGCTGGTAAAGGAAATAGCAAACCACTATAGTATCTTTGCCAAGAAAACTCCAAATGAGGTGATGAAGAATTGAACATGACCGAAACGACTAAATAAGTACTCTCTTGTTTAAGTCTTTGTCAAGACATGTTTGTGAGTGTTTTGTGTTTAGCATTTCTTTTGTCTATAGGAAATAAATATCTGTCCCATACCTGATTCATGCTATCAGTGGAGTACCTTTATATTCGCCCATACATACATACTTTGGAGAGATCTTCCTAAGAAGAGCCCAAGCCTAAGCTTTAGGCAATTTTCCCCGTGGGGCATCAGGATGAGAAAGCACATGGAGCCAAAGAATGTGAGATTCTAATTCCTCTTCCAGGGGGTCAGGCTTCCCCAGGACTGAACCCAGAACTGATTGTGTAAATGGGCACAAAGCATGAGGGCCTCTTGGTGGAGAGGGAGGACAGATGGTCCTGCCTCCTGGATCCAGCCATGGTCCTTCTATTGCTAAAACAGTCAATGAGTTGCTTGCATAGCAACATATAGAGGACAGGTGGAAATCACAAGATCATCAAGTTAGAGCAAGAGGGTGCTTCAGAGGCCATCACGGCCAATGCCCTTGTTTTGTGAGAGGTTGTTCCACAGGTAATGCAGGACTGGACATCAGGAGGGAGGTTTACATTTTGGGATCAGCTTTCAAGATTCCCCCATCCCCCTGCCCATTATCCCCCATCTTCAAACTGGTCCTCTTCTGGGCCCCTCTAGCCCTCCACCCCCCCCCCCACCCCGCCCATGTCTATTGGTGCCCAGTGCTCCCAACTCTCCTGGATGAGCCACTGCTTCCCCCTGCTGGCTAACATCAGTATTTACTTCGAATTCCTCAAACCTAGCTGCTAAGATCAGAAACATCTGTGGCTCATCAGGGTTTTTAATTCCCTTCCACTCAATCTTTTAGGTGAATAAATACTGAATGTGGTTCTTGGCTGTGCCCACAGTACATCAGTCTTCGGAAAGCCTGACACGAGCCAGAAATGAAGGAGGCTCCTGCCAAGACGCAGTCCATAACACGCCCCACACGCTCACTCTCTCCCTCCTTCCCTGCCTGACACAATCTCCCAGCTTACAATATAAACATTCATGTGCACACTCCCAGGGTGGGCATCCACACATACACAAGGATGAACAGACGCTCTCACACCTGCTGTCCTCACCCCAACACTCTTAAGCCTTTCACCAAAGCACAACTTGACACATAGTTGGAGATACTCAACCCATGTGCAGACCCTTTGACACACGGCTCACCCAAAGACACTTCTCCAGGCATCCTTGCTTATAACAGAACCATCATCTCCCATGTTCTAAATGCTAGGCTGCTAAAGCAGTTTGCATTCCAGTTCCATTCCCCACCTCCAAGTCTTTGCACAGACTATCCACTATGAAGGGAACGAGCTCTCTCTTTACCTCTGCCACTTTAAAAATATTTATTTATTTATTCTTAGTTTTCAACATTCACTTTTGTAAGATTTTGAGTTTAAAATTTTTCCCCTTCCTTCCCTCCTCCCTCCCCAGATGGCATGCAATCTGATATAGATTATACATGTACAATCATATTAAACATGTTTCCACATTAGTCATGTTGTGAAAAAAGAATCAAAACAAAAGGGGAAAAGCTTGAGAAAGAAAAAAAAAGAGAGAAATTAGTATGCTTCGATCTGCATTTTTGGAATTGACTTCAATCATTGCATTGCTGAGAAGATTTAAGTCTATCAGAGCCAATCATCACACAATGTTGTTGCTACTGTTTACCATGTTCTTCCAGTTCTGCTCAGTTTACTAAGCATCAGTTCATATAAATCTTTCCAGGTTTTTCTGAAATCTGCTTGCTCATCATTTCTTGTGGAACAATAGTATTCTGTCTCATTCATATACTATAACTTGTTCAGCCATTCCCCAATTGATAGGCATCCCCTCAATTTCCAGTTCTTTGCCACCACAAAAAGAGCTGCTATATTTTTGTACATGTGGGTCCTTTTCCTTTTTTTAAAATCTCTTTTGGGATACAAGCCTAGTAGTGGTATTACTAGGTCAAAGGGTATACATAGTTTTATAGTCCTTTGGGCATAGTTCCAAATTGCAATTCTACCAACAGTCATAAAATTTCATTTTTCCCACATCCCCTCCCACATTTGTCATTTATCTTTTTTGTCCTATTAGCCAATCTAATAGGTCCGAGGTAGTACTTCAGAATTGTTTTAATTTTCATTTCTCCACTCAATAGTGTTAGAGTATTTTTTCATGACTATAGATAACTTTGATTATGTCATCTGAAAACTGATCATATCTTTTGATCACTTATCAATTGGGGAATGGCTCTTATTTTTATAAATTTGATTCAGTTCTCTATATATTTGAGAAATGAGGCCTTTATCAGAGAAACTTGCTTTGAATTTTTTTCACATTTACTATTGCTAACTGTATTTCCCTCCATCCTATTCCCCCCCATTTATTCTATGTTCTCTCTCCTTTCATTCTGTCCCTCCTCAAAAATGTTCTTGCTTCTGACTACCCTCTCCCCCTTCTCTTAACCCCTTACCCTCCTACTTTCCTGTAGGGTAAGACAGATTTCTTTACCCAATTGAGTGTGTATGTTATTCTCTCTTTGAGCCAATTCCAGTGAGAGTGAGGTTCACTCACTTCCCCTGACCTCTCCTCTTTTCCCCTCCCCTATAAAAGCATTTTCTTGCCTCTTATATGAGATAATTTATCCCATTCTACCTCTCTCTTTCTTCCAATACATTCCTCTCTGACCCCTTAATTTTATATTTTAGATATTATCCATTCATATTCAACTCACACATGTTGGCCTGAAATGATTACAATGAACCTTCATACCAAATGCCTTCCCTAACTCATCTCTGTGATAACCGTGCTTAAAAAGATTTTAATTTGCATCCATGTATTTGGTTTTTATGTCGCCCTCATTCCTGAATCTATTTTTCCACTGACCCTACCCAGATAGTCATTTCTTTTTTTTTAAAGCAATCGGGGTTAAGTAACTTGCTCAAGGTTACACGGCCAGTCATTATTTATGTGTGGGTGCTCATTTTCTGAGGCCGGATTCGATCTCGGGTCATCCCAACTCCGAGGCCAGCGCTCTTACTCACTGCGCCACCTAGCCGCCCCTGAGAGTCATTTCTTGAAACAAAAAAATTGAAAAGAGAAATCAGAAAAAAAGCAAGTCAGCAATATTAACCAATATATCACTGGTGTCTGTTGGTATATTCAATGCTATATCCCAAGAGTCCCCCATCAATGCACAGAAGGTGGGGAGGGTATTTTCTCATTTAATCTTAGGGCATAAGCAGCCATTATAATTATGATATGTAATATATTGTATATAATGAAAACCTTCTAGGATACTTTTGTATTGTTGAAGCAATTGCTCCCAGTATTATAGCATTCCATAGTTGGTAGATGGGTGGTGTAGTGGACAGATGACTAGGCTAGAGGGTGGAGGATCTGAGTTCAAATCCAGACAGAGTACTAAGCTGCATGGCCCCTTGAGTCACCTAACTTCTGCCTGCCTCAGTTTCCTCGTCTGTAAAATGGAGTTAATTATAGCATTCTCCTCTTTGTGAAGCAATTTTCTATGAACATCAAATATTCATCATTTACTGAGCATATTCCTAATGACAGCTTCATGAAGTAGGAATGTCAGTGTCTTCTTTTATAGAGCGAGGAAAAGACTAAAGGAGGGCAAGTGATATGTCCAAGGTCACACAGTCAACAAGTATCAGGGTCTGGATTTGAACTCCGGTCCTTTGATTCTTCCCCAATTACTCTTCCTACTCTACCCTGACTCTGCCTCCCGTAAGGACCTAGTTAGGCCTTTTCTATATGCCTCAACAGGAAACATCCTGCCCTTGGCTAGAGGCATTTGCTCAGACTCTCCCTTTCTCAAAGTCCTTCCCACTTTCCAGCCTTCTAATTCACTACAAGTTCTGTACATCTGTTTCCTCTCCAGGTCCTGTAGCCTGGAAATGGGATTTGGAGCAATGTAGTTATTATGTTGTAACGAAGTTACTGGAGACAATTTAGAGGCTCCACAGCTTGAGTTATGGCTAGATTAGGCCTGTCTTGGGCTTCGGAAGGTAGCCAGAGACACACATAGATGCCTGCTTTTTGATATTTACATAACCCCTTTCTCTATCTTCCTAATCATTGCTGAGCAGAGCAGGTGGGCTGGGGAGGACTGGCTTCTGGTACAAAGTGCCTCCTTTGTAGGCAGATGATGATGGAGAGTCAGAGGGATAACTGGTTGTTGTGGCTGAGAATAGGATATCTTCTCCCTAGAAGGTAAACAAAGCCCCTCCCAGCTCTGCCATCCTGTGTTCTAGGGCCCTCCCAGCTCTGACATCCTGGGTTCTAAGGGCCCTCCCAGCTCTGACATCCTGGTTCTAAGGGCCCTCCCAGCTCTGACATCCTGTGTTCTAGGGCCCTCCCAGCTCTGACATTCTGTGTTCTAAAGGCCCTCTCAGCTCTGATATTCTTTGTTCCAAGGCCCCCCCAGCCCAGCTCTGACATCTTATGTTCTAAGGTCCCCTACAATTGCACCCCTCTATTGTTCTCTACACCTCCCCTTCCATAAATGTTTGTTGATAGAAGGACAGCGAAGTCAGCTGGATGCCTTGAACTTTTGCCTAAAATTTAGGGTCAAAATAACTGACCGTTCTGGTCCCTGTCCTTTTGGCTTCCCCTGACTTACTGGATGAGGCCTATCAAAGCCCATGGACCCCAGGACAAAGTCTCTACTCTTCAGACTTTCCACAATCGCACAGATCATGGGATCAACAAGTCTCAATGATTTGCTTGTGGTTCTTTAATCATCTCCCTAAGAAGGTTGCTGGGTAGCCCATCACCAAGACAAATTCCAGCCAGTCATAAAATCTCTGCCCACTAGGGGGCAGCCTTTCTCCATTCTACTTACCCCAGCTCCACTTCAAGGCGTCTCCCTCTAAGGGCTCACATTGCAGCAACATGTATTTGCTGGGTGTGAGAGCTGTCCAGGGCCAATAACACTGTGTATTGGGTCAAGTGCCCGACCCCCAGAGGGGCCAGGGGTGTGATAGGGGACCCTAAGACTTCGACCTGGCTGTTCTGGGCTGGGAATCAAGAAGAGCTCACTTCAAATCCTGCCCCAAACCCCTAGCAGCTATGAGACAGAAACAAGCCACTTGACCTTTCTCCCCTATGGTGGCCTCACCTATAAAACGAGAATCAGACTAGCACCTCCCTCCCAGGATTACCAGGAGGATAGAAAGAGACCATATATGTAAAGTGCCCTGTGACCCTTAAAGTGCTATGTAATGATGCCTAAGGAAGGGGGGAAGGAGGAGGAGGAGGGACAAGAGGAGAGGGAGGAGGAAGGGGAGGAGGAGGAGGATGAAGAGGAGAAGGAGGAGGAGGATGAGGAGGGGAAGGGGAAAGAGGAGGGGGAAGAGGAGGAGGAGGAGGGGAAGGAGGGGGAGGGGAGGAGGAAGGGAAGGGGGAAGAAGGAGAGGAGGAGGTGGGGAGGAGGATCTCCATAGACCCTTTGGGCAGGTGCTTCCCAAGCTTCTAGAATTATAGAATCTTACAATGTCACACCTGAAAGGAGCATTAGATCATAGACTATGAGAACTTCAAAAGATCCTAGAACACAGAATGTCAGAGCTGGGAGGGCCCCTAGAACACAGGATGTCAGAGCTGGGAGGGCCCCTAGAACACAGAGTGTCAGAGCTGGGAGGGCCCCTAGAACACAGAGTGCCAGAGCTGGGAGGGCCCCTAGAACACAGGGTGCCAGAGCTGGGAGGGCCCCTAGAACACAGGGTGCCAGAGCTGGGAGGGCCCCTAGAACACAGGGTGTCAGAGCTGGGAGGGCCCCTAGAACACAGGGTGTCAGAGCTGGGAGGGCCCCTAGAACACAGGGTGTCAGAGCTGGGAGGGCCCCTAGAACACAGGGTGTCAGAGCTGGGAGGGCCCCTAGAACACAGGGTGTCAGAGCTGGGAGGGCCCTTAGTCTCAAGATTCAGATCTTTTCATGCTGCTGTTTTCAGAATTAGTTCTGGGGGTCTGCAAGTATTCAATGCTTCCAAGGTAGTGTGATCAGAGGAATGTGTGGTCTTCTCCTGGTCTGTGCTCTGGTCTTTACCCAGGAAGGGCCCCTGTTCCTCTGTAGCTGCACACACTACCTCCCCTCTTTGCCTTGGAACTATGATCATGGCCCTGGACCATAGGGGTTCCTCTCCACCCTGGTACTATGACCCAGAATTGTGTATGGGCGATAGAGTTGCCAGTCAGTGCCAGCTGCGCCCAGTGCCAGCAAAGGGTCCCCAATAATTTCTTTCTAATCAGTTGTCCAACCCCTTTAGTATTTCTAGGCTGGGAGCTCCTCCTGCTACTGCAGCTGTCATGCAGCCACCTCCAAGGACCACTGCTGGTGCTGGTGCTGGTGCTACTCATGTACATGCTAATCACGTACTCTGGACTGGCCCTCACCTCAGTCAATGTCAGGCCTCTCCTGCCAACCTCCTAAATTATGTTAGTCTGGAAAGATGTCTAACCCTGACCTTTTGTTGGCTCTGTCACTCCAAAATTTGATTTGGTTACTTTAAAGTTCTTTGGAGGGGAATGTTGTGAAAGTTTGGCTGCCTCTAATCTGCCATCTTGCTTCTACCATCTTAGCTTGTGCCAAGGTCCTTTTCGCCAGACCATTAAGTCCAAGGCAACTCTTCTTCTTCCTTTTTTAAATAAAAAAATTATGAATTTAACAAACACCAAATTAAATGAGAGTTTCCATGTACATTGAAGAGGAGAGGATTGAACAGAAAACTAAGATTGTTCCACATGCAGCTTGTTTCTCTTTTTAGGCCGGCGCTCCATTTAACACAGAGCTTTCAAATCTCTCGGGCTTATCAGTGCTTCCTTCTCCTGTTCAGTCTCTGTGCAGTAGATATCACCTCCCATTTCATATGCACAGACACTCACTGTTTTCTTCTGCCCAGGGTCCATCATGCACAAAGGGTATTGACAGGCTGTAATGTCAGTAACCTCATCTGCTCAGCCCTCCCAGGCCACAGCACCTGCAGTACAAACAGTGTGAGTCAGGGAGCAGGAATGATAAGGTAAGGGGGGGGGGAGTATGAAATGCACCTGGAAGGGCTCCACCCATTCTTTCAGCCCTAAGAAGCAATCACAACCTGGATGCACTTAAGGGAGGACTGGGTATGGTTGGCTGGAGAAGCTGGCAGCACTTGTAGCCTGACCAATGCCAGGGTCTAAAGCAAAGGCCTTTATTCTCCATCTTTTATACACACATACACACATGTATGTATATGTGTGTATATAAACTTCCAAAAAATTAACAGTATTTATCTTCTCTCCTTCCCATTTCTCCCTCCCTGGAAAAAAATTAAACCAATATGCACAGTCATGTGAAATAAGTTCCCACAATGGTCATGTCCACAAATGTGTGTCATTCTTCATTATTAGATCATGATTTCTCTATCAGGAGATGGGTAACATGCTTCATGGTTAGTTCTGTGGAATCAAGGATAATCATTGCATTGATCAGGCATATAAACTGTTCCCTTGATTCTGCTTACTTCATTCTGTATCAGTTCATATGAGTCTTTGCAGGTTTCTCTGGAGACTGACCTTCATCATTTCTTATAGCACAAGAGCGTCTTTTTTTTTAAGTTTTTTTTTAGTTTATTTCCCCCAGTTACATGCAAAAACAATTTAAAACATGCATTTTTAGAACTTTGAGTTCCAAATTCTCTCCCCTCTTCCCTCCCCACCCCTCTTCATTGAGAAGCAAGCAATTCTATGTAGGTTATGCATGTGTGGTCTTACAAAGCATTTCTATAATAGTCATAAGCATAATAGCTTCTCAAAGGAGTCTCAAATCACCCCCACTTCCTTAAGTGCTAACTTGTCTTAAAACATCATACCTATGGACAAGACTGCCTCAGTTCTGGCAGCCTACCCCTTCCACCCACAGGCCTCCCAAATGATCCAGGCTTGGTCTCCTTATCAGTTCCAAGAGATTCATTATCTCTCTAGCCCAGTAGAGGGAAGAGTGGATTAGTAGGTCAAGTCAGGAGACTTGGGTTCAAGTTCCAGCTTTGTCCTTCTGTTTATACATTTATCAAAGGGAGGAATTGGCTGGGATGATCCCACAGGGTCCTCCCAGTTGGAGGAGTCATTGCTTCAAAGCTGCTAACATTCTACAATCTATAAAGTCCTTTCCAATTCTCACATTTCCCTTTTGTATTCATACCCTATGTTCTAAGGCCCCTCTCAGCTCTAACACTATATTCTAAGGCCTCTTCCAGGTCTAATATTTTATGTTCTAAGCTTCCTTCTAGCTCTGACATTCTATTTTTTAAAGTCCCTTCCAGTACTAACATGCCTTCCTTCTGAGACTACCTCTAACTTACCTTGACTTTATCTTGTCTACCCAGTTATTTATTTATATGTTGTCTCCACCTTTAGAATGGGAGCTCCTCAAGGGCAAAAGTTGTTTTCCTTTGCTTTGTATCCCTAGTACTTAGCATTGTGCCTGGTATATAATATGCACTTAATAAATAATTGGGGTATAGACTTGCTAGCTTAGCACTGTGTCTAGCACATAGTAGGTGCTTAACAAATACTTGGTGAATTGACTTAATCTTGACTCTCGGCTCCTGACCCCCAGTCCAGAGCTCTTCACAACATGCCACATTGACTTGCTTGTCCCATCCTGCCACCAATCAAAGAAAACCTTAGGAGGGGATTCAGTGACAAAGGTCATGTTATCTTTGAGAGGGTGGGGACCTCAGAAAGAAAAAAAAGAATGGGAGATGAGGGTGGTAAATGGCCTTAAAAGCATATCCCCGAATCCGGGCTCTGTCAGTCTGGTTTTATTTGGAGGTTGGGATCCAGTTCCTCCAAATAGATCCAAAGGCCTTTTGTTCCTGTTTGTTGGCCCATGTACCGGCTAATTGCTGGGTTCCTTTCTTTATTTTCCATCCTCTCATTATTTCCAGCAGTGACTCGCTCACTCTGTGATCAGAAAAGAGGCTGCACAGATCTTTCTGTTCCTTTGGGCTGTAGCTTCCACAAGATTTCTTTCAATTTTATGGGTGCCATGAGTCAACTCCCTTCCCATTTCTTCCTCAGCCTCCTGTCCTCCTCCCCCTTCCTTTTTCCAGTTGCAGTGATTGGGACTGTAGAGGAAAGCCAAGATCATGCAGGAATCCTAGAGCAAGACCCCAGACTCCGGCACCTGGCACCCCTAGCACTACTGGCAACTCAAGGAGGCCTGCCCTCTGACCCCAGACTTCCTGCAGATTGGCCGCAGAATGAGCATCAGGAACTTATTCCTATTCCCATTTAGCTTGTCTATACACCAAATGTGTGCACATAGATCTGAGTCAAAGCTAAGTCCCCTTCCTTCTATTTGTGCCCTTGCTTCCATCCACTCCCATCTCCTTGGAGTGCTTGTCCATCCCTCCTCTATCTCATCTTTACTCTTTCCTTCTCTACTAGTCCTTCATTTGTCTCCAAATATGTACAGCTTTCTCTGTCCCATCTCTCTCTCTGTCTCTCTCTCTGTCTGTCTCTTTGTCTCTGTCTCTGTTACTCTCTCCCTCTCTCTCTCTTTATCCCTCTCTTTCCCTCCCTCTCCCTCTCCCTATCTCTTTTTATCTCTGCTCCTCTTTGTCTCTCTTTTTTTCTCTCTCTCTTTCTTTCTCTATCTCTGACTCCAACTGAAAATGCTCCATTAACCAAACCAATGGAATTAGAAAACTATTCTACTATTTCTAGTCTTAGAGAACTGTCTGGACCACTAGGAGTTTGTGAGTTTCCCAGGGTCACATGGGCAGCATGTCAGAGGTGGGCCTTGAAGTCAGGTCTAATTGGTCTCAAGGTCACCTCACTGTCCCCTGTCATGTTCCTTTCTTTTGACCTGGTAATTCTTCCCCTTAGCTTCCAGACAAGAGTCTCTCTGGCCACTGCCCCTGCTTCCTCACCCCTCTTGTGTTATGAGATATGGCTTTCAATAAAAATTCAACTAAGACTCACTGATGATGAAAGATTCCTAAGGGCATCTTGATCACTAAATCTCTGACCTCTCCTCATCTTCCTTGACTTGTCCACCTGCAGTGGATGTTTTTTGGGTGCTCCAAATTCCTACCCATACTACAGATGAGGAAATCAGGGACTAGATGAGGAAGTGACCAATGCTCATGAGATAGTAAGCATGATTCATCAAACTTGAATACAGCTCCTTGGACTCCAGAAACAGTCCTTCTTCCATGATACAGGCTGCCTTCCCCTGGAAGCTCTCCCTTCCTTGGGTTTCCATGACGCTGCTCTTTCCTGCTTCTCCTCATATTTCTCTTAACAACTCAGTCTTCTTTCATAATTTATCTTCTTTCCCCTACTCAGAAGTGTGGATGCATCCCACCCTCATCCCTACCCTACTCTTCTCTCTAGCTCTCCCATTTGATAATGTCATCCACTCTCATGGCTTCATTGATCAGCTTGGAGGGCAAATGACTTCTGAGCTGGGTCTTAACAGAAGAGAAGGATTTCAACAGGTGGTGATGAGGTAGAAGTAAGTTACGGGTGCAAGGGATGACCTACAGGAGGGCATGGAAGTGATGAGGGCAGGATGAGATAGACCAGGTGCTAATCTGGAATGCAGTGTGTAGAGAGGAAGAACGTGAAAGAAGGATGGAAAGGTAGGTTTGGAGCTGGATAATGGAAGGCCTTGAATGCCAGAATAAGGACTTTTTTCTTTATTCTATAGGCAATGGTTGTCTCTCCACAGGGGTGTGACATGATGTGCATTGTGAAGTTTCTTTTGGTAGCTATGTGCAGGGTGGATTGGAGAGGGGAGAGAGACAAGAGAAAGACCACTTAGAATTATTGTGATAATTTATGATGCTTGTTCATTTGAGAAGTAACAGGGATCTAAGCCTGTGGAGCTGTATAGCTAGCGGGTGTGGACAGGAAGGAGAGCAAGAGAACATGGAAATATTTCTGTGTCATAGCAGTGCATCTCTGGAAATTTGAGGCTTTCTTTGCCTATCTGTATTTATTTCCTCTTGGGTTGTGTGTGTGTCCCTGCGGCCTGTCTCATGCACCAGGCTCTATGGTGTGCTGCCTATAGGCATAAAGAACACCTAAGATTCACCTTTTCTGATCAGGCCTTCTCTATTAGGTGGGGTGGGCCTGTGTCAGAGATCATAGGACCCTGGCAAAGAGGAGGACAAAGAATCAAGAGACATTGCCAAGGTAGAGTCAACAGGACCCTGTGAGTGACTGGATGTGGGAGATGAGGAAGAAGGAGCCTGGGTGACAGGGAGGCTTGATGCCTTGATTACATCCAGTGTAACAGGAAAGCTGGGAGGGAGGGCAAGGTCTTTGTAGAAAATCATTAATAAATTCTTTTGGACACAGTGAGTTTGAGGTGCTGGTAGATTTATCCAAAGGGAAGTTAGACATACAGGACTAGATCTCGGGGCAAAGACTGGAACTGGATGTATAGATTTCGGAGTCACTTGCATAGTAATTCAGTCTACTTTTCCATCCATCTTTCACATTCTTCCTCTCCTTGCCCTCTACATTCTAGTCAATTCAGATAAGCGCCTAATCCAGGGGTGGAGAACCTGCAGCATCAAGGTCACAGATGGTCCTCTAGGTCCTCAATCCAATTGGATTGGTTTGAAGGGCTGCATTGAGGACCTAGAGGGTCATGTTCAGTCTCAAGGCCGCAGGTTCCCCACCCTGACCTTGTCTATCCAGGCCTGCCCTCATCTGCTTCCATTCCTTCCTGCAGGTCGTCCCCCACACCTGCAACATACTTCCTCCTCCTCATCACTACTAGTGGAAAGATAGAAATAATCTCTTGCTCCTCAAATTTTCTTGGGAGTACTTAGTCTCAGTCTCTCCTAACTGTATCATCCTTGGCTTTGTATCATATTTATTTATGTATTCCCCCAATCACCAGATTGGAAACTCTTAGAGATACTTCGTTGACTCAGTGCATCACCAGCATCTAGGGCTGGCCCTTAGAGAGAGAAAGGCACAGAGATTTGTTTTTAATTGAATTGGATTTTAAAGGAATCTTCCAGAGAAGTTATTTATTCAAAGTCACATAGCTATTTATTAACTGAGTTAGATAATAATGCTATTATGGCTTCTAGGCAGAGCCCTCCCATTTACAAATGGTATGACCTGGGGCAAGTCTCTGAATCTCAATTTCTGAATATATGAAATGAATGGATGGAACTAAACCATAGAAGGATTTGTTTTGTGAAGTTTGAATTCAGTCAAAGGACCTCACTTGAGGACCTAGATGGCCACATGTGGCCTTGAGGCCGCAGTTTCCCCACCCCTGGACTAAACATTTTTTTTTAAAGCAATTGGGGTTAAGAAACTTGCTCAAGGTTATATGGCCAGTCATATATTTATGTCTGGGTGCTCATTTTCTGAGGCTGGTTTCGATCCCGGGTGATCCCAACTCCACTGCGCCACCTAGCCACCCCTGGACTAAACATTTTCTAAATTTCCTTCCAGCTCTAAATCTCCATGCTTTATGGCCTAGACATTTTACATTCAAAGATCTGCTTTCTCTAATATTCTATTTCCTATGGCCCCTCCTAGGGCTGACATGTTTTAAGGTCCTTTCCAGCTTTGACCACCTATATTCTAAGATATTTCCTTTAATGTTCTATTTCTTATGATCATTCCTTTCAGTTCTGAGATTTTATTTTCAAACATAGAATCTAACCAAGAATCTCACCAAGAGTTAGTCCTTTAACTCTAAATCTGCTCTTTGCTACTAAGCCACAGTGACCTCTCTGTACTCCCTCCCTCCTCAAAAATTCTATTTTCCATGGTGCCTTCCACCTCTGAAATTCTATTATGAAGGACTAGAACTAGGAGTGGGGAGGCCAGGGGAATCTGGGGGCTATAGTACAAGGAAGTCTCTAGTTCTCAGCCTTGGGTATCCAGTGACTTGTGTGACTTGGTCATCTTTTGGCAGTTAACATGAGAAGACTTCTCTTCTTGATCATAATTAATGTACATTTGTGCTATTTTCACAACTAGAAGAGGTTGATGACGAAGTGACCCCTTGATGAGATGGTCAGCCAATAAATAACCATGTATTAAGTACTTCCTATGTGCCAGGCATTGTGCTAAGTGCTGGGGATACAAAGAAAGGCAAAAGATAGTCCCTGCCCTCAAGGAGCTTACAGTCTAACGAGGGAGACAGCATGCAAACAATGCACAATCTATAGAAAGAATTTATTGGAGATAATCAATAGAGGGAAGGCACTGGAGTTAAAGGAGGCTGCTCTTCAAAGCAGGTGGGATTTTAGCTGTGGCTTTAAGGAAGCCAGGAATCAGAGGTAAAGAGAGAGAGAATTCCAGGCATGAGGGATAGCCAGGAGAAAGGACCAGGGTTGGGAGATGGAGTGTCTTGTTTGAGGAACAGCCAGGAAGTTGGCATCACTGGATCACAGAAGTGGTGTGAATGAATGATAGGCATGTCCCAAAGTGACAATACAGGAAGGCAGTTAGATGGCATAGAATTCTGTACTTTTAGTCTAGAAAACTTGAGTTCACATCCTACCTCAGACACTTACTATGCAGTCTTGGGTAAATTAGTTAATCCCTTTCACTTTCCTCATCTGGAAAACAAGTGTTTGGCTCAATGGCACTCAGTGGCCTCTAGGGTCCATTCCAGCCTAAAGATAATGATTCTCTGATTCTTTTCCTCTTCCCCCTTTCCAGGCTTGCTGCTTTAGAGGACAGGGCAGGAAGTCATCAGATTACAGAATCTTTGATTAGAGTTGGAGGGGACCTCAGGAGCTCTGTCCTTCTCTCCCTACAAGGTTCCTCCCCCTTCAATGGGTCTTTCAGGTAGACTGTGTTGCTGCTGCTCAGCCTTCTCTGACCAGACCTACACCACTCCTACAGGTGATCAGATTTATTTCTTCCAATCTATTTCCTACCCATCTTTCAAGACCCACTTCCTCCAGGAAGCCACCATTCTAGGCCACTGTCACATTTTGAGTGACAATTTCAAACTGCAAGAAACCTTTGCGATCACTTAATACAACCTCCTTCTTTTACAGGTGAGAACTCTGAAGTCCAGAGAGGGAAAATAACTTTTCTAAGCTCACGTAGTTTGTGAGATATCAGAGCCAGGATTCAAACACACACACACACACACACACACACACACACACACACACACAATAATGCTCTCATTCCTCCTCTGAGCTCCTATAACACTGTTCCTCTTATTTGGTGTTTGAGACATACTACTTGGATCCTAAGATTTTAGGATGCTAAAGGTTAGATCAGTGAGGAACCTTAGAACATGGAATGTCAGAGCTGGAAGAGACCTTGGACCATGGCATTTTAAAGCTAGAAGAGACTTCCTAATATAGAATGTTAGAGCTGGGATAGGACCACTCAGATATCATCTGGTCATCTATGAAATGATGGGGCCCAGAGAAAGGGTAGGTGATTTACCCAAGGTCACCCAGCTAATGGGGGCAGTTAGTAAGTTTTTACCTTAATGTTCTTTCTCCCCAACTAGATTAAGGAACATGTGAGCCTGGACTATGTATATATATATATATATATATGTATATATCACCCCCCCCCATAGTGTCTAACATGGTGCCATATCCTATGTCTGGGTTTATTTCTCTAGCATCACCCCTCCCATACTAACCTTTCATACTAACACCTTCCCAAGGGGGGCTTGGAGGAAGAACAGGGAATCTGCTGCTGGAGTTTCCAAAGGTAAGAGGCTTATCCATCTTGGGCTCAGGCTACATCTCCTTTCCTTCTCTCCCTTCCCCCTTCACTTCCCCATACCTGAAACTCACATGTAAATGTGTAGGTATAGTGGCCAGGTGGTCAGGAAACCATCTGGATTCTAGCTGAAAATTGGCTGGTCTTGAAACCAAGGCAGCTAATTACTCTGCCAATTACTTTAAGGAAGTGATCTGGGTCAAACCACTACCTGTCTGAGCCTTGGTTTCCTAATCTAGTAAGTGAGAATAATCATTCATATGCTTTCCTACCTCACTTGGCTGTTGTGGGAAAACCTCAGAGGGCTATAGAAGGTTGCAGATCCAGGCAGCTAGGTAATGTAGTAGATAGAATGCTGGAGCTGGAGTCGGGAGCTGAATTCAAATATGACCTCAGACACTAGTTATGTGATCTTGGGCAAGTCACTTAATCTCTGTCTGCCTCGGTTTTCATCATCTGTGGTAACAGCACCAAGCTCCCAGGGTTGTTGTACAGATCAGATGAAGTAATATCTGAAAAGAGCTTTGCAAATCTTAAAGTGTGATGTAAATGCTGGTTACTTTGTTTGTTGAGTTGGCAGGTCACCTATGACACCATTTGGAGCAGAGGAAAGAGGAATGGGAGCCTTGGTTCAAGTGCCAGTAACTAGCTATGTGACACGGGAGTATTTTGATCTCTCTGGCCTCGGCTTCCTCCTTTGTAATAGGAGAAAATGAACCAGCTGGTGTCTAAGGCCCCTGCCTGCTCAATCCACACACAAGGCTAAAAGCACCAGTCCTTGGAGTATTTAAGTAGTGTTGACTCTGCCACTTGCTGTGTGACCCTAGGTAAGTCACGTTTCATTTCTGGGCCTCAGTTTCCTTCATCTGTACAATGAGGGACGGGGATGAGATGATCTCTAAGGTCTCATTCGTCTCTAATGTTTAGGACTCCCTAAACTCACTCACGTGTGTACACAGACACGCCACACAAAAGCACACAGAGGCCTCCGCGGAGCCCCAGGCTGCACACTTTCAGCGAGCAGGCGCCAGTCCAGACAAAGGTCACGGAGCCCCTGAGGGGCGCCCCTGCGTGACCCACAGCCGAGCCCATCCCAGTCCGGCGGTGCAGAGGGGACCCCGAGTTCCTGCGGCTGGGCCTAGCAGCAGCAGAGCCTCACACACCTATCTTCCCCAGCCTTAGCCGCCCCCTCCCTCTCCGACGTACCTCCCCCACCCCGCCTCTCCCCAGAGGTCACCACGAAAGGGTTAAGGGCTGGGGTGAGGAAGTCCGTCCCACTGGCCCGATGATTGGCTTCTCGGCTCTGGCCCGTCCCCCCACAGCTTGGCCATAGGCCCGCTGGCCGGCTCCGCCCCTCTCGGGCTGCCTGCTCTGGGGGAAGCGCGCCGCTCTGCTAAAGGGGGAGGCACAGCGCAGAGCGCACGGCGCCCGCGCCCCAGCTCCTGCTCCAGCTCCCTCTCCTGCTTGCGCTCTCCATCGCGCTCCGGCTCCAGCTCCAGCTCCGGCTCCAGCCTGGGCTCGGGCTCGCACTCGATCGTGCTTCGACTTCTGTTCCAGCTCCAGCTCGGGCTCCGGCTCCAGCTGCTGCTCCGCGCGCGGCGAGCCATCCCTGATCCCTTTGGCGGCGGGGAGGCGGAGTAGGGCCAGGGAGAGCTGTCAGGAGCAGAGCTATGGTAAGGGCAGAACTCCCGGCGCGAAGGGAGGGCCTGAGCCCAGCTGGGCAGGTCGGGGTTTGTAGGCTCGGTTCGGTGTGAATGGCTTTGGTTGGAACGAGCTGACTTAGGGGTGTTCTAGAGCGGCTGCTGGAGATCCTGAGCACAGCGTTCTAGAGCGGCCGCTCAAGGAACCATTTCAGCCTTTCACAGCTGCCGGGGTTGGGTTCGATTTCTGCGATCCAGAGTTGTGAGATTAGGTTCGATTTGTGCGTTCCAGATTTGCAGGGTTGGTTCGATTCTGCGTTCCAGCTCGGCTCGTTTGGGTTCGTTGTCAGCTTTCCATACAGCCCGTTAAGCATTCGATTTTATCATTCTAGAGCCAGATTGGTTTTGTTCGTAGAGCCCCATAACAGCTGCTTTGGGCTCAGTTGTGAGGGTTCTAGTTTGCAGAGCTGGTTTTGGTTCCAAGGGTAGAACGATTGTTGCACCGGCTGAGCTTCGGTTTTTGAGCCTTGCAAGTTGCGTTGGATTCCAGTGTTCTAGAACTTGGGTTGGGTTCTCTTCAGAGCAGAACACCAGGGTTTGGTTCCGAGAATTTCAGAGAGGCTGGTTTAGATTAGGTTGAGTCCAGGTTTGCGTTAGCTTCAGAGGGTTTTGGATCTGGGGTTGTCAGAGCCAGAGTGGGAAAAGCAGAGGTGGGGGACAGTCTCCAGTTCAGTGGAAATAGGATCTCCTCCCACCCCACTTAGGCACCCTGAATGTTTTATTTTCACAGAGAGAGGCATGACTTAGGCAGCTGGGGAAAGGTGGTTTCAGATTGGAGCAAGGAGAGGCAAGACCCTCGGAGCTTGGGGAAGAGAGGACCCGGAATAAAAGAGTGGGGCAGGGGGTCTGGCCAGAGAAATCAAGTCAACAGAGCTAGGGGGGAGAAGAAAGAAGAGAGACTTTGAGGTGGGAGGTAAAGAAGGGGGTCAGGAGAGATAGGAGGAGGCAGTTGAAATCCAGGAGGCCTAATTGGGTATTGTGGGATGGGGAGAAATACTAGAGGGGGGGAGGAAAGGAGCTGAGGACTCATACTCTTCAAGGGAGAGAGAGAGAGGAAAATGAGAGAGAAAGGGGAGAAGAAGAGAAAAAAAAATTGGGAGGAAGGGTGAAAACAGAAGGAACCATGTAGAAATCCCCCTACTGAATCCCTGGCAGGAAGAGCTAGAGAAGAGGGATTCTGGGAGTGCCTCTGCCCCAAACCCCAGTTTCTGGGGAAGGTTCCAGACTGTCATATAAGGGAAAGGGGGCCAGAATTGGAGGTTATTATATTCCATTCTTCTTGCCCACTCAGGTTCCTGGTAGCTGCCCCAACTTGCCTAGGCCTTGGACCTAGGGGAAAAAGGGGACAGATCAAACTGGGCATCTAAGTGTCTGCTTCACAGGCCCAGGGTGGAAGCCTGGGCCAGCAGGCCCCCCAAAGTCCAACACACCATGGCATCACAGAATGTCCAAGCTGGGAATCCTGCAAATATAGAACGTTGGAGATGGGAAATGACCTTTGGGATGAGTTCACCTGAATCTTTCATGTTAAAAGATGAAATAATAATAATCAACATATGTCCATTTAACATCAACAAAGCTCTTTATATCATTATCTCATTCAATCCTTTCGGTCATCTGGTAATGTGGGGACCACAGGCATTTTTTTGTTTGTTTGTTTGTTTTACAGATAAAGAAACCAAGGTTCCATGAGATTGTGGCCACATAGCTAGTAAGTGTCTGAAGTGAGATGTGAACACTGGCCTTCTTGTGTCTAGAGCCAGCACTTTATTTATCCTGCCATGCTACCTGGCAGAAAGATGGTCAGAGAAATTAAATGGCTCATCTAATTTCCCTAGGCTAGTAAATCAAGCTGGGACTAGGACCCAGGTCTCCAGGTCTTTGTATTACCTCTTCCTGCTTCTTAGCAATAACCAACCTGAAGCCTCTTGTATACTGGTGACTGGATGCCTGGATTCTAGGTTAGGTACTACCATTGTTCTGCTGACCCTAGAAAAGTTGTTTCCCTTCTCCGACCCTCAGTTTTTCTGCTCTGTGAAATGGGTATGAGTTCTCAGATTTGTGTGAAAGGCCAAGCTCTAACAGAGACTGTTATTGTGGGTTCTGGGTGGCTGAGAGGAATAGGGCCATCAGGCTGCACTGATAATCCAGGACCCAACCAGTTACTAGTTAGCACTTTTTAGCTGCTTGAGGTTACTTTGACTGGGAGGTGAGAGATTTTGAGCCACTTACTGGTCTCTGGGACTCCAGTTACCTCATTTATTAAATGAAGGGGATAGGATTAGAAGGTTTCTAAGGCTCCTCCCAGCTCTGACAGTTTGTGTTCTAAGGCCCCTCCTAGCCCAGCTCTGATTTCCTATGTTCTAAGGGCCCTCCCAGCTTTGACATCCTGTGTTCTAAGGGCCTTCCCAGTTCTGACATCCTGTGTTTCTAAGGGCCCTCCTAGCTCTGATATTCTGTTTTCTGAGGCCCCTTCCAGCTCTCACTTTCTATGTTCTAAGGGCCCTCTCAGCTCTGCAATTCTGTCTTCTAAAGGCCCTCCCAGCTCTGACATTTGTGTTCTAAGGACTCTTTCAGCTGATATTCATTTTTTTAAAATTTCCTCCAGGAAAGAGGAACCCTGGGTGACTGAGATTAAGTGCTGATCCTATAATAGGGGTATTCCCCCAATAGGCTATTTTTTCTTTTCCCGGCCTCCTTGCCAGCTGATTCCTCCTCATTCCTATAGCATTTGGCAACATATGTGTGTCTCCCACTCAGTTTTCCATTTACACTGTATCTCCCCAGACATGATATTTTTAGCTGTATGGACTCTCAGAGATAGTAGGGACCTCCAAGGTCATGTAAGCCAGCCAGTCACCCAGTGCAGGCATCCCCTCTGCAGCATCTCTGACAGGTTGTCTCCCTGCCTTAGTTTTGAATACCTCCAGTGACAGGGAGCTCACTCTACCTGTGGGCTCACATTAAATTACACTGGGGGGAGGGGAGCTTCAAGATGTCATTCTCTCTGTGGCCTTGCCTCTTTGCAGGTCTAGCCTTAAATCATTCCAGAAAGATAGCCACCTCCTCTTAAAAGCAACTCGGGGGCGGGGGTGGGGGGGAGCCTCTGATCCGGTGTCCGATCCCAGCTGTGGTGTGCCATTATTATCGGCATGACCCTAGACAAGGAGTTTATTCTCCAAGATTCTGGTTGATGATTTTTTTCTCCTCAGATCCATAAACGGGACTGCTCTTCGTACTGTCTTCCTAACAGTTTTTGTAAAGAAAGACCCCAGTGGAGTTTACAGATGGACAGTTGCCTTTACTCTTTTGCTCCCGCCTCACATGGAAAGTCACCTCCAATCCTAGAACAGAACTTGTTAGATGAATGAGTGATGGATTATCTAGTCCAGTCCCCATATTTTACAGGTAAGGAAACTGAGGCCCATTGCAGGGAAGCTGCTGGCCCAGCCTGACACAGCTGCTAAGGAATGGAGTCTGGATTCAAACCCAGATCCTCTCCAGGTCTTGTCAGGGGAGGAAATACAGTAACCATAGTGGAAAGAGTGACAGGTTTGGATTCGTGTGTCTTAAGTCCGAACTGAGCTGTGTCACTTATTACCTGGGTGGCCTTGGGATTCACTCAGCCTCTCTAAGCCTCAGTATCCTCATCTGGAAAATAAAGGGGTTGGACCTGGTGACCTCTAGGGTCCCTTCCAATTCAAGAGCTGTCATCTTAGAACAGCCTAGTAAGGGGAAGTGAGGTGGCATGGTGAATAGAGCACCAGCCCTGGAGTCAGGAGGACTTGAGTTCAAATCCTTCCTCAGACACTTAACACAAAAACTAGTCGTGTAACCTTGGGCAAGTCACTTAACCTTAACTGACCTCCAAAAAGCTAAAACAAAAACAAAAACAAAACCAGCCTAGTGGTTCCCAAATCTAGGGTTTTTTCTAGGATAAGATGTTCCTGCTGTTATTACTAACACTCATCACAGCACAATTAGATTTGTTCTGCTTGGGCCGAAAGCTGAGAATGAACAATGAAGGAAGGTAGCCAGAGGCAGATTTAGGTTCCACAAAGAAAAAAACTTCCTTTCAAATTTGCAAGTTCACATTCTAATTGAGGGAATGAAGTGATAAAGGAAGGTTCAGCAGCAGGGCAGGTAGAAAGGCCTGGTGGTCTGGAGGGTTCAGCCCCAGGGCAGATGGAAAGGCCTGGTGGTGTGAAGGGTTTAGCCCCAGGGCAGATGGAAAGGCCTGGTGGTCTGAAGGGTTCAACTTAAGGTAAGGCCTAGTAAAGATTAGAAATGACCAAAAGTCATAAGGGCTATTTCAAGGGAGGTGAGGAGTTTGCCTTCTTTGGAAGTTTCAAGCAAGAGTTGTTTGACCACTTGTGGGTATTCTAGAAGGGGATTCTTTTTCAATTACAGGTTGGACCAGCTGGCCTTTGAGGTCCCTTTGCTGAGATTTTGTTAACTCTGAATTCTAACTGGGAAATTCTACTTAGCATCAAATCTTGCTTCTTGACCACTGAATGAAGTTTTAGTATCATGGAAAGGGGGAAGATAATACTTTGAGAACCATTTAACAAGCATCTATTAGTTACTTACTTTGTGTAAGTCCTAAGCAAGGCACTGAAGAAGATATAAGTTAGAGGGTAGATAGAGAATAATGATGTAGTCCTTGTTCTCATGGAGCTTACAGTCTAATAAGAGAGGTTAGATTTTATGTTTAAAAAAATAACCTATTACATAGAGTTGAATGGTTTAAGGGAGCTATTATTATCCCCACATTACAGAGAAAACTGGGCATCAGGAAGGGAAAAGACTTACCCAAGTTCATACAGCTAGTAGTAGATGCTTAGAGCTAGTAAGTATCTAGACTGAGGCTGGAATCCATTTTTTCTGACTGTAAGTCTAGTGGACTTTCCCATCAGTGCTGTGGACATTAGGAGGGGAAAGAGCTTACTTCTGGGGATACATACACATAGACACACACACGTGTGTGTGTGTGTGTGTGTGTGTGTGTGTGTGTGTGTGTGTGTGTGTGTGTGTGTGTATCTGGAGGCTTTATGGAAAAAGTGGCATTTGAGCTAGGACTTTAGGGATGGGCAAGATTGTGGGGCAGCTAGGTGGCCTTCCAAAGGGGATTCTTTTTTCAAGTACAGTTTGGATCAGCTGGCCTTTGAGGTCCCTTCCCTGAGATTTTGGGGAGAGATCAGGCTGGCCAGACCTGTGAGAGCTCTTGGAGTGCCAGGCTGAGGAGCCTGGAAATGAGATTCAGAGGAAACTGGGTCAGCTAATGGTGTGAATTGTTGACACCCACAAGTGCAGAGGGTTCCTGAGCCAGTCTCTGCTCTAGCCCCAGCTGAAGGAGTAATCCACCCAAGATCGGGTAACTCTAGGCTGCAGAGAAGTGAGGCCCTTTACACTGTGTTTTGCTGGACTCTCCTTCTCTGGGAGGGAGGGAAAGGGGGGGTGTTGTTTGGGGATTTCAACACCATCCAAACAAAGCCATGTTCTTCCCTGCCTGCTCAGCCAAGTTTGCTCCATCCCCTAGGGTTCTTCTTCATGACTTGTTCCCAGAGAGTTCACATTCCATTTCCCAGCTACCCTCTGGATGGAGCTAATGGTCCCCAATTCCCCAGACCAGGCCATTAACCCTTCTAGGGCAGATGGAGATGCCATGAAAAGCCTATAGGATTCTAGGGACCTTTGAGGTCACATAGACCAACCTCCTCAATTTACAGGTGAGAAAACTGACATTCAGAGATTAAGAAGCTTATCCAGAGTTACACAGCTAGTGAATGCTGGAGCTGGGGTTCAAGCCCAGCTCTCTTCCCTTCATGCCACAGGGCCAACTCAGATAGGATGAAATCCCCAGCACAGGACGGTGGGTCCTTGCATTCATATGTTCCCTTTTTTGGTGTGGTTATTCTTCAGCTGTCTTGTAAAGCAGCACAGAATGGCTAAGGGACTCTTCTGAGGTCACACAGCCTTTTTAAAAATAGACCTAAGTCCAGCATAAAACATCTTAATAACTCACGTTTCTTTAGTGCTTTCCAGTTTAATAATAGCTAAGATTTATACACACCTACTGTGTGTCAGGCTCAGTGCTTTACAGATGTTTCATTTGACCCTCACGGCAACCCTGGGAGGTGCTGCTATTATTATCCGATTTTACAGATGAGGAAACAGAGGCGCTTAAGATTTTCCTGGCAAAGATCCTGGGGTGGTTTGCCACTTCTTCATCTCATTTTAGAGATGAGGAAACAGGCCAACAGAGGTTACATGACTTGCCCAGGGTCACCCAGCTAGTACATGTCAGGATTTGAACTCAAGTCTTCCTGACCTCAAGTCCCAATTAGTGTTTTACTGCAAGGTGGCCATGTGGTATGGTGGACAGAGTCCTGGTTCAGGAGTCAAAAGATCTGGTCTTTTGATCTCCTTCTCAGTATCTATGAGGCACAGTGCCTCACTTTCCTAGGCCTCAGTTTTCTCAGTTGTAAAATGAAGGGGCTGTACTGATGGCTTCAGAGGTCCTTCTACCTTTAGAACTCAGATCCTACAGTGCTGCAAGGTTACGTGTCCACATAGTGCAGAAAGGCTGTGAGCCACCCAGACTCACACAGCTGTGGGGCTAAAAGTGGGGATTTGAACCCAAGACTGTCTGGACTCCAAGTGTGGTGATCCTCCCATTCTCCTTCCTTGTACATATAAACACCTCAAGGTTTACAACATAAATCTGTGAGATGCATAGTAGAAGAATTGGTACCCCCATTTATAAGGGTCAGGGGGTCATGGGTTCAAGGCCTCCACTGGACATGTCCCTGGGCATGCTTTATAAGTTGTACCTGCTTTGGGGGAGAGAGTTCCTCATTGGCATCTCCCTCTACCAGTGAAATCACAAGTGCATCCTTTTGCCCATTTTACAGATAACAAAACTAAGCCTCAGTGAGGTTTAAGTGATTTCTCTCCCCACCCACACATACATTAGCAGATAAATTCAGGTCCAATGCTGTTTCTGATACACTGCCTGCCTCACAACTAAGGTGTCCCATGCCACAGTCCTCAGTTCTGGTACAAGCAAAGACTTGGAGGTGGGAGAGTATAAAGTGTGTTCAAGAAGGGTAGGGTGGAGGAGATGAGCTCTGCAGTTGGCTGGACTGTAGAATATATGCCACAAAATAGTATGATGTGAGATGGAAACGTAAGTCGGAGCTAGATGCTGAATGGCCTTGAATACTAGGCTTTGGACCTTGTTGCAGAGGCAGTAGGGAGCCATCGAAGGTTCTGCTGGAGCCAGATGTTGTGTATCCTGGCAGCTCTCCCTGGCTTCCCGGGAGTCCCTTCCCACGCAGCTTGGCCTAGAGCTAAGCTCAGGGCCACCCTGGGAATGAGATCATCCTAGGGAGCTAAGGACAGTAATAAACAGCGGATGACAGAACAGTCTGTGGAAATAGGGTTCCAGGTGTCTTGTGGAAAGCCCCAGGTGGGTGTGTGGGGCCGGAAGGGCAAGAGGAGGGGCCTGGACCCACAGGCAGGGGGAAGCGCCCATTGGAGAAGCCAGTGCTTGGAACCTGAACTGTCATCCCAGGCAGGGTCTGCCAAAGGCCAGTTGGTGGTTATAGGATTTACTCATGTTTCCCTTGCAGAACTGGAGATGGACAAATTGTTCTGTTTGGAAACTTTATAAATAACATCGATACCTTGTTTCACCAACAGAATCTCAGGGCAGCTGCAAGAGGGGAAGGAGGGGCTTGGGAGCTTCCCATCTGACTTGGCTCTGGCTCTCCCTCAGGGGCTTCCAATAGCAGACTTCGCCACCCTCCACTCCCACTTTCTGTTTCCCCTAGTTCTAATTGTTCATGTTGTCCCTCTCCTTGGGTAAGAATATTGACTCAGGGCTCAGAGGGCTCTGGGGTCAAATCCACACTCTGCTGTTTATTACCTGGGTGATCTTGGACAACTTACTTACCCTCCTTGAGCCTTAGTTTCTCCATCTGTAAAATAATCCTATAGATGGCTTCTGAAGCCCTTTCTAGGACACTGTGACTCCCCTCCCCAACCTAGGCTCTGTTAAAAATTCTTGTTGTTCAAGACCCAGCACACAGAACATGTTCTTCCAGATGCCGCCCTGGTGAAAGAAATGACTCGGAGTTCTCCTACCTCCAGCATTTGGCTATCCCTGGTATCACAGGATTTGTGTGATATCAACCCCATTAGATGAAAAAAAAAATCACTGATGGATATTCTGCCCATTTTCCAGATAAGGAAATTGAGGCTCAGAAAGATGTCTTAGGTCACACATCTAATGATTGTGGGGGCTGTTATAAACTTTATGCCCTATGTTTTTTGTTGTTTTTTTGGCTGCAAGTCTCTGCCACCCAACAAGGTCCAAAGGAAGAAGAGAGAAAGATCTAAGTAAGATACGGTCTCTTTCCTTAAAAAAGACCTTGAGGGGGTGGCTAGGTGGCACAGTGTATAGAGCACTAGCCCTGGAATCAGGAGGACCTGAGTTCAAATTTGGCTTCAGACACTTAACACACACACACACACACAAAAACTAGGCATGTGACCTTGGGCAAGTCACTTAATCCCAATTGCCCTCCAGAAAAAGCTAAACGAATGAATGAATGAATAAATAAATAAATAAAAGAGCTTGAAGTTTATAAAGCAGTGTGATATAATGGGTAGAGACAGCCTGAGGATCTAAGTTTAGGGCAGGAGCCTATGGTAGGTACATGCTGTGGCTGTGTAACCCTGGACAAGTCACTCAACCTCTCAGGGCTCTAAGCAGATCTAAAACCGTCATTTGCAAAGAAGATGCCATCTGGCTTTGGTAAAGGGCATTTCCTTACCCACTTAGATGTTCCCTAGGACAATCTAGCCCCTATTCCTGTCTTACAGTCTAATGGGAAATAAGGTATATAATGATATTGATAACCAGATAAGAAAATATTAAGTGACTAGGAAGGGGCTGGGCACAGAGGGATCCC
Organism: Gymnobelideus leadbeateri; assembly: GCA_011680675.1. Lineage (NCBI taxonomy): Eukaryota > Metazoa > Chordata > Mammalia > Diprotodontia > Petauridae > Gymnobelideus > Gymnobelideus leadbeateri. Next base: position 979,291 of record WOXC01005235.1, read on the forward strand.
TGAGTGCTAGGAGGTTCCAGCAAAGCCTGAGCCAGGGAAGGGGAGGGACTTCTGCAGAAGGAGAAGGGGAAGTGGGGGGAAACAAGGTAATGAAGGGGTCCCTTTAACCATCAAGGTTTAATCAGTGGGAGATGCCAGTCTAGCTGGAGACTCATCCTCAGTGCACAATCAAATGACCAGTGGGAGACTCAAAACCACAGGATTCTGTAGAAACCAGGTCCGGGGGTGGGAGAGAGCAGTGTGACCCAGTACCAAAGGTTCCTGGAGCAGCCCTTCCCTACTTCTCTTTTTTCCTTTCATCATTTCCTCTGATCTCATGTTTTTACACCGTGATCAGAAGTGAGGGATGAGGGACATTGCCAATGACTGCTTTCCTGGCAAGATTGGCATGGGGTATGGAGGGAAGGAGGGAGGGCAACAGAAACATGGTCACTTTCTTTTTTTAAATAGTATCTTATTTTTTCCAGCTACATGTAAGAACAAATTTTAACGTTAACTTAAAAAAAATTTTTTTGAGTTCCAAATTTCCTCCCTCCCTCTCCTCTCCCTAAGACAGTAAGCAATTTGATACAAGTTATATATGTGCAATCATGTAAAACATATTTCCATATTAGTCATGTTGTGAAAGAAGAAAGAGACCCAAACAAAAAAACTAAAGTGAAAATAATATGCTTCGATCTGCATTCAGACTCCATCAGCTTTTTCTCTGGACATGAATAGCATTTTTCCTCGTGAATCCTTTGGAATTTTCTTGGATCATGGTATTGCTGAGAAGAGCTAAGTCATTCATAGTTGACCTTAGTACAGTAGTGCTGTTACTATGCAAATGTTCTGCTTCTGATCATTTACTTTGCATCAGTTCATATAAGGGTTTCTAGGTTTTTCTGAAATCTGCCAGCTTGTCATTTCTTATAGCACAGTAGTATTCCATTGCATTCATATACCACAACTTGTTCAGCCATTCCCCAATTGATGGGCATCCTCTCTATTTCCGGTTCTTTGCCATCACAAAAAGAGCTGCTATCAGTATTTTTATACAAGAAGGTCCTTTTCCCTTTTTTCTTAAACTCTTTGAGATACAGACTCAGTAATGGTATTGCCGAATCAAAGGATGTACATTGTTTTTTAATCCTTTGACTATAGTTCCAAATTGCTCTCCAGAATGGTTGCATCAGTCCACAATTCCACCAACAATGCATTAGTGCCCCAATTTTCTCAAATCCCTCATCCAACATTTATCATTTTTTTCCTGTCATTTTAGCCAGTCTGATGGGTGTGAGGTGGTACCTCAGAGTTACTTAAATTTGCATTTCTCTAATCAATAGTGATTTAGAGTATTTGTTCATGTGACTATCGATAGATTTTATTTCTTCATCTGAAAACTGCCCTTTTCTGTCCTTTGATGAACATGATCACTTTCAAAGAAGGTGTTATTTGCTTGGCCAGAGGGCAAGTAGCTAGTTGCTACTTGGCTTTTCACCACTCACACTTTAAATCTGGAATGACAGGGAAGATGTGAGCTCTGCCCCAGATTTCCTGTGGGACTTTCAGCAAATCACTTAATTTCCCCATGCTCCAGTTCCTTCATTTGTAAAATGAGAGAGTTGGACTGGATGTCCTCAAAGGTCCCTTCCAATGATCCAGGGTCCTCTTCCATTGTATCAGTGACCCTGAAATACTGCCTCTTCTTTGAAGTCTTCCTTGATTGGACATAGTGGCTTTCCCTTCTCCTGCCGGGGCAGACTTCAGTCTCTCCTAGATCCCCCTATTTGCTGTTCATCTTGATTCCTGTTCCCACTCTTCAGTTCCGTGCCACTCCTGTGAAAATTCACTTGCTCACCCCTGCCTAGCCATTCCTGCCTGCCACGTCTGCTGAGTTATGCCTGTGTCTGGCCACACATATATGTTTCTCGTTTCAGATGGTTCAGTGTCATGGAAAGTGTCCTGGATGACAGGTGGGAGGGCTTCCTTTGAATCTCTTCTCTTCCTCTGACGGAACGACTAGGAGCAAATCATTTCCCCTTTCGGAGCTATTGTTTCTTCATCTGTATAATGGGGACAAAGACATTTCCACTCCTATGACGCAATGATTTTGAAAGAGGGATGTGAACTTGCAAGTCACTATGACGATGTGAGCTAATATCATCATTCTTTAGATCTGGGAGGGCAGGGACTCTTCCTGTGAAACTCAGGATTGCAGATTGGCATTTTATAAAGACTCTAGATGATGGTCATGCTGACCTTTCTCTTCTTGTATGATCCCCGTCCATTAGTGTCAGTTGTGATTGATTCTAAGCCCAGGTCATCTGTGAGCTGGATGGAAGGCACTCCACAAGGAAGGAGATGAATGAAACAGCAGGTACCCCTCCCCCAAATCTCTGAAATGTTGGTAGCTTTTATTATCTCCTAGATTCACAGAATGTCAGAGCCGGTAGGTCCTTAGAACACAATATCAGAGCTGGGAGGGCCCTTAGAACACAGAATGTCAGAGCTGAAAGGGCCCTTAGAACGCAGGATGTCAATCTGAGAGGGAGTTTACAATAGAGAATAGCAAAATGAGAGGAGAGCCTAGAATAGAGGATGTCCAAGCTGGGAGGAGGGGTCCCTTAGAACACAGAATGTTAGAGTTGAAAGGAGATTTACAATGTAGAATATTAGAATGTGGAATGTCAGAGATGGAAGAGAAGATGTCAGTTTCGGTGTCAGTTCAAAAGAGATTTTTGAATGGCCCAGTTAGGACAGAGAATGTTAAAGCTGGGAGGGGGTTTTAGAAACCGTCTAGCTTAAGGCCCTTATTTACAGATGGGGAAACTGAGGCCCAGGGCTGTGAAGGAACTTTCCTGTAGTCACATAATTAGTGGTATAACCATGACTAGAACCTGGGTCCTAGCTGCAGATACAGCAGCATCATGGCTACCACTTCTAAGAGAAAACATACACACACACACACACACACACACACACACACACACACACACACACACACACACACACCCCACTCCCCTTGACGGAGTATGGGGTCTTCTCCCCTGATTGAGTCTCCTGGTTTCAGGCCAATATTGACATCACAGGTTAACACCGACACTAGTGTTTACAGTGTAATCTTTTTCCTTCTGGCTGCCTCCCTAACACTTGGCAGAGGTGAGGCAGGAGGGAGGGGGTTTGAGGGAGGGATGCTCCCCTGCCTGTTGGGACTAGTGCCCCTGCTCACACACACTGCAAAAAGATCCTTCCCTAGCCACCCACTCCACGGCCTGGTGTTGGAGCCCCAAGGCAGGAGAGAAATGGGGGGGAGGGCCCCCTCAGGAATGATTGGGGGAGGGGGCTACCATTGCCTCAGTCCAGTCAAGAAGTTGATCTTCCAGTTCCAAATTGGCCACCACCATTTATACTCCCGAAGATCCCTCCCGGCTCTGTGATCCTCTCCCACCCTGTGATCCTAGCCTTAGAAGTGGGAGGACTTAGAACTTGGAGGTCTTCTGTGCCAACCTTCTCTTTTCACAGATGTAGATACTGAGGCCAGAGATGTCCAATGACGTGTACTTGGCAGGGCCTGGATATGATCTATGACTGGGATGCATCAAGGCTTCCAGTATTCCCCATTACCTCTTTGGGATCTCCCACCTTTAAGATTCTGTGCTGATGTCCTCATGTTCTAAGGGTCCTCCAGGCTCTAAAACTTTTGACTTCTACAACATAGGCATGTATTGGTGCTGGCAGGAAATACCTCAGCATTTCAGAGAAGGGGATCAGTGAGCAAGGCATCCTCTTTGATGGGAGTGGTAGAATTAAGATGAGGTAGGCCCATCTTGGGAGGCAGCTAGGTAACTTAATGGATAGAGTGCTGGGCCCAGGGTCAGGAAGACCTGAATTCAAATCTAGCCTTAGATACTTACTAGCCAAGTGACCTTGGGCCAATCACTTAATCTCTGTTAATCTAGGAGGCAGTTAAGTGTCTCAGTGGACAGAACACTGTGTCTATAGTCAGGAAAACCTGAGTTCAAATCTGGCCACAGACACTTACTAGTTGTGTGACCTTGGGCAAGTCACTTAACCTCTGTTTCCTTTAATCCATCGGAGAAGGAAATGGAAAACAACTCCAGTATCTCTTTGCCAAGAAAATGTCATGAACAGTGTGGTCCACAGGTTTGAGAAGGGTTGGACATGACTGAATAGTAACAACAAGGTCCATCTTGGCCTCTGCCCAAGGAAATTTCTTTTTGAGGTTACCTAAAAGGCCTCTGTCTAACATTCTCTGCCTCAGGACCCCTGCTCCCACATCTCTGAGGGACAAGGCTCAAACCTTTGTGAAAAAACCTTCCTACCCCACCCCCATCTCGGCTTCCAGGAGGTCCCTCCTTGGAGAGAGCCACCCAGGGTCTGGCCTTGTGGGAATATCAAATCACAGACTCCCAGGCAAACTGCAGAGCTCTGGAGAGGCCAGGCCCTGGGCCGCTGTCCAGCATCCCTGCCTGCGTTTCCGTTCCAGCTCCAAACACAAATATCCGATTGCACTTTTGCTCCTGGGAGGGCGGCTTCTTGAAGGGAGGGAGAGCTACCCGATATGGAAATAGCAGTGACCTTGGCACCCTGGTCCTGGATCTGGAGGAACAGGGAGCTAGGAGAGACAGACAGACAGACACAACTTGGTGTCGTAGAAATAATAACAGCAGCAATCACTTTCATATGGTGCTTTAAGGTAAGGATCTCAGTCAATCTTCACAACAGCCCTGTAGGTAGGTGATATTATTATTCCCATGTTACAGAGGAGGCAAGTAGAGGGGAAACCACTTGTCCAGGGTCATACAGGTAGCAAGTGTCTGAGGCTGGATTTGAATTCTGGACTTAAAAAAAAAAAAAAAATCTGATGCACTAACCACTGTACCACCTAGCCAGATTATAAGCCAGGCTGTACCGATGGAGACTTCTTTTGAAAAGTCGTTCTGTCAGTGAGTTTATTAAGCACCTACTATGCCCCAAGCCCTATGCTAGGTGCTGGGAAGGGGGAGGGCATAAGTGTGATGAACATTCTAGGGGAAGGAAGTGTATGGCAAGGGTGACATTTTTAGTGGTCTTACATCTCCTTCCAGTCTGCAGGGAAGAAGACAGTTCTGTGGCATAGGGCAAGACAAGGCCCTGGGTTTTACTCCTAGCCACTGGCGACAGGGTGTTACTGTCCTGTGAAAGTAGTGCCTTGGGCTCAGGCTGAGTCTCTTTCCACTAAGTGGTTTCTGTATCTGTTAAAATTGCCTCCCTGGGAGCTTTAGGAATAGTGAGGAAGGCAGCCTGACAGAGTTCATCAAGGCAGTGTGGAAAGAGGAGAGGATTGGGAGGCAGCAGACCTGGGATTGTCTTGGATGATACAGTGAAGTCAGAGGACCTGGGTTCAGATCTTCCTGCTGGAAACCTTGGGTAAGTCACTTCCCTTCCCTGGGCATTAGTTTCTTCATCAAGAACACAAAGGGGTTGGGCTAGATGGCTTTGAAGTTCCTTTCCAGCTCTGGGCCCAGGTGAAATAAATGTGTTGGCTGAGCATGGTGGCACATGCCATCAGGAGTAGCTGACCTGGGGTCTGCACTGAGATTGTCATTGGCTTGTGGAGGCACTGGGATCAGTGGGCCACCTGGGGGCCTAAGGAAGAGAAAGTCTGAACTCTAGTGGGATCAGGTCTATGAGGAGTCCCTGATCAGGACACCTGGTCAAAAAAAAGAAAAGGAGGAAGGGAGAGGAGGAGGGAAGAAGAAACAAAAGGAAAAGGGAGGGAGGGAGGGAAGAAGAAACAAAAGGAAAAGGGAGGAAGGGAGGTTGGAAGGAAAGAAGAGAGGAAAGGAGAAAGGAAAGAAGAAGAGAGGAGGGAAGAAGGAGGGAAGAGAGAAAGGAAGGAAGAAGAGAGGAGAGAAGGGAAAGAGGAAGGAAGGAAGTAATGAATGCTTGATTGGTGAAGGCTGTGTAATTATAAGGACCAGGCTTGGCTACAAAGGATTGAAAAATCGGGCCTGAGTCCTCCTTTGCCAAGATGGAGGATTCTGGGTAAGAAATATTGTATTCATGCTCAGATGTGGTTCATGTGTTCGTGAACTCTTTTACTCAGCTCCTGTTTTCTTTATAAATCTTTGGCTCCCCAAGTAGGAGAGGTGGGGGAAGGATCAATTAAATAATGAATGAAGCAAAAACAAAAGGTGTTGAAAATTTGCTTAATGAGAGGTTGGACTAGGCCAGTGATTTCTGAGGCAGCACTTGGGTCCTCACATGTGTCTGGGGAAGCACATTATATAACGTCAGAGCTGGAACAGACTTCAGAAATCATGCATTCAAACCCCCCCCCACACACACACACAAATTACAATGAAGGAAGCTGACTTTGAGAAGTGACTTTGCCAAGGTCATTGGTGTGGCAGAGCCATGGGCAGCTTCATGCCCAGGCCCGTGTGTTCTTATATACCGTATTGCCCAGTCTTGAGAGCCTGACTACACAGAGCTGGGGAAGAGACAGAAAGAGGGGACTCGCCTGTGCTTGCCAAACAGTCTCTGTCATGGAATCCGATGAGCTTGTGTGAGGGAGGCGGTCCTTCCCTGCTGGCCTCCCACCTTTTAAACCCCAGGCTCCCAAGCTGACCCTTTTGGGTGACATGTTCAGCGATGAGAGGCCTGTCCCGGCTGCATGGAGGCCGTGTGGGTTGGTGTGGGGGTGGGAGGGAGAGCAGAGCCCTCTGACCTCTAGCTTCTTTCTCTCTGACCTCTCAGTGGGGTCTGGGGCCCTGTGAGGCCACAGAGCAGTCAGCCCTGCAGGGAGGGATCCTGCCCTTCTCTCACTTTGAAACATTTCAAAGGAAAATATAGAGAAGGGAAACAAAGATGCATCCCACAACCCTCTGCCCAGACTCGGTTCTTGGTAATAGAAGAGTAGTCAAGACTGTGTGTGTGTGTGTGTGTGTGTGTGTGTGTGTGTGTGTGTGTGTGCGCGCGCGTGCGCGCGCTTGTATATGTATATGATTGTGTGTATATGTGTGTGCATTGTGGGTGTATTTTGTGTGTATGTTTGTGTGTACATTTGTATGTGTGTGTTTATATGTGCATGTGTTTGTGTATAAGTATATGTGTTTGTGTTTGTATATTTGTGTATATGGGTGTATTTCTATGTGTGTTTGGAGGACCAGAAAAATCTTGGGCCAAGCCATTTGGGAGTTGTTTCTTTAATTTTTTTTTTTACTATGAACTTTAACATTTGCAAAATTGGGCATTTCTGCACATACAGAACAAAATACAAAAAAATGCTTGATTGTGGATCTCTGAATCCCCATTTTATGCATGTCAGGGCTGGGTTTTACAAGCTGCTGTCCTCTTCAGAGCCCAGTACGGTAGGGAGCGTTGTAAACATTCTGATTCCTGTTGTGTAGATGGAGAAATCAAGGCTCAGATTAGGGGAAATGCCTTTCCCAGAGTGACAAAACCACTAGGAGTCCTTTGAAAGGCCGAAGCTTGAACCAGGAAATCTCCCACCTCCAGGGCCACGGTGTCCCGCAAGCTGGGAGGCCAGTGAGGCCAGGAAGACATCAGCTCTTGTTGGGACTGCGCTCCAGAGTTTCCAAGGCACCCAGTCAAAGTGCAGGTGCCAGTGATCTCCTGAGATGAAATGTGAGCTTCTTGAGGATAAAAATGGTTGGTTTCTTTGTTGGGGTCTTTTGGTAGCACACACATGTCTGGCACATAATAAATATCTGATTGGTCAGTGATGAAAAAGAATGCCAGGGGCCTTCAGGGACTTGTGATTTCATGATTTCATTGATATGGGGAACTCCTGGGCAAAGCGATTATAATCATGATATAATATAATAATTTTTATATATCGCTAAGGTTGATAATAATACATTCACATGTCATCTTACTTAATCCTCATATTACTATCTCCACTTAACAGATAAGGAAACTGAGGCTCAGAAAGGTGACTGACCTGGAGTCACATACCTAACAAGGGTCAGAAGCAAGGTTGAACTTTGGGCCTTCCCATGATGCTGGGGCCACCTAATTCCCCTGCTTCTGAGAGTCTCAGAGAATTGCCTTCAGCATGGACAAGTAACTTGCCCAGGGTCACGCCCTATGTACATGAAGCTATGTAGAGCTAGTATAGGTATCAAGAGGTCAGACCCAGGTTCAAGTCTGCCCTGGTATATATTTTTGTCATAGCTGTTCAGTCGTTTCAGTCATATCTGCCTCTTTGTGACCCCATTAGGGTTTTCTTGGTAAAGACACTGGAGTGGTCTGCCATTTCCTTCTCCAGCTCATTTTGCAGATGGGGAAACTGAGGCAAAGAGGGTTAAGTGACTTGCTCAGTATCATTAGTATCCATGGCAGAATTTGAACTCAAGTCTTCCTGAGAACACTGGGAGGTAGATCAAGGAAGGTCTCATATAGGAGGTGGCCCCTGAGCCATGCTTTGAAGGATCCGAGAACCACCATAGGCTCTAGAACTAAGAGAGGCATTATAGGCCATGAAGTCCAACTCTGTCATTTTACACATAGGGAAACTGAGGCCCAGAAAGGTTAAATGATTTACCCAGGGTCATATAGCTAATACGTGTCTGAGGCCAATTTGAACCCAGGTCTTCCTGGTTCCAAGTTGGTGGGGAGACCATACCATACTTGGGAGAATCAGCTATGCTAAGGGAGAGAGCTAGGAGCTGGGCCAAATTAACAGAAATGAGGACAGAGCGAGTGAAAGGGAGTGATATGCAGAATGCTAGAAAGGCAGATAGATGCCACGTTCAATCAAGCAGTGAGCATTTATGGAGTGTCTTTTATGTTTCAGGCACTGCACTAAGGGCTGGGAATACAAAATAAAAATGAGATCATCGCTATTATCGGCATATCAGAGGGCTATTATATGGAGGCTTTTAAATGCCAGATTGAGGATTGTGGATTTCAGCCTTGAGGCAGTAGGGAGTCGACACAGGGTTTTGAGGTGGGGGTGACGTGGGCACATCTGTGTTTGAGGAAGGGCAAGTTCCACAGCTGTAGGGATGGAAGAGAGTGGAAAGAGGGCAGCAGTTAGCAGTATTCAAGGGAAGAAGTGCTACAGGCCCAAGTAGGGTAAAGGTTTTATGGATGGATGCCAGAGAATTTTTGGAGGTGGAAACCCTTAGATTTGGCAACTGATTGGAGGGAGAGGGTAAAGGAAGGATGGATTGAAGAATGATTCTGATGCTGTGGACTTGGGGTAGTGAGTGTCTGCAGCAGGATTTGAACTCAGGTCATCCTGACTCTAAGTTCAGTTCCCTCAGGGTGGAGACTGTACCACACTTAGGGGAACCATCTATGCTAAGGGATTGAGCTGGGATCTCATGGACTATGGATAGTGGTGCACTCAGATGGAAATGGGGAAGTCTGGAGGAATGATTTTTTTGGGGGGGAAATAGGAGGTTCATTTTAGACAGGTAGAGTTGGGGATGCCTATGGTCCACGCTCTAAATGTTCCTGAGAGGAAGGCAGTACAAGTGTATTTATCATTCCTATATTCCTAGTCTTACTTACCCAGAATCACAAAGCAAATCATTGGTAGAGCTGGGCCTCCAATCCAGGTCTTCAAACTCCAAGAACTATGTCTTCTGTCTTTTGAAAAAAATGTTTATTGATTTTTTTTTTGTTTTCATATGAATTTCACTTCCAAATTTGCCCCCTTTTCCCTTCCCCAAAGAACCATCCCTTGAAACAAAAAAATAGAAAGGGAAAAAGTCAGATTTTATTTTATTGTAGTTCTTTCCATTTCCATTTGCACTGTTATAGTCATTGAGTATATTGTTTTCTGGGTTCTGCTGAATTCACTTTGCATCATTCTTATGGATCTCCCCATGATTCTCTATAACCTTCACAGTCATTGTTTCTTTCTTTCTTTCTTTTTTTGGCTTTTTTGGAGGGTAATTGGGGTTAAGTAACTTGCCCAAGGTCACACGGCTAGGTTTTTGTTTGTGTGTGCAGTTAAGTGTCTGAGGCCGGATCCGACTGACTCCAGGGCCAACACTCTACTCACTGCGCCACCTAGCCGCCCACAGTCATTGTTTCTTACAGCATAGTGTTATTTCCACTGTGTTTGTGTGCCAGAATTTGTTGAGCTGTTCCTCAGAAGCAGCTGGTGATGAAATAAATGGATGGAGCACAAGGTCTGGAGTCAGGAAGACCACAGTTCAAATCCAGGCTCAGACATGTACTAGCTGGGCCAGTCGTTTAATCACTGTTTGCCTCAGTTTCCTCAGCTATAAAATGGGAAGGTGATAATAGTAGCACCTCCCATGTGGGGTTATTGTGAGGACCAAGTAAGAGAATATTTACAAAAAGTGCTTAGTACAGCCCCTGTACATAGTAGGTGATATATGAGTGCTTATTTTCTCCATTCCCTCCCACCATGGACATCTCTTTTGTTTCCAGTTGTTTCCTATTATAAAATGGGTGCAGTGCCTTTTCTGTTGTATTGTACAGTAAGTTACAAGTGTCTCCTTCATACTTGAGTCTGTATTCCAAACTTGGCACTTTCTACAGTAGCTGGTATATGACAGGTGCTTAATAAATGTTGATTGATTGATTGACTCACCTCATTTCCATCATCTGCCAGAATTGTACTGTAGGAATTGTACTGCAAGGAAGTCTTTTGTCAAGTGACTCAAGAAATTTCCCTGCTTGGCATTTCAGTCCAACAAAACAGTTTCTATTGGCTTAGGATATTTCAAAAACTTTCAGATCATTTTTTATGCAACCCCCTGTCTCATTTTAGAGATGGGGAATCTGAGGCAGAGAGAGACAGAATGAGATAGAGACTGAAACAGAGAGGTAGAGAGAGGGAGAGACAGACAGAGAGACAGAGAGAGAGACCGAGAGAGACAGAGAGAGAGAATGACTTTGTCAGAGGAATCCTGGAAAGATAATGCCAGTCTTTGCACTGGAAAGTACGTTATTAAGTGCCTTCTGTATACAGAGTACTCACTGTACTTGGTGCTGGAGAAAACACATTTGATCCTCAGGAAAGCCCTGTAAAGTAGATGCAAATATGATCCCCATTTTATAGGTCAGGAAACTGAGACTAGAGAGGTCACGTGCACTGCTAGTAAGTTCTGAGGAAGGATTCAAACCAAGATCTTTCTGACCCCAAGCCCAACTACTCTACTCTCTACAAAAATGAAAACTAGAGAATGAAAGAGACTTTCCCAAGGTCACTCAGCCAGCAGTTGGCAATGCCATGATACTGATGCCCAGTCCAACTTCTTACCCTCTGTCCTCTGACTGTAGGATGAAGACCTCCCTTTAAACTTGAGCTACATGAATTCAAGACAAAAGGAAGGATTTGACCTTGGGCAAATCACTTAACCACAATTGCCCCTACAAAAAGCAAAAAATAAATAAATGGACAAATAAAGGCTTAAAAAAAAAAGGAAGGATTGCTTTCCACATGAATAGTACTGGAATGGGACAGGATAATAATAGGAATAGATTGACTAAGGATTTGGGTCAGCTTTTCAATCAAACGTGCCTTTTGGGTAATGATTCAGATTCTCTTTACGTTCAGGGTTGAGACAGTCATGGACAGTAAAAAGCACACTGAATTTGAACATAGAAGGCCTTGATTCCAGTCTGGTTCCTGCCACTAAACTAGCATTGTGACCTTGGGCCTGTCCCTTCCTAGATCTTTGCCTTGATTTCTACATTGGCAAAATGTACAGGTTGATCTAGAAATCAGGAGTTCCTAATTTTTTTTAACGGACCCCTTTGATAGTCTGGTGAAGCCTATGGCCCCCCTCATAGAATAGTGTTTTTAAATTTTATAAAATAATGTGCATAGACTTGCAAAGGAAATCAATTTTAAAAAATACAACGATGAATATATTTTAAAAGACAAGTTCATGGGACCCCAGGCTCAAAACTTCAAGAGTAGATGATCTTCAAAGCCCCTCCCAGCTCTGCCATTCCAGGTTCTAAGGGGCCTCCCAGCTCTGCCATTCCAGGTTCTAAGGCCCCTCCCAGCTTTGCCTTTGCTTAGCCAGTGCCTGGCATTCAGGATACTTTAGAAATACTTCTCCCCTTCCCTTCCCTTTTTGTTCTAAGGGCCCTCCCAGCTTTGACATTCTTGAGTTCTGTGACAAGTGAGTGTTTGCATGTTAAACCCCTCACTCCCCTGCATTGAAGGTATGTTATCCAGGCCCTATTCTCTCTCTCTCTGTTTCTTTCTCTTTGATTCATCCCTTCTGTTTGAGCTTTGTTCCTTGTCCCTGGGTGGTGGTGAGTCATTGGCCAAGCTCTTGAGGGGAAGGGAAGAGAAATTTTTCTCTTTGGTCAGGCTGCTTTGGGTAACACTGTATGATGCACTTTAGATGTCTGTTATTTGAGAGAAGGGCTCCTTGCCCTCCCCCAGATTTGTGTAAGCCTATGGGCTTCCACCAGCCTTCTTGCAGCCCCTCAGAGTCTGGCCAGCCCAAGAGGGAAGTGTGAATGAGCCGGTTTCTGGGGGCTGGAGCATGCTAGCCTGTTTTTCCCTTTGGAAAATGAATCACTGTTCAGGAGCTGGGCTGTTTCTCTTTTGTCCTTCCATCTAGGGAGTGAGTGGTCAGGTGAGAGCAGGGCTTTTCTGAACCTCCGCAGCTCATTGCCTGTGTTTAGAGAAAACTCTGGCCACAGGATAAAGGGGCATCATGGAGAAGCAATGAAATAGAAGCAGCCAGTTTCAGGCCTTACTTGATAAACCGCAAGAATGAGAGTTATTTGAGATAGTCTTAATGCACAGACTTAGCTCACATCCATCTACAATGATTGGAGAGAAATGGGTGGGCTCCCTGGGGTGTTTGGGCTCTCTCTTCCAAGTGTGGATTACCTCCCCTGTGGGTTTTGTATAGTAACTTATAGTCCCAGATTGTCATCCTAGAACCCACCTAGAGGGCTCAGGGGCTACAAAGCCATTTTAACATGTTCCTGAGTCAGGTGGCACAGTAGATAGAGTATTGGCCCTAGAGCCAAGAAGACTCCTCTTCCTGAATTAAAATCTAGCTTCAGACATTTACTAGCTGGGTGAACCTGGGCAAGTCACTTAATTCTGTTTGCCTCAGTTTCCCCATGATACTTACTAGCTGTGTGACCCTGGGCAAGTCACTTAACCCTCTCTGCCTCAGTTTCCTCATCTGTAAAATGAGCTGGAGAAGGAAGCAAACCACTCTAGTACCTTTGTCAAGAAAACCCCACATGGGGTCATGAAGAGTCAGACCCAACTGAAATGACAACGATAGGGATTCTAAGAGGTGGGTGTAAAGAGGGAGAACATTCTGAATGCAGAATTAATGGCACTCCAAGCTTAAGTAGGTCCCATTCCTTAGTGGCCAGCCCCCTGTGAAGAATTTCTTTCCTATTGGCTTGGCTGGGACTTCCTTGATGGGCAGAAGCAAGACCTGATGTTGAGTCTGAACATAAAGACTTACTTTTTAAAAAATAATTTGAACTTAACAGACATCAACATGAACATTTTCATACGCAAAAAGGATTGTATACGAAACTGGAAATTTGTCACATAAAGCTTGATTTGGGGACATGATGTTCAGTTGTCTCTGATTCCTTGTGATCCCATAGACCATGCTGTCCATAGGCTTTTCTTAGCAAAGATACTGGAGTAGTTTGCCATTTCCTTCTCCAGTAGATTAAGGCAAACAGAGGTTAAGTGACTTACTCAGGGTCACACAGCTAGTAAGTATCTGGGGCTGGATTTGAACTCAGGTTCTTTCCGATTCCAGCCCCAGTGCTTTATCCACTGAGTCACCTAACATGCCTCCTTTGGGACATAACTTCCTCTTAATGCCCTCCTGCTATTTTTTGTGGACTGGTTAATGTCTCATTGATGCTCATTCTACCACTACCCGTCTCCAATTGCTGTCTTCTCCTCAAAGAAACAAATAAAGATAATCAAGGACAACAAATTCACACTTTGGCTATGCCCGAAAATGTCAGCTTCTTGGCACATTTAGTCCATCGCTTTTTAGTTAGGAGGTGGGTAGTGTGCTTCATTACTATCAGTCTTCTAGGCTTGTGATCAGTCATTACTTTGATCAGAGTTCCTAAAGCTTTCAAAATAGTTTTAAGTTACTGGATCACACAAGATCTTCTATGCAAACCTGTTAGAACCCTACATACACAAAGCTATTATTGAGGGAGATGCCAAGTTCAGATAAGCCGTGGTTTCTCCCCTCATTGACTTTGTACCAGAAGAAGTTAAAATGTAAGCTCTCTGAGGGCAGGAACTTTTTCATTTTTGTCTTTATGTGCCCCAAGGCTCACACATAGTAAATGCTTTTGGATTGGAGGGAGCCTTCAGTGGAGGAAGGCAAATCCACAGGGATGGAGAGAAGTGTTTATGATCTGGTGAAAAGAGTAACTTGAATTATGCCTCATTTTGCAGTATCTGGAGTGCTTTCTCACAAAAGGTAAGGTCAGGATTTTCTTTTCCCTTTCATAGAGAGAAAGCTATGGCTCTGAGAAATTACTTGCTCAAGGTTACAAAACTAATGCAGAGTGGGGGATTCTAATCCAGCTCTTCTGACTCTAAGAGCAGAACTTTTTCTACAGCATCACTCATGCTACCAAGTTGTCCATTGTGGTTGCTTTCCAGAATATGTGATATTGAATGGCTGGGCAGAAAGAGTCTCGGGGATGTAGAGAGGGAAGAGAATGTTAGGTCCAATGGCAAAGGGGTCTTCTTGCCCCATACTGGACCGGTAATTCACAAAATATACACAATGGTTCTCAAATCTAGTTATCCAGCTCTCCATCTCTCTCCTGAGCTGCAGCCCCTTATTAACTGCCTCCCAAGTTAATTCTCCATTTTCCATTAACAATTCTGCTATTTTTAGACCCCACAAGAACATCATGCCTTCCCCTAGCTGATCACCTGAAATCTCATCTGCCATGCCATAGCTTCTGTTTCTGATTCTCAGCACCTTCTCAACTTCCTTTGTTGCTTCTGCCCTCTGATTGGAGGACTGGAAGGTGGAGCAGTAAACTCCTCCCAAAGCCTTCCTTTAGAGAACGTTCAGAATTTTCCAGGTAACTCTCCATTTGCCATCAGCAGCTCTGCTTGGTTTTGACTCCAGAGAATGTCATTCTCCTACACTGGGTACTCCTGCATGTGCCCCTTCCCGCTTTTCAGCTGCATGTTGACTTCCCCCATTAGATTGTAAGCTCCTTGAGGGAAAGAATGATCTTTTTCTTATTTGTATCTTCACTGCTTAGCACAGGGCTTCAACAAATGTTTATTGAATTGAATCTAGTTGCTCTATGTCTCCATCTTGACATCCTGCCCAAGCCCATTCCTGTAAAGGAGAGTTCATGCCCATTCTTCTAGTCATTCCATTTTGTCATAGCTTAGCATCATTCTTGACTCTTCCCCTCCAGTCAATCTTGTCAGTTCTCCCTAAGGAGCCCCTCTCCCATTCATCCCTTTTTTCTCTACTCACATAACCGCCACCCAGGTTCTGACCCCCATCCATTCTTACTTGGCTTATTGTATCAGCTTCCTGATTGATTTTTGTGTCACTTGCTTCTTCAATCCTGTCACCCCACAAGACCGCCAAAGCAATCTTCCTAAAGCACAGATCTGACCAGGTCACGCCATCACTCAAGAACTTTCAGTGTCTCCCTATTACTGTAAGGATCAAATGCACACTCCTTTATTTGGCATTCAATGTCCTTCACAGTCTGGCTCCCTTCTACCTTTCCAGATTGATTTCATTTTATTCCCTCTTTGTGCCCTCTGATTTCACCCAAACTGGACTACTATTTCCCAGGCTCTGAATTCCATCTCCCACCTTCTTGTTAATGCTGCCTTGTTAGTTGTTAATGCTACTTTCTTCCTCATGTTACATATATACATACATATTGATGTGTGTGTGTGTATGTAGTTGTGTGTCATTTTCACCCCCTGCTCCCCACCCTGTAGTAGGGCAGGGTCTGTTTTGTTTTGTCCTTATATCCCTAGCAGTGCATTACACTTAGACTGAGAGGCAAAGAATGAAGACTTTCTATATACTCTTGTATCAGAGTAAACATTTTTGGGGGTTGTCTATTCCCCTATCCACCATCACCTGCTCACTCCAGGCTGCCCCTAAAATGGTTACTTGGGCATAGATTGGGTGTTTCTTTGGCACTGGATCATAAAGTAGGAAGGGTCATTCCCCATCTTCTAGTAAGGAATGATTGCATTCAAACTAATCCATCAGAGGGCTCTTTTTTCTTAAACATTTCCAAAAGAAGACACTTTACTGCCTTTTAGGGGGTAGCCAAGGTAAATAGGATCCATGAGTGATTTGGGTGGGGGAAGTGGAGGCTTTCTGACAAGTCTGTAAGAGATAAGGAGTTCCCTCTGTTCAGATAAAATCCTACCCTTGGACTAGTCACATCTTGTCTTGGGTCTCTGTTCCTCATGTAAAAAGAGAGGGTTGAACTATATAATCTCTAAGGGCCCTCCCAGCTCTGACTTTCTCTGTTGTAAGGTCCTTTATAGCTTGGGCATTCTGTATGCTAAGGCCCTTTCTTGCTCTGCTGTTTTGTATTCTGAGTTCCTTCCTAATTCTGACATTTCATGTTCTAAGGCCCCTTCCAGCTCTGATGTTCTCTATTCTAAGGACCCTCCTAATTCTGATGTTCTGTATTCTAAGGTCCCTTCCAACTCTAACAGTCTGTGTTCTAAAGCTTCTGCCAAGTCTGATACAAATCTCTTGACCACCTAGTGTAAGCTGTATCTGAACTGGAATCCTTCCACTACATCTGCCAACAACTCCTTACCTCTCTGAGCTGCTCCTCCCAGTTCTGGACAGCTCTCACTCTCAGGAGGGTTGGGTTCCCTTTTTCTTGTCTCTAGGGAGCTGAGATCTGCCCCTTAGCAGCTTCCAACCCCTAGTCAGTCCCTATTCAGCCCTCAGGGGCCAAGCAAAACCACACTAATCTCTCTCCCTGTGACAGCCCTTTGGGTCCTTGGAAACTGCCCATCATTCTCACAATTCCTCTGTTTCTCTTTTCCAGGTTAAAAAGCCTGTTCTCCCAACCTCCCAAGGGCACAGTTTCTAGTCTCATCATGGTCATGGTCACTCTCCTCTGGACAGGCTCCAGCTTGTCAGTGTCTGTCCTTGGTACTCCTGGGAGTACATAAACATAATGTAACAGGTGCACTCTGATACAGAACTACGTGGGGCCATCACTTCCCATATTTTGACCTCTGTGCTTCTTTTATGGGCAGCTAGGTGGCTCAGTGAATAGAGTGCTGGACCTAGAGTCAGGTAGACTTGAGTTCAAATCCAGCCTCAGACACTAACTAGCTGTGTGACCCTGGGCAAGTCACTTCACCCTGTTTGCCCCAGTTTTCTTATCTGCAAAATGAGCCAGAGAAGGAAATGGCAAACCACTCCTGTATCTTTGTCAAGAAAGCCTCAAACGGGGTCATCACAAGTTAATTAATGTACCCTGAGATTCCATTCACTAAATTGATGACTATATCATAATGTTCATGTGCATTGAGCTCATAGCCCACTGAACACCTCATTCTCTATCACATGAACTATTAATTACTCAGCCTCCTCTAGCCTGTACAGCTGATCTGTTTATACTAAGCATAAAATTTACATTATCCCTTCCATATTGTGACTTCCTGGATCGGCATAATAATTTAAATGGAAATTTTGGGAGAGTTTTGCAGAAGCTGCAACTGACAAAGGCCAGCAGATGACAAAGAAAAAGTTTAGAAGCTCAGAAATGCACAAATTATATGTATAATATTATATAATATCAGCACATCTTATTATTTTAATACCATAATGATTCAAACTTCTTCTCTGGTATGAAGGGAGGACCAAAAAATTTTATAGGATTTTCCAGATTTTGGGGGGTACTGCACCCCTAACCCCTGTGATGTGGAAGAGGTAACTGTACTCCTGTTTGATTTCCCTGATCCCTATTAAATAGAAGTCACAGAATTTGAGAGTTGGAAAGGACCACCATGGCCATCTAAATCTAACCGACATCCAAAAGAAACCCAGACTATGACATACCAAGTAATATGAATAACTAGCATTTCTATAGCTTTTTGAAGTTTGCAAAATACTTTTCATATATTATATCACGTGATCCTCACAACAGCCCTGGAAGGGAGTTGCTATTATCATCCCCATTTAACAGGCAGACAGAGATTACATGACTTGCTTAGGATCACACAGCTAGAAAGTGTCCAGGACTAGATTTGAACTCACGTCCTCATGACTCCAAATCCAGGCTCTATCTACAATGCCACCTTGTGGCCTAGGGGTTGTCTAGACTCTGCTTGAAGATGTCCAGGGAGGAGGAGGCATCTTCTTATATTCTATATTCTATGGAGCCAGTGTGATATAGTTAGGAGGCTGTCTTTGGACTGAGCTTCAAATTCAAGCCCTGACACTAATTTACTTGTGTGTCTTCAGGCAAGTCACTCTTGGGCCCTGAATTTCCTCAACTGTAAAATTAGGAGGTTGGGCCAGAAGACTTCTAAGCTTCCTTCTGGCTCAAACTCTCTCCCTTCTGACTCTTTCAGCTCAGATCTTCAGTCCCAAGATTCCTCTGTGTTCTGAGGGCCCTGCCAATTTGGATAGTCTGTGCTTTTTCTTGCGATATTTGTTCACTGCAGTTCTTGGTTTGGGGGTTTAAGGTGAGGGTGGAGCCTGGAGAGGCAGATGTTAAAGTCACGGGATAGAATTTGGGGCCCTCCCTGTCCCCTAAGGAGTACTGCCACTGAACATCTAATTCCTCCCTGAGGCCTTGGATTAAAGAAATTGGCTTCAGCTCCCTTATTTGACCCCCAGCATAGCTCTGTTTTCCATTCCTGAAGACCTTTCCACTGAGAAGAATGTAGCACTATTTTCCCTGAGTCTCTTAGAACAAAGTGGCTTCGGTGGGGGGAGCTCTCCTTTGGGGTTTGTAAATGAGGGGGTTTTACCTGGCCTGGAAGGGGCCATCAGCTTTGCAGTTTCAGAAACTCCCTTGGAATGATTTACTCTAAGACCATTGAGAGACCTCATGGAAGGAAGGCATTTTTGCAAAGCCTCCAATCAGCTCTCATTTTGGAAATGAGGAAATGAAGACCCAGAGAGGGGAAGTCATTTGTCCAGGGTCACAGAGCGAGTTCAGAGGCAGAGCTGGGAATTGAACTTACATCTCCTAAATCCTTACTCTGGGGTTCAATGCTCTTTTGTGTCAATCTGGTGACTCATCCTTCACCCCTCTCAGGATGAGGCTGTTAAACTGACCAGTACATTCCTGGTGTCTGGTCTGGTTGTTGTTCATCATTTCAGTCATGTCTGACACTTTGTGATCCCATTTGGGGTTTTCTTGGCAGAGATGCTGGAGTGGCTTGCCATTTCCTTCTCCAGCTCCTTTTACAGATGAGGAAACTGAGGCAAACAGGGTTAAGTGACTTACCAAGGGTCACACAGCTAGTAGGTTTCTGAGGCTAGATTAGAACTCAGGTCTTCCTGACTCTAGACCCAACACCCTATCCACTGCACCAACTAGCTGCCTTTATATGCTGGCTGGTCAGGGCTCTCCTTTAGAGCCAGTGGATAGAACTCTGGGACTAGGAATCAGCAAGACTAAATTCAGATCCCACCTAAGACACTGACTGTGTGACCATGGGCAAATTTGTCAGCCTCAGTTTCCTCATCTGTAAAAATGGGGATAACAATAGCACCTATCTCCCAGGTTTGTTGGGAGGATCAAATGAGATGATATTCACTGTGTTTAGCCTAGTGCTTGGTACATAGTAGGCCCTTAATAAATGCTTGTTTCCTTCCCTCTCTCTGTGGGTAGTGCTGAACATGCTTGGGTGAGCTTTTCTAAGTACTCTAAAAAGCAGAGGTTCCTAAAGGATCATTATGAGAGCTCATATATAGTGCTTTAAGATTTGCCCAGCACTCTAGACAGCAGCCAAGGCAGCATTTATTAAGCACTGACTGTGTGCTGGGTACTGTGCTGCCCTCTGGGAATACAAAAATAAGCCAAAAGAAAGACCGCCCCTGCCCTCTAGGAGTTTCCAGTCTAATGGGGGAGGACAACATGAAAAGGGGCGTGGTGTCCCTGTCCAGAAAGCCGGGAGGAGTAGGTGGAGGAGGGGGTTATATTATCTGTTACACTCCACATGTACTATCTGATTGTTGCTCTTCAGAATTCTTTGCGGTTGGTGCTTTATTTTCTTCATTTTATAGATAAATAACTCAGGGCTCAGAAAGGTTTACCTGACTTGACCAGACTCCCAAAGTTAATTAGGCTCTGACTCAGGATTTGAATCCATATCCTACTACCTCCAAATCCACTGTTCTAACCGGCATATATCCTCCCCTTTCTTGGCAACTGGCAAGGATCACAGACCTTATCTGCTCACAGTCTCAGGCTTGGAAGGGATTTTAAAGACCTCTAGTCCCACCCACACCTAAATACAAATTTCCTCTACCAACCGTATCCCAAACACGTGTTTGTTTCTGAGCTCCATCCTTTAACAATTTGATACTTCTATATAATTCTGTCCCTTCCTCTTGTGGATGAGGGAGCAGGTTCAGAATGGTGAAACCACTTGCCCTAAGATGCACGGGCAAGCCCTTCTTAAGACTATTTCCTTTCTGAAAGGTAAGTTAGTGGAACAGAAGTACAATTTACAGCAACAAATGAGTTTAGTAACCTTGTGTTTGACCAGTGTAAAGACAAGTTTTGGAGAAAGAATTCGCTAGCTGGTAAAATCTGTTGGGAAAGCTGGAAAGCAGTCTGGCAGTAATTGGAGCATAAACTGCTATCTTACACAATTTACCAAGATAAGGTCACAATGGACATATGACCCATTCCAGAGCTTGGGCAGAGACGTCCTTAACTCTGTGTCTTCTGTATTCACCATTTCCTATTTATCCTTTATATGGCTTGTTTTGTATGTATTTGTGTGTTGTCTCCCCCTTCAGATTTTACGCTCCCTGAGGGCAGGGGCTGTCTTTTTGCCTCTTTGTATCCTCAAGGCTTAGCAGAGTGCCTGGAACATAGTAGGTGCTTAATAAAAGTTGATTGCTTGATTTGTGTGTGAGTGTGCTGGAGGAGGAAGGAGGGAGGATCTCATTTGCCTCCCCGCCATCTTTCCCCCCACCCCACTCTGGTTCCCGGCTAGCTAGGCCAAATAGAAGGCATGTCATTTATCCTTGATTACATGATTCCAAATTGGCGTCCTTGAGCTGTTTGGTACTTCCAGCTGTGACTGGGCTTTCTTGGCCTTAGTTAAATAGCATCCATGAGGCAAGAGAAATGGAAAATGAATCTTGCCTTACAAGCACAGTTATTAACGTCTGATCAGCAGGGCAAGAGCGTGCTTCTCTCTCTCCTCTGATCCCTATACAGCTTTCAACAAGTGGTGAGCTCAATTTCCCACAATCCCTTTGGATGTTGAAATTTTGGGGGCAGATTTGGGTTTGATTTTGGGGCAGAACGTTATCTGTGCCCTAGGGGTAAGGGGGGGAGTAGACATAGGTAGAGAGCAGTACCTGCCTGGGTTTCTAGCCATGATTCTCTAGCATTACCCCTTCCACAAGTTCTTGTTGTTTTGACCCATGATGTTACTGCTGACCGGGCAGTCTGCCTTTCTCTGGGTCGTACAGGGATCAGGGTGTTGCTAAAGCTGTCATCAGAGTTTAATTGACCTTCTTGCTTTGTGCCGCTATTCTGATGACTCATAACTCAGGCTGCCTTTGTTCTCACTCTGGAAGTGACTTTTGGTCAAATCCCCAAATCTTTTAAACGCACAGGACTGTGTGGCATGTTGGAGCTGGGAAGGACCTTAGAGAGTGTCTGGGCCCATCCCTTTGTTTTCTTGAGGAGGAAGTTAAAACTCAGATAGGTGATAAAACTGGGGGCAAGTTATTGGCAGACACCAGAAAAGAATGTGGCTCTGGTTTCACTCGCCAAACACTGAATGTTCCAGTTGTTCCATTGCGACAGATGTGTTATGACTGGGTTGAAAAGCCTGTTGAGGGGAAGGACCATATGTTGCATTTTAAGTCAAAAAACATTTATTAAAGACAGGTTGTGCATGGAGAACACTGTGCTAGGTTCTCAGAGAAAGAGTTCAGAGAAGATGATCTTGCCCTCATGAAGTTTATAATCTAGCAGAGAGATAACATATGAACACATTTAACTGGAGGGATAAGTACTGGACTTCTGATTTCATTGGGACAGAGAACTCCCAGGTGAAGAAAATTCCTTTCCTAATGCAGATTGGCAACTCCTGGAATGCCTTGGCAGAGAGGTGATGGAGAGAGGTACGATACATTTTTAGACATGGCCAATATATGGATTGGTTTTTCAATAAATCAATCAACATTTATTAAGTGCCTGCTGTTTGGTTTTGGTTTTGCTCAGATGTTCCTATTTGTGCCTTCCCGCTGTTGGTTATCCCTAATTTATCCTCTGTGTAGTTTGTAAGGAATTGTTTGCATGTTGTCTCCCCTTTTAGACTGTAAGTTCCATGAGGGTAGGAACTGTCTTTTACCTTTCTTTGTATCCCCAGTACTTAGCACAGGGTCTGGCACATAGTAGGTGCTTAATAAATGCATGTTGACTTGACTTGATGAAGGAAAGTTTTCTTTGGGGTGAAGGGTCAGGATGTGGGGTGAGTAGTGATCATGATGCCAAAAAAAAACAACAACCTAGAAAAGAGCATCAATGAGAATTTTTTTTAAATACACAGAAAAGAATAGAAGGTAGTTTAGAAAGAAACATGGGCATGTGAGTGTTGGTACTGTTAGGGAGTCCCAAAAGTCTTAGTGCAATTATAAGCTTTCACTCTATATACTTAAAAAAAGCCATGTCATATGTAATCGAAATTCATGGCTTCGTACCCTACCATTTATCTTCTTTTTCTGTTCTTTTTTATATATAAATTCTCATGTTTGAAGTTTGTCAGTTTCCTAATAATAATAAAAAGAAGTAAAACTGGAAAGGTAGCCTGTGGGAGCCAAAATGTGAACTCTCTTGCCCTCCCAGAATTCATAACTCTGGAGCCTTGTTGAGGTAGGCACTATCAGGATTATGCCCCTTTTACAGATGAGTGAACTGAGGCTCAGAGAGGCAAATTAACTTATCCCAAGATTGTAGATTGACAGCTGAAAGGGGCTTCAGAGGCCTTCTAGACCAATCCTCTCATATATAAAGATAAAAAAAGCAAGGCAGGCAAAGTGATTTTTACAAGTCACACAGGTGACATGTCCTGTATAAAACCTGAGAGTGATGTTTATTCTGTGGAGTGTTTTCTCTCTAATCTGTTTTATGTGTCACCATGGCCAAAGGATTCCTTGATCTGTGGCCAGCTGTCTGGGCAAGAGCATCTCCAGCCTTGGCTAAGCTGGTTCTTAGACAAGAGATGTTCGGTATGTGGTCTCTCCTTGAAGCCTTTCCTTTCAAGCTACATGAGACATAGCAGGCTGTATGCTCTCCTCTCCCAACCTTGGAGAGTCCAGAGTCCTGTATTCCCTAAGGAAACATCAAAGCAGGAATTTGGGAGGGGGGATGGAGAAGGGGGAGAGGGAGAAAGGAAGAGAGGGAGGGAGGGGGAGGGAGGGAGGGAGAGAGAGAGAGAAGGGGAGAGAGAAGAGGGGAGAGTGAGTGAAAGAGAGAGAGAGAGAGAGAGAGAGAGAGAGAGAGAGGAGACAGAGAAATTTTCCTTTCAAGGAGATCTCATTTTAGGAGTGCAGCCTATATTTGGACCAATATGATACTTTTTAATATTGCTTAAGATTGCTTCATTAGCATATCCACTGGGCCCATGAGATAACGGACCATCCTGCGGCCTGATGAAAGGGCTTGTTTCCGCACCCAGGACTGTCAGAGTGGAAGGAGACACATGGGGAAGGGCCTTCCTTATGTCCGTACTCCCCATATGTTTTCATTGCAGGAGTTGTGAGCCTTGATGATAGCTGTGTGCATGAAAAGGTAGGCTTGTGATACTGTAGAAAAGAGCAATGGGTTGAGAGTCAGAGAACCTGCAGTTTAGAGCCTGACTCTGCCACCTGCCACCTGTGTGATTTACAGCAGTTACTTTGCCTGCCTTGATCTCCTTATCTTTGAATATGAGGGGGATTGGTCTAGAAGGCCTCTGAAGCCCCTTCCAGCTCAGGATCTATGATCCTGTGATAAGATAATGTGCTCCTCGGACCCTCCGTTCACACATCTGTAAAATGGGCATAACCTGGTAATGCTGACCTCAACAAGACCCCTGTGGAGATCCAAGGAGGTGACAGGCCATGAAGTGTTTTGTAAACCGCTTGATGCTGTATAAATGTCAACTCTTACTGTTATCTTAAAAAATACTTTCATTCACTACTGATTTTTCATTTGTGTGAGGGAACTCCCAAAGTGGAAACTCTGTCCACCCATGCAGATCTGAAACTTTGAATCTTAGAGAGTTGCTTGGGCAGCTGAGCTGAATGACTTACCTTGGCTCACACACTGTGTGCCGTCAGAGGCAGGACATTAACTCAGTCCTTCCTGACTCCAGACCAGCCCTGTCTCCATGAGGCTGTGTTCTCTTTCTCCTGTGGCTGTTAGGACTATGATTGTTGCTGTGGCCTTTAGAGCACTTTCTGGTAGAAAGGCATTGTGGTACAGTGGAGAGAATGCTGCCTCTGGAGTCAAAGAACTTGAGTGCGAATTATTATTTTTTTTTTGAGACAATCTGGGTTAAGTAACTTGCTCAGTCACACAGCTAGCACTGTCTGGGGCTGGATTTGAACTCAGGTCCTCCTGACTCCAGGGCTCCTGCTCTGTGCACTATGGTACTACCTAGCTTCTCCATGAGTGCAAACTGTCAGTGACACTGGGTTTCAGTTTCTTCATCTGGGAAATGATGGGATTGGACAAGATGGCGTTTGAAGTCCCTTCTAGCCCTACATCTCCCATCCTTTGAAAGTTTATACAGCAGTTTCATTACAATAAAACCAAAAGGTTGGCAGATCGAGGATCCTTAAGCCCATTTTAGGGATATGGAGATGCTGTATCAGAGAGTGGAGATGTATGTCGAGGAGCCCAAGCATGAACTCCAGTCTCCTGATTCTCATCCTGGTGTTCTTTACATTATTCCACACTGCGTTCTGTGCTCCCCAGGACTGTGACAGGGTCTGTACCCTTTTGCTGAGGACCCTGGAATTATTGAGCATAGGAAGGCAAAGCTGATACTAGCTTTGTTCTCCAAGATATGATTTATGGACCCTATGTGCACCCTTTGCACCATGTACTTACTGAAGCCATGATGAGGTCCACCCAGCCTGCTTTCTAAGGATGTGGACCAGGAGTTCCAGGGAGAAGACCGGGAAATGACAGGGTTATAGAGACTGGGTCAGCATCCATCTTTATCCTCGTGGCCACCTCTTTCTTGACACTTAATTTAATCTCCTCTGGCCTCAGTTTCCCCATCTATAAAATATGACTATGGAGGATCATGGGCTGGAAATAAAAGGAATCATTGGACAGAACTTTGAAGCTAGAAGTTATTTTCCCAAACAAACCCTTTCTGTAATTCCGTAAGAAGTCCTATGGCTAGTTACCCACTACCTCACAGACTCTGTGAATCCTTTCCTTTTTAAATTTTATTTATTTTTTGCTCTTCCCTTTTCCAGTGATCATAGGATTTAAAGCTGCATGGGATCTTAGATTTTAATTCAGAAGGAACCTTTAGGATCATCTGGTCCAGTCCCCTTCATTTGCCAGAGGAGTCTAAGACCCAGAGAGATTCAGCTGCTTGCCCCAGGTCACATGGCTAGAGGGTATCAGAGGTGGGATTGGAACCCAGCTCTCCCTGACTCTAAGCTCAGTGCACTTACAACTATTGAACAACAGCTATCATTGTTTTTCAGTTGTGTCCAATGCTCTATGACCCCCATCTGGGGTTTTCTTGTCAGAGATGCTGGAGTGGTTTGCCATTTATTTTTCCAGCTCATTTTACAGATGAGGAAATTGAGGCAAACAGGGTTAGGTGACTTTCCCAGGGTTACCTAGCTGGTAAGCATCTGAAGCTGGATTTGAACTCAGGTCTTTTTGACTTCAGGCCCAGTGCTCTATCCATTACACCACACCATCAACTACATCATTTTATAGAGTAGGAAACTGGACCAACAAGGGAGGAAGTGACTTACAAGACTTGCTCTTATGACAAGTGAGCTCTAATGGAGCTTCTTTTTGGATTTAAGTCAGACCAGCTGACCTCCAAGGTCCCACATAGCTCCCAGGTCCTGTGATTCTGTGATTCTGTCCTTCTGTCCAAGATGGCCCAGGCTCTCAGTACCCATGACCTCTGATGCTAAATCCAATGCCTCTCCCCCCAAACAAATGCAGCCCACATTAGAAACTAATCTGTGCTTGGTACTGAGGATACAAAAATAGAAGAAGACAAAGCCTCTAGAGGATCAGTCAGCATTTATTAAGTACCTGCTGTATGTCAGGCTACAGTTACAGCAAAAGGTACAAGGCAGCCCTTTCCCCCAAGGAGCTGGTGGTCTAATGGAGGAGCCAGCATGTAAACAGCTACGTACAGACAAGCTATAGACCGGATAAACCGGAGGTGACCCACAGAGGGAAGGCACTTGAATTAAATGAATAGAGAAGGCGTCTTGTAGAAGGTGGGATTTTAAGGGGAACACAAAAGAAGTTGAAGGCGTCAGGAAGCAGGGATAAGGAAAGAGAATATGGATTCGGTCAACGAAGATGCCTGGATTTGGGAAAGGGGTGTCTTGGAGGAGGAGCAGCCAGGACTCCAGGTTGCTGGGTACCAAGGTCCAGGGGCTGGGCAAGAGCAGGAGCCTGGAAAGGAGGAGGGGAGGGGAGAAGGGGCTTTGAGCAGCAGAGGGCTGTCTATCTGATCCTGGGGGCTGGGAGTAGGGGAAGCCGCTGGAGTTTACAGAATAGGGCAGTGATGTGCTCATATCAGAGCATTAGGATGGACTGGAGTGGGGAGAGCCCGAGGAAGGCAGACCCACAAGCGGAGAACGATTGCAGCTTTTGCAGTTGGAATGTTGTGAGGTGATGAGGATGTCAGAGGAGAGAAGGGGGCACATGAGAGAGATATTACGAAGAATTTGGCAACTCATGGGGGGAGGTGCAGATGGCAGGGAGTCAAGGGTAAAGCCTTGATTTCGAGCCTCAGTTAATGGGAGGACGTTGGTACCTTGGAAAAGGATAGGAAAGTCAAGAAAAAAGAGGGGATCTGGAAGGAACATCATGAGTTCAGTTTTGAATATGTCGAATTTAAATGTCTATGGGCCATCCCATTCACAAACAAGGAGCATATTGGATTGTATGGATAAGTTATTGAACTTGGAGTCAGGAGGTTTGAATCCTGTGCCTGATAGCAGCTCAGTATGTGACCTTGAGCAAAGCACCAGCTGCTTCTGGTTCCTCCTGTGTAGAATGAGCAGGCTGGACTCAGTGGGTTCCAAGGTGCCTTTAGAGCTTTGAAAGGACTTCAGAGCTCTGATCATCTCCTTCAGATTGCTCTTGAAGAGCATTGAGTCAGGAAGAGATGTGAGATGGACCTTGCTAAGTATGATGCAGAGTAGATGTTTTGGTTTGGATTCTTGGAGACAATTGGGGTTATGTGACTTGCTCAGGGTCACATAGCTGGTGTCTGAGGCCTGATTTGAACTCAGGTCCTCTTGACTCCAGAGTCAGAGCCCTTATCCACTGCACCGCCTAGCTTGCCCCTCAGAGTAGAAGATGTTAAAGGCAAAGGAGGACCATCCAAAATGCTCTAGAGAAACTCAAGGGTGGCAAGGTTACTTTCAACTGATAGTGGGGAAATGGGAATCAGGGAAGGCTTCGTGAAGGAAAGGGCATTTGGAGCTGAATGTGAAGGAGCATCTCTGAAGGTGGAGATGAGAAAGGACCATATTCTGGTCATTGGGGGTGGGGAGACACCCTGTGCAAATGCCTGGTTAGAGAAAGGCAGGTGGAGAACAAGTAGCTGGTTTGGAGTGGAGCATTTATGTGAGATAAGGTTGGAAAGCTGTCGGTGCTCGGTTGGGGGTGGCCTTGAATGACAGGCTGTGGAGTTTGTAGCTTCTCCTGGAGGCAGGGGAAAGCTTTTGGAGCACAGAGAGTGGCATGGAAGAGCTGCAACATGGGAAGATTGTTTTGGCAGCTGTTTGAAGGAGAGATTGGAGAGGGGAGAGCCTGGAGGCTGAAAGACAGGTGGCTGTGACAATGGTCTAGGAAGTAGCTTGGTACAGTGGGAACAGTGTTGGCTTTGGAGTCAGAAGCACCAGGTTCAAATCCTGGCTCTTACCAGTTTCACCCTTCCCTTGTCCTCACTTGTCCTCAGTTTCTCCTATCTGTAAAATGAAGCAGTTAGGCTAGATTATCTTATTCCTTCCAGTTATAAATCTATGATTCTAAGAGTTGATGAAGGCCTGAGCTCTTCCCTCCCACTCCCCCCACCCCCACCCCTTTTCTGTCTGTCCTGCCTGGGCTTATGCCTGCTTATTGTACTTACTTCTGGGGAGGTGGGGGTTGTGGTTAAAAAAACAGAAACAAAACAACAAACAAACCAAACCTCCCCTTCCAGATGTTCTCAGGCTCCAGGGGCACCAGGTGGCAAGGGATGACTGGAGGAGGTCTTAGCTCTCTGTTCCCATGGCAACAGAGACCTTTATGAGGTCCAGATGAGATGGTCAGGGAATTCCTCTTTCAGGATTCCTGGCCTTGGTCTGGGGGAGGGCCAGGGAGGGGGGGGGGAGATGCTGCCCTGAGGTCAGTTCTAGGAAATGAAACCATTTTGCAGGTTGGGTGGAGACAAGGGATGGAAAAAACAGCTCATTATTTTCAGTCAGGGCACATCAGTAAAAACAGGGCCTGGGAATGTCTGGGGGGACATGGGGGTGGAGCCGAGATCAGGTATTGAGCCTCTCCTCTCCTTTTCTATTGGGCTGGGATCCCCTGTCACAGGAAGTCCTGCTCTTAGCCCCCAGCCCACGCAAAGGTTTCCAGAGCTGACTTTGACAGCAAGCTTTTCAGCCAGAAAGAAGAGTCACCTCTGAACCTAGGAGGAAGAAATCATTGTGGGAACTGGGTGGGATGGCCTCCCTGCCCTTCATCTCCTGTTGGAATTCTGCCCATCCTTAAAACCTGATTAAATGCCACCTCCTCCAGGAAACCCTCCCAATCCCTCTGCCACCTTGCCAATAATGATTTTCCTTCTTGGATCTCACGTAGCACTTTGCCTTACCAGACTCCTTCCTGCCATGATAATTAACTGTCTCAAGATTCTGTTTTGCCTCTGTGTATCTGTGCCTCTGTGTATCTGTCTGTTCTATGTCTCCCTATCTTTGTGCCTCTGTCTCTCTGTGTGTCTGTCCATCTCTCTGTGTAGCTCTCTCTCTTTGTCTCCCTGTCTCTATTCGTGTCTGTCTGTCTCTGTCTCTGTGTGTGTGTGTCTCTCTCACTGTCTGTCTCTCTCTCTAAGGTACAATAACTATAGCCAGTCTCTGTGAGGACAGATTAAGCTGGGGTTATGACTATGTATGTGCTAGATCTCTCTCCCAGTGGCAGGGAATATGTTAGGTAAACTTTGATCTTCCTCTACACCAGATATCCCTAATACAGTGCTCTGCATGCTGTAAGAACCTAATTAATATTTTTTGAGTTCAAATTTGTATAAATTTGAAGAGATAAGAGATGGAAACATTCAGATCACAGATTTAAGAGGTGAGAGGGACCTTAAGAAAGATCTGATTTCTCCCCTTCATGTGCAGACCCCTGCACAATCTTGCCCCAAGATAGCACTCCATCCTTGGTTTACATTAGTACTGTTTGCTCACTCCCCATTCTAACCAAACTGGAGTGAGACAACCCATCCCCCACCTTGGTACATTGGCACAAGCTGTCCCCCATGCCTGAAAAACAGTCTCTGCATTACTGCTGCCTCTCTGAATCCTCATCTTCCTTCAATGATAATATTTATATAATACTTGTAAAGTATGTCAACTCATTTGAGCCTCAGGCTAACTCTGTAAGGCAGGTGCCACCATTGCCCCCATTTTAGAGATGAAGAAATTGAGATTCTGAGCGTTGTGACCTGCCCAGGCCCACATGGCTGCTAAGTGGCAGGATTCAAATCTCAGTCTTCTGACTCCAAGCCCAACATTATGGACACTATTCCAGGTGTTGCCTCCTTCATAAAGCTTTCCCTGATTCTGCTCCTTCCCCCATCCCCCAAATTGTTTGTATTTTCTTCTTTTTCACATTATTCTTCACTTACTTGGCTGTCTACCTATTATCCCTCCACAATAGATTGTTGACTTGTGTTTTCATTGCAATACATTGTATACAGTAGGCACTTAATAAATGTTTGTTGAATTGAATTAGAAGTCATCTAGTCCAGCCCCTTCATATTATAAATGAGGAAGCCAAGGCCCAGAAAAGGGCAGTAATTTGCCCAAGATTTCATAAGGATAAAAAGACAGAGACAGAATTCAAACTCAGGTCCTAAAACTCCAAAGCCAGTTCTCTTTATATTCTGCTGTGCTGAGAGGTGAACAGAGATGGATCTACTCCCAGACGGATGACCTAAACATATTAGACTGTAAGCTTCTCAAGACCAGGAATCCTGTCTTATTTCCCCACAGGGACTTAGAGCTTGGTAGATGTTTCTTGAATGAGTAAGGAAGTGGACCTCTCTCTCCTGGGCACAGAGGAGCCCAGTGACCCAAGCCACCCAACTTGGGTCCTCCTCAGGCCACCTCCTTAGAAGGCAAGGGTTTCACCAGATTAGGACAAATGCCTGCATATCAGGCACCAGCAGTGAGAGAGTCATCGGTGACCCTTTTCCTGATGGGGCATTCCTTTGGGGATTACTCATGAAGATTTCCTGAAAGAGACGCAGAATCTTTGTTGTTGAAAAGACCCCAAACTGATAGGAATTCCCATGTCTGCTGGTTAGGCATGCTCTTCCCCTGAGAGACCTTATCTGGAAGGCCATAATAAAAACAAAAGCTGAGATTTCCATGCACTTTGACATTAACAAAGTACTTTAACCACAATCCTGGGAGGTATTATTATCCCCATTGCACAGATAGCATCTCAGTTTTCCCAAGGGGTTTGCCCTGGGTCACTCAGCTAGTGTCAGAGGAGAAAGTCTCCTCGGCTGGTGCTCTTGTGGACCTGTTGGGCTACCTCTCTCCTGGGCGATGCTGGCACCAAACTGACATGTCTGTCTCCCACCCTCAGGACAGAGGCCAAGATAGCCATCCTTTGGTCCTCCTTCATTCCAAAAGATTTGTGGAACCGATTTTCTGGAGACCCACAAAGTGGCCCTAAGAATGAGAGCAGGAGACCACTGCTGAGATCAGGACCCGACACTTGATTCAGCCTCTCAACTTAGGGGTCGTTGGCTGGTCCCTGATGAGGTGCTTGTGACTGGGAGGATCTGTTTTTCATCCATAAAATGTCAGAATTCGGAGGGCCCTTAGAACCCAGATTGTCTGAGCTTGGAGGACCCTTAGAGCACAGGATGTCAGAGCTGAGATGGCCCTTAGAACACAGGATGTCAAAGGTGGGAGGACCCTTAGAATACAGAATGTCAGAGCTGCAAGGTCCTTAGAACACAAGATGTCAGAGCTGGGAGGGTCCTTAGAACACAGTATGTCGGAGCTGGGAGGGCCCTTAGAACACAGGATGTCAGAGCTGGGAAGGAACCTTAGAACACAGGATGTCAGAGGTGGGAGGACCCTTAGAATACAGAATGTCAGAGCTGCAAGGTCCTTAGAACACAGCATGTCAGAGCTGGAAGGGCCCTTAGAAACCTCATAACCCAACCCTCACATAACAAAGATGAGGACACAGGCCTAGACAAGGGATAAATGCCTTGCTTAAGGTTACATAGTAAGTGACCAGGACAAATATAGGTTAGGTGCCAGGGATACAGAGATAAAAAGCAAATGAACCCTGCTCTCAAGGAACTGGGAAGTTATAACATGCACAGAAAAGCGGATAAGTAATTTCAAGAGGTCTCCTGAGGCTCTCTTAATTTAACTCAGTATTTCTTTAGCCCCTACTGTGCATATTAAGATGCTGTGAATTTCTGTATAGATAAGAAATAAACTGTGGTCTCTAGAAGTGATTATTATAGAAAGAAAGTACATAAATGGCTGTGGTAATAGTTAGCCCTTCTGTTGTACTTAAAAGTACCTTAAATGTATTGTCTCAGTTGATCCTCTGAGATAGACATTATTATCCCCATTTTACAGATAAAAAATAAGTTTGAAAGAGGTTAAGTAACTTGCTGAGGGTCACATAGTATATGCTTGAAGTAAGATTTGAACTCAGATCTTCCTTATTCCAAATAACAACATTTTATCTCCTGTATCACTTAGGGGTCATAAAGGAGAGAACTAAAATCCTGCCTTTTAAAGTCCCAATCCTTTTTCATGTGCCTTTCAATTCATTCTATCTCTAGCTTGTTTTATATATCTTTGTTGGCATGTCGTCTCTTCTATTAGACTGGGAGCCCCCAGAGGGCAGGACCTGTCTTTTGCCTTGTTTTGTATCCCAGTGGCTTAGCACAGAGCCTGAAACTAAATATTTATTGATTAAGTGATTGATTAATTATTTCCTATTTATCCTGTGTATAACTCGTTTTATAAGTATTTGTTTGCATGCTCTCTCCCCCATTAGACTGTAAGCTTTTGCCTCTTTTTTTGTCTCCCAAGAGATTAGTCCAATGCCTGGGACATAGTAGGTGATTAATAATTGTTTACTGACTGACTGACAGCTGGACAGCTCTATGGAAAATGGATTGGACTAGAAGCAGGCAGGAGTTGGGTTTGAGCCTCATTGTGAGACTTCTAACTGTGTGACCTTGGGCAAGTCATGTTCCACATCAGGGCCTTAATTTCCTTCTCTGTTAAATGGGGATAATATTTATAATAATACCATGGGATTGTTATGAGAAATGGACTTTACAAATGTTACAATGCTATATAAATGTGAATTTTATTATTAGAGAAGGCTGGAGGGATAGGTTCAAGCCAATTGTGCAGACACAGCATAGCACAGGTCAGAGGACTTGAGTTGTAGAATCTCAGTTTCCTCGTTTGTTAAACGAGGAGGTTGGGTTAGTGACCTCATCGGTCCTTCCTAGCTTTCAGGAGGGCCTCGAATGCCAAGGTTTTTGTTCCTGTGTTTTCTACCATACTATGGCTCAAAGCATAAGCCTATTCCCCCCTGTCATCCAAGCTATTCATCAGTCCTAGACCCAGTTCATGTTAATGTTGAATCAGGTCCTTTCCTGGATGGGCCCAGGGCCTCGTGGGTGAGTAGGAGAGTGAACTTCCTGTTCTGCTGTGGATTTTTTGGATTTTTCTTTTTTAATAAATGTATTATTTATTTATTTTTAACATTTTTTTTAAGTCCCCAATTCTCTTCCTCCCTCCAGCCAGCCCCTTCTCTACACACTGAGAAGGCAAGCATTATAATATTAGTTTATATCATGCAAAACAAATTTCCATATTAGCCATGTCTCCAAAAAAGCGAGAAAAACAAAGTGAGAAAATTGTATTTCACTTTGCACTCAGAATTCATCATTTCTCCCTCTGGAGGTAAGTAAGGTTTTTTAGTCATGAGTCCTTAGGAATTGTCTTCGATCATTGTATGGATCAGAATAGCTACGTCTTGCACATTTGATCATTGCACAATATTGTTGTTACTATGTACAGCGAACTCCTGGATGTGCTCACTTCCCTGCTGGGGATTTTTCCTAAAAGGAAGAAAAAAAAGGCTGCATTCCAGTAATTTACACCAAGTGTTCAGGAGGGCCCAGGGCAGGGGAAGAAGGGCGGGGGAATGGAAGAGGCAGGTGGCGTTGGGACTGAAGAATTTCATTTTGCTTACAATGAGACTTCCTGCCCGCAGAGCCATGTGGGATTTAGTGATTAGAGTTGGCTTGTCTCTTGATGAGAAACTGTTCCCCTCACTCTGATCCCTGTGACCCTTCCTCTGTCAGATTCCTCTAACCTTAAACAGAATTTTGTGTTAACAGAATATCAAAGCTGGGAGGAGCCTTAGAACCCAGAATGTCAGAGCTGGGAGAGGCCTTAGAACCCAGAATGTCAGAGCTGGGAGGGCCCTTAGGAGCCTGAATGTCAAAGCTGGGAGGACCTTTGGAGCACAGGATGGCAGCATCTGTTGAGTTCACTATTCTTGGTTTACGAATAGGAACCTTAAGGCACAGGTGGGAGATGTGATTTGCTCCAGTCCTCCTATTTTACTGTTAGAGAAATTTAGACTAAGAGAAATAAAGTAGCCAAGGAAGGGCAAGAGTCAGAGCCTTCCAGCCCAGACTTCTTTCTCTTGCTCAGTGTGGCTCCAATTGGCCCTATCCTTTCTCAGCCCATGGAGCATGTTATTCTTCCAGAAGGCCAGTGACCCCATTGGTAGCACTCAGCCAGCTCTTTGGGCCCGTATCCTCTGTCCTGCGTCACTCTAGGACACTATCCCAAGGTTCACTGCCTCCCCTGAATGATCCCACTTTGAAGCCAAGGGAGCTATTCCAGATAGATGCCTGGGACAGAAAACAGAGCTGCTGCTAATGCCTGTAATTGCCTGATTCCAGGCCTTCCTGCCTTCTGAGTAAGGGAAATTAGGAGCTGGTTGTGCATTTCAGGCAAGGCAGAGGCTATCGTGGTGCCCTCCCAGAGACCAGGTGGCACCTCTGGCCTGGCCTTAGCCATCCTGGAGCAGCTGTATCAGATGCCAGGCAGAACTGGAGGCCTAGTGAGGAGCAGTGAGAAAGGGGCACTGGTTGTGGCTCATGGCCCCAAGGCCACCAACTGACCACCCCTGGACCAGTCACTGGTCTTTCTAAGTCTCACCTTTTTCTTCTGTAAAATGGGCACGTTAACCTTTGCACTCCCCACCTCACAGGGCTATGAGTTAGGAAGACCTGAGTTCAGATCCTGACTCAGACAGCCTACTAGCTCTGTGACCTTGGGAACCTCATTCAGCCTCGGTTTCCTTTTCTGTAAAATGCGGATTATAATAATATTCATTTACAGGGTCATTGGGAGATCAAATGGGATAATGTATGAACAAGGCTTTGCAAACCTCAAAGCACTGTTGAAATTTTAGCAGCTAGCATGATTACTATTCTCTGTTACGCTGTGACCTTAAGATGTTGCTCCTACCCTCCTACCCTCAAGAGGCTTATTTTCTAAGTACCATGCTTTAGCATGCATGGCGTCCCAAAAGTCTTTGTGCTGTGTCTCCTGTCCACCATCCCCAACAAGTGCTCCACCAGGCTCCTTGAAAGCCTCCAGAAATGTGTAACCCCTTATCTGCTGGTCTCCTCCCTAATCACATAGGCCATTCCACTTTGGGAGAGCTTTCAGCACTTACTAAAAGCCAAATGCTGTGCTAAACAATGGGGAGAGGGGTGGGGAGAGGGGAAGAGAGGGGAAAGGAAGGAAGGAAGGAAGGAAGGAAGGAAGGAAGGAAGGAAGGAAGGAAGGAAGGAAGGAAGGCAAAAAAAGAGCCCCTGCCCTTGAGGAGTTTGCACTCTAATGGGGGAGACAACATGCAAACAAAGAAGTATAAACAAGCAATAGGAGAAAAAGGAAATAATTAACAGAGGAAAGGATCTAGAATTAAGAGGTTAGGAAAGGCTTAGGGTGTTCGTATGGGTTCACTTGGACAGGAGAGGAATCAGCCTCCTTTGTGTCTTCCTTCTGTTTCTTCTTATTGTGTCCTCTGGGGCCAAGCAGAGAAAGTCTGTAATCCATCTAGGCCACAGGAAATATGGCAGCTCTTCCAAATCTTTTTTGTTTTGTTTTGGGGAGGCAGTAGTGGTTAAGTGACTTGCCCAGCGTCACACGGCAAGTAAATGTCTGAGGCCAGATTTGAATTCAGGTCCTCCTGACGACAGGGCTGGTGCTCTGTCCACTGGGTCATCTAGTTGCCCCCAGCCCTTTCAAATCTTGAGGACAGCTAAATCTGTCTATTTGGCTCCAAGTCTCATCTCTTCCCCTAATTTACTAAGTGACCTTGGGCTAGTCAATTCCCTTTGAGATTCAGGTACTCCCTCAGTAAAATGTGCACTAATAACTTGCCTGGTATAGTGAGAAAAATTGTATAAACTGGAAAATCTTACAGAATCAGGAGTCCAATGGTGGAAGCCTAGGGAAAGGTGAACAGCCTGCCCAGCCTGAGGTCATTAAAAGGAATGGCACCCATTTCTCCCCTCCAGGCACCTTAGCTGTCTCTCTGTCCCACAGAAACTGAAACATGTTGCCTTACCTCAGTGAGGAGAAAGGGCTTCCTAATAGCTAATTGTGCAATTGGAATTAGCTCCTGAAGAGACAGCAAGTTAGCTAGAGACAGAATTGCAGTGAAGAAGAGAAGGAGGGAGGAGGGTGAGAAGAGGGGGGAGAGAGCAAAGAGGAGGTGGAGAAAAACCACTAAGTACATCTGGCCAGATTCCAGAGCTGAGGTTTTGGGAGATGGGGGGGGGGGGAGGAGGGAGGGCAGGGGACAGTCACATTACTTACAAGATCACAGAATGTCAGAGCTTTGCAGGGGTTTTAGGACATAAAATACCAGAACTGGAAGAGACCTTATGACATAGGGAGACATGGTTTTCTTTTAAATAAAAATTGTTTTTAATTAACAAAAATATTCTCTCCCTCCCACCTTCTCTTCTATTAAATTAGAACTAAAATAAATTAAAGAAAATTTTAATTAATTAGAATTATTATTTCAAGTGAAAATGTTTCTATTTTACTTTTCCAATTACAGGTAAGTAACATTTTTAAACATTCTTTTAAAAAAAATTGAGTTCCAAATCCTTCCCTTCCCCCCTCATTGAGAAGACAAAAAATTTGATATAGATTCTACATGTGCAGTCATGCAAAACATATTTCCATATTAGCCATGTTGTGAAAGAAAGCACAGACCAAGAAAAATAAAGTTAAAAAAAAGCATCCTTTGATCTGCATTCAGACTCCATTAGTTCTTTCACTGGAAGTAGATAGCATTTTTCATCCTAACTCTTTTGGAATTATCTTATTGTATTGCTGAGAGGAGCTAATTCATTCACAGTTGATCATCGCACAGTGTTGCTTTTACTGTGTACAACGTTCTCCTGGTTCTGCTCACTTCACCTTCCATCAGTTATATGTCTTCCTAGGTTTTTCTGAAACTATCCTGCTCATCATTTCTTATGGCACAATAGTATTCCATCACAATCATATGCCATTCCCCAGTTGATGAGCATTCCTTCAGTTTCCAGTTCTTTGCCACCACAAAAAGAGTTGCTATAAATGTTTTTGTACACAGAGGTCCTTTCCCTTTTTCTTTGATGTCTTTGGGATACAAACCTAGCAGTGGTGTTGCTGGGTCAAAGGTATGTACAGTTTTATAACCTCCAGAATGGTTGGGTCAGTTCACAGCTCCACCAACAGTGTATTCATGTTGGTGGAGTTTTCATATTGTATAATTTTTATTCCTAGTTCTCACTTTACTCTGCATCAGTTCATATAAATCTTTCCATGTTTCTCTGAAACTATAACTTTCGTTATTTCCTATGGTACAGAAGTATTCCATTGCATTCACACATCATAATTTGCTCAGCCACTCCCTAATTGATTAGTATCCACTTTAGCTTCTAGATTCTTTGCCACAAAAAGAGTTACAATAAATATTTTTGTACCTTTGGGTCCTTTTCTATCTCTTTGTACTAGGTGTAGGCCTAGTAGTGGTAAGCGCATAGAACGTCAGAACTGGGAAGGGCCTTAGAACACAGAATGTCAGAGCTGGAAGGGGCCTTAGACCTCAGTAGGTCAGTACTGTGTGGGATCTTGGAACACAGACTGTCATAGCTAGAAGAGGTTTACAGCATAGAGTATTAGAGCTGGCAGGGACCTTAGAACACAGAATATTATAGCTAGGCAAGACTTTAGATATCTTCTAGCCCACCCCCATTTTACATATGGAAAAACAATCAGAGGGGGGAAGCTCAAGGTCATATAGCCAGCAAATATGTTCCAGAGCTAGGATTTGAACCCGGCTCTTCTAATTCAACATCTAGGGTGCTTTGTTCCAGACCATATTGCCTTTCTACATCCCAGGGGCATGAATTGATATCAGGAGACACTGCTACAATCTAGCTAGAATTTTTTCCTCTAGAAAAATCTTCCTCACTAGTCTAGTCCCAGTCTTCCTTGGTTGTGAGAGGTCTCAGAATGACCTCTCCATTCTGTCTGAAGAAAGGAGTCCTCTGGTCCCATGACCAGGGTATCAGTGGAAATTCAGGTTGCCATCCAACCCACATATTCCCCTACAGCTCCTGAAAAGAAGTAGGAAGAGTACAAAGTTGTTGGCCCTCAAAGAGTTACTTCCTTGGGGAATCAGGTCAGTATTCTAGTCCTGGTTCTGGCTATAGGTCTATGTAATGACAAGTCATTTCCCTTTTGGGGGACCTTCTCCTTGTGTTTCCTTGTCTACATTTCCTTTTAAAATGAAGGGATTGACCTAAATGACCTCTAATATTCTCTTTCCAAGGTCAGAGCCTTCCATCTCTGACATTCTGTTTTCTTATTCCTTCTAGCCCTGACATCCTGTTCTGAGGGCCCTCTCAGTTCTGACATTCTGTGTTCTAAGGGCCCTCCCAGCTCTGACATTCTGTATTCTGAGGGCCCTTCCAGCTCTGACATTCAGTATTCTAATGGTCCTCTCAGTTCTGACATTGTGCATTCTAATATTCTATATTCTAAGGTTATCCCAGCTCTAATAGTCAATGATTTTTTTTTTTTGCCTTTTGGTGGGCAATTGTGGTTAAGTAACTTGCCCAAGGTCACACGGCTAGGTTTTTGTTTGTGTGTGCGTTAAGTGTCTGAGGCCGGATCCGAACTCAGGTCCTTCTGACTCCAGGGCCGACGCTCTACTCACTGTGCCACCTAGCCGTCCCTAATAATAGTCAATGATTTAAGGCAAATTCCAAAGCCCATCCCAGCTCTAACATTCTGTGTTCTAAGGGTCCTCTGAGCTCTAAAGTTCTGTGATTTTCTATGGATACATCTGGTCTTCTTAGGGTAAGACAGGCTTAAGTCAGTCACTCTGTAATGTCTCCACCAATGTCTACCCCAAGTCTGGGGACTTCTCTGGGTGTTGGCTCTTGGCGACATGGAATAAGTTTGTCATCTCTGTCTTCCAGCCCCAGCATTGGTCCCCAGCTGTCAGCCAAGGACCCTGGCCCCAGCCCCTTCCAGCTAGGCATTTCCTCCCCATGAAACTGCTTGCTGAGCCAAGACACCAGGCCCATGGTGACACATGTATTTTTTAAGGGGAAATTATGGAGTAGAAATCCTCATGTGGTATAGAAAGGAGAAAAAGCTGAGTACAGCATGGGAGTCGTGAATGCTGACATTCCTTGTCATGGCAGCAGCTCCCACTTCATTTCCAGTCCATCCTCTAGCTTGGGTAATTGTCCACCGTGGATGGTGTGGGATGGGAAGGAAATGTTCAAGAGTGACCCTGTTGGGGTGGTGATGGGGGAGGGAGCTGCTGGGCATCCCCCAGCAGGGGGTGGAGACCAAGTGGAGTGGGTCAACTGTGCTGGGGAGGAGCACTGTGTACCCAAATGGAATTTCACAGTTCAAGAAGAAAATTATCAAGCAAATTCCACCGACCAGCTCTAGCTAAGTTGAATGGGAATGGGCTTGGGATGTGTATGGATGGATTCATTCGTTTGCCAGATACTTATTAAGCACCTTCTGTGTGCAAATCCCTGTGCTCATTGAGGGGACAGATACAACTTTTTGCCTTCAGGAAGCTCCTGGTCCAGTAAAGGACAGTAATGCATACACATACAGCTAGAGATGATGCTGGGCAGTGTATGGTGACTCTGAGCAAGGCTTGCGGCAGGCCTGAGGGTGAAGAGTCCTTACTAATGTGGGCATTCAGGAAAGTGGCTCATAGAGGATATGGGTCCTGAGTTAGGTTTTAAAGTCCAGGCAGAGAGGGGGAGGCAAGACATGTCAAGCACAGTGAACAAGTTGAGCAAAGACAAGGAGATGGAAAATATAGGCCATGCTGTGGCAGCAGAGTAGTGGTTTGATTGCCAGGGTGGCTAGACTTGGGAAGAAAAAAGTAGGAAGGATCCTTAGAACACAGAATATTACAATGCACAATGTCAGAGCTAGGAGGGGCCTTAGAACATAGAATGTCAGAGCTGGGAGGGCCCTTAGAATACAGGAGGTCAGAGCTGGGAGGGGCCTTAGAACACAGGTCAGAGCTGGGAGGGCCCTTAGAACACAGGAGGTCAGAGCTGGGAGGGCCCTTAGAACACAGGATGTCAGAGCTGGGAGTGCTCTTAGAACACGGGATGTCAGAGCTGGGAGGACCCTTAGAACACAAGAGGTCAGAGCTGGGAGGGCCCTTAGAACACAGGATGTCAGAGCTGGGAGGGATCTGGGTGTCAGTTTCCTCAGACATTTACATACAAGATGTTTCATCTGCTTTTCCTGGGATTCTTCTGGTTCCCCTTTCATAAGGCAACATGGTATCCAGTGTATTGACATGATTTCAGTAGTCCACAGCACTACTCAGTGCTGACTCCACGAGAACAATAAAAGATGACTACTAACCACAGGAAAATTTGTGGCATAGACAGTATTTTGCTGAGGCTCAGTTTCAGAATCTCTGAAATGGGTACAGTAAATCTTCCCAGGCACAGTTTAACCAGCTGTAGAGATGGGAGTCTTGAGGAGGGTCTTTGGACTGAGAAGGGAGGTAAGTGCTGGTAGGGAGCTGCCATCTGGACCCTCCCCAGCACTTTCCAGCTCACTCCTGAATCATATCCATCTTCCCTCCATTGTACTTAGCAGGCAGGCAGCCAGGGCGTCCTAGTGTGTGGTCCCTTAGACTGAAATCTTCTGCTACACTGTGAGCTCCCGGAGGGCTCAGAAGAGTTTAGGGCCAGAAGGGGCCTCACAGACCATCGATTCCAACCCTCTTACCTTTACACAAAGAGAACCTGCTGCCTAAAGACAGTAAGTGACTTGCCCAGAATCATGCAGCCCAAGAATTTGTACTGCTGGGATTCTTGCCTCAGTTTCTGACTCCAAATCCTTTCTCTACTCTGAATCATGACTCCCCATGACCATGGCCTGTCTACACCTCCCCTGGGTGGCTCCATGTTACAGTAGAAAGAGTGCTGGGTTTGGATTCAAAAGACCTGGATTCAAGTTCTGTCCCTGATGCTTGCATCCTATGTACGACCTTGGCCAGGTTATATAACCTCTCTAAGCCTCAGTTTCCTCATCTGTAAAAAGAAGGGATTGTACAATATGGCTTCTGAGGGCCTTTCCATCTCAAGAACTATGAACACTAATTATAAGACACTTAACCTTTCTAGGCCTCAAGCCTCTTCATAAAATGAGAGCTTTGGATTGGATGACCCACAAGGGTATGTGTGTATGTGTGTGTGTGTGTGTGTGTGTGTGTGTGTGTGTGTGTGTGTGTGCGTGTGCATGCACATACATACATACATACACACACACACACATACGCAGCTAGGTGGCACAATGGATAGGACTCCGGGCCTATCAGGAACTCAGAAAGACCTGAGTTGAAATGCAGCCTCAGTCACTTACTAGCTCTGCGTTCCTAGGCAAGTTACTTGACTTCTGTTTGCCTCAATCTCCTCACCTGTAAAGTGGGTACAACCATGGCATCTTCCTCACAGAGTTACGAGGGACTCAGCACAGTGCCCAGCACGTAGTTCAGTCATTTCAGTCTGACTCTTCATGACCCCATTTGAGGTTTTCTTGGAAAAGACCCTGGAGCAGTTTGCCATTTCCTTCTCTAGTTCATTTTACAGATGAGGAAACTGAGGCAAACAGCATTAAGAGACTTGTCCAGGGTCACACGGCTAGTGGGTGTGTGAGGCCAGATTTGGCCTCAGGTCTTCCTGCCACTTGGCTGCCCCAGCCCATAGTTGATGCTATATAAATACTTATTCCTTCTCCTTGTATACCCCCCACACACAGGTGGTTAGTGATGGTACTGATGGCCGCAATGATACTAATATTTATGTAGTCCTTAAATATTTGTCTAGTGGCTCTTCCAGCACCATGAGTTCTGTCTTGTCCCAGGCTTGACTGTGAGTGAGGACAGCTCTGGGCCTTCTCAGGGGGGATCCCTGGGTTCCTGAGACAAAGCAGATGAGAACACCTTAGGATCCGCCCCAGGAGGTGAGAGTGTGCCCCTGGCTAGGCTCCCTTCAGAAGATTTTCTGTGATTCTTTCGTGGTGACTTACTGAAAAGAACCTTGGATTTGGAGGCAGAGGACCTGAGTTTGAATCTCACCTCCATCACTTACTATATTTGTGATAGTAGAAAAGCCCTAATTTCTCTGAACCTGCTTTCTCAGTTTGAAATAATCTCCAAGTTTCCTTCCAGCTTTAAATCTCTTGATCGTATTAATGTCTCGAGGGTTTTTGCGGGGAGGAAGAAGGGGGGAGAGGGGACCTTTGCTGGGCCAGATCATAAGCCACAAGCAGGGGGGTCTGCAGCTTTAAGAGGCTTTGGCCAGGCTCCCGGGAGCTGGGAGTTCCCAGACTTCTCCCGGGAGGGAAAGGCCAAGCTGGAGCTGGGTTTGGCTAGGATGGAGTGACCTTTGAGGGATCATTGCATGGTTTTTGTTATTGCCACATCAGGCCCAGCACTCAAGCCCAGATCCTCCCCCAGCTCTCCTTATATGTAAACTCCAGCCCCCGCCCATATGTAAGCCTGAATCTGCCGAGGAGAGCCAGTCACTCATCCCATGGGCCAGGCATCAGGAGCCTCTGCAGACCTAAACCCAGAGAATTTCTTTTTTATTTTTTTATTAAATCAATTGGGGTTAAGTAACTTGCTCAAGGTTACACGGCTAGTCATTATTTATGTGTGGGTGCTCATTTTCTGAGGCCAGATTTGATCTCGGGTCATCCCAACTCCGAGGCCGGCGCTCTTACTGCGCCACCTAGCCTCTCCTTTAGGGCAATTGGGGTTAAGTAACTTGCCCAAGGTTACACGGCTAGGTTTTTGTTTGTGTGGGTTAAGTGTCTGAGGCCGGATCCGAACTCAGGTCCTTCTGACTCCAGGGCCAGCGCTCTATTCACTGAGCCACCTAGCCGCCCCAAAACCCAGAGAATTTCAAAAGGGGGAGGAACCCGGTCATTTGTCATGATTGTGACAAGTCATATAGTCTCAGAATTACAGCTCAGGATTCGTTGCTGAGGAGCTAAGTGCTATTTACTTCAAACCTGTATTGTCCAAGGAAAACTGAGGCCCAGAGACATTATATAATGTGCCTAGGGTCTCATAAATAGTAAGAGGCAAAGTCTAGTTTCGAATCTGGATCCTCTAACTCCAAATCTGTTGTGTTTTCTCCTCTACTTCTTTGCTATGTGGCACTTTGGGTTCAGAGAACCAGAGTTCAAATATCAGCTCTTCCATTTATGAACTGTGGTAGCCTGGAGCAACTCACTTACCCTCTTTTGGCCATTTTTTCATCTGTAAAATGATGGGACTAAACTAGGCAACTTCTATAAGACTCTTCTACCTCTCTATTTGTGATGAGATCTCTTCTGAGTATAGAATCCTGCCCAAATTTAAGAAAACTCATTTGAAAGGAATTTATGGGATCATACAGATTTGTAGCTGAAAGGAAGCAGATGGAAATACTGAGGCCTAGAAAGATGAAGTGATTGCTCCATGATCACACAGCAAGTGTCAACTCAAACCTAGGTCAACTAATACCTCATCCATTGCTGTTGACATTCTCTTGCCCAATCCATCTATCTGGGTGTTCAACCAGAGGCTGCTGGGCCGGGAAATGTGAGATGCTCATCTGAGCTTTAAGAAATTTCCCTTGGAGATGGGGGTGGTGAGCGGGGACGTGAAGTTGTCCAGACTTGTTTCAGTATCTTGGACCTCCATCCCAGGAGAGATTTGCCCTCTTATCGACTCTTTCCCTTAGGCTCAATGGCATGAGCCTGGCAACCCACAGCATTCCTTCCCA
The DNA here is from genome assembly GCA_011680675.1 of Gymnobelideus leadbeateri. Taxonomy (NCBI): domain Eukaryota; kingdom Metazoa; phylum Chordata; class Mammalia; order Diprotodontia; family Petauridae; genus Gymnobelideus; species Gymnobelideus leadbeateri. Next base: position 1,023,392 of record WOXC01005235.1, read on the forward strand.
CCTCCAAATTCATAGCACTATGTGCCCATGCCAGGGCTTCGAATCCCAACTGAATCTTGTGGGCTGGCAAGAGAACCCAACCCTCCAGTTGGTTTTGCTCAGAGGAAAGATTATTTGTTCCATTGTTGTGACCTGTCTCAAAGATATGTGTTGTTGGTCACAAAGGAGGTGATGCAAGTGTCACTTGCCCAGAAGTAATATATTTGGGTTGAACTCAGGCCAAAGACACATCTTCTGGGAAAGTCACATCCCCTCCCTTAGCCTCAGTTTCTTCATCCGTAAAATGAGGGAGTTGGTTTTGGTTCTGCTTTCCAGCTCTGACATTCCTGGATGATGTTAAATGTTCTCAGTTCCAACTCTGACGTTCTTTGTTCTAGGATCAGATAATATTTAATGTTCTCAGTTTCTCCCAGCTCAGATGTGTTGAAGGGCCCTCCCAGCTCTGACATTCTCTATACTAAGGTCTTTTCCTACCTCTGATAATCTGTATTATTAAGATTCTTCCCTCCTTCGGTGATCTGGGACCCTATGACTAACAAGAGGTCCCAGGCCAAGCCCCATTTGGTCATTGTTTGGACCCTCAAAAAGGCCAAGGTCTCTGGGGCCATCTCCAATTGCCCTGATTTATATCTTGCCACTGGAACCAGATGGCTCCTGAGGAGAAAGTGAGGCTGGTGACTTTGTACCATCCTCCCTCACTTAAATCCAACTCATTTGCATATGATGGCATCACCTCCCTGATGTCATGGTCCTCTTTGAGGAAGGACAAACTATAACAACATAATAACCTGCTCTTTGCTGTGTCCTCTGCTGTCTCAATGTTGATTCTCAGTGCTTGGGAAGGAGGAACCAGGGGGCTAAGAGAAAAGAGGGAGCCAGAGATGGGAGAAACAAAACTCAGAAAGGAAAAGGGGATTAGGGAGGAAGGGAGGAAAGGTAAAGGAAGAGCCAACTGATTTTCTTTTTCTATATGTAAACTTTTAGAAGTTTGATAATCAAAGTTTGGTGAACTGGTGACACTTTGCCATGGTCTAAATGAACCAACAGCAGAATGTTGGCTGGTGCCTCTCCTTTGATGCTTTTCCAGGACTGGGCCTCGTGACACATCTCCTCTTCATATCCTTATCTATCTCTTTTTCAGAATGTGTGTGTTGGGGTGGCTAGGTGGCACAGTGAATAGAGCACCAGTCCTGGAGTCAGGAGGACATGAGTTCAAACCCGGCCTCAGATACTTAACAGTTAACTAGCCGTGTGACTTTGGGCAAGTCACTTAGCCCCAATTGCCCCTCCAAAAAGCAAAAAAAACCAAAAAACAAAAAACCAGAATGTGTGTATGTGTATGTATATACATATATATACACATATAAATACATATACACGTATACATATATGTGTGTATACATATATATGCCTTGTTTTCTTAACTCTCTTATAAAGAACTAGAAGGCTAGACCCCTGAGTTTTCCATTAATTTCACTCACTTTTCCTCTTACTCAGCAAATATATATTTAGTACCAACTGAATCCAGGGTTAAGCTCTGGAAGAGGTATAGAGATAAATGAGACCCAAACCCTGCCTTCAAAGAGATGGTACTGGCATGTGGGACAATACATTCTTTGAGAATTGGAAGGGACTTTAAAGGGTCATCAGATTTAATACCTTTATTTTACCAATGAGGAAACTGAGGCTCAGGCATCTTAAGTGTCTTGTTTAAGGTCACACAGTTAGTAAATTACTGAACCACTTGGTCAGATGAGATCACATAAGAAACTAAATTACTTCCGGGGTGGTAATTAAGGGAAGGAGGAGGTGGTGCCAAAATAAGCCTTGAAGGATGGGTTAGAATGTCAAGAGGTGAAGATGGGGACACCACAGTGGGGGCATTCCAGGTTTCTGGGAGTGGTGTGATTAAAGACATGGGACAGTACAAGCTGTCCATGGGGCCTTGAATAGGTAGTTGTGCTGGGTGATAGCAGTAGTAGTAGATACTCTCCTTCTTACAGATGAGGAAATAGCCTCAGAGAAGTCAGGCATTTTGCTTATAAAACTTACAGAGATGGTAAGTGTTGGGACAGTATTTCCACCCAGATCTTATTAATATCATGGCCATCACTAACATTACAATATATAACAATATCACATGTATTATGATGTATTATAGATGCTATAGAATACACAGTGTAGGATGGAAGGAAATGAGCATTTATAAATTGCTTACTGTGTGCTGGGAGCTATTTACAGTGATTAACTCTGATCCTCACAATCACCATATGATGTAGGTGCTGTCCCTATTCCCATTTTACAGTCGAGGAAACTGAGACAGAAGTTAAGAGACTTGCCCAGGATCACACAGCTTGTAAGTATCTGAGGACAAATTTGAACTCAAGTCTTCTTGGCTCTAGCCTCAGAAGTCTATCCATTGGGCCATCTAGCCTCACTATGGATTACAAAGCAATAATTTTTGCAAGATGCTCTGGCACATTAGTATGCACTATGTATGTTAGCTATTATTGTTATCACATTATATATCATAGTATATTACATATATCGAAATAACTATGATTAAGAATAGCTACTTCTATCTGAATTCTATCAGAAAGATAATGAGATGTCAGTAATTATTGTTATTTACATAGGATTTTAAGATTGGTAAAGTCCTTTCCTGACAACACTCATGTGTCATGACGATGATTTCTCATTTTGCAAATGGGGAAACTGAGGCTAGGAGAAGGACTTGACCATAGTTGTTTAGCTAATCGGCGTGTGAGGCAAGATTCAAACCCAGCTCTCTGGACTCTGAAGCTGACATTTTTCCTACTCAGTCCCAGGGTCAGTCAACTTTGTATCCCATGAAGCACTAAGTACTAGACCAGGAACACATCAATAACCCTTGTTGAGTGAAACAGTGGTCCCACAGCTTGTTCAGCTGACACAAAGACACTGTGAACTAGAATCAGAATCCCAGAGTGCCAGAACTGGAAGGCAGTTGGGAGGCCATGTAGCCCTGCTGAGGAGGGAATCCCCTCTACAACATGTGCCAGGCAAGTGGTCTCTTGTTGACGACCTCCAGCCAGGGGAAGCCCGCCACTTCCAGGGGTAGCTCATTCCACATGTGGACAGCCCAATCATTCTTTCAGGGCACCAAGCCTAAATCTGTATCATTCTTCAACTTCTACCCATTGTTCTTAGATAATCTCCAAGGTCACTCCTGGTTTTCAATCTGTGATGGTTTTTATATACTTGATAGAATGTGGACCTGGAGTCAGGAAGGCCTGAGTTCAAATACAGCCTCAGAAACTTTCATGTCCAGCATGACCCTGGACAAGTCACTTAACTTCTTTTAAGTGACTCTGTTTCCTCATCTGTAAAATGGGAATGATAACAGCATCTACCTCTCAGGATTGTTTTGTTTTTTAAGTGACCCTGTTTCCTCATCTGTAAAATGGGGATGATAACAGCATCTACCTCTCAGGATTGTTGTGAGGATCCAATGAAATAATATTTGTAAAACACTTAGAACAGTGCCTGGCACATAGTAGGTACTTTGTAAATACTAGCTATCAATGTTATTGTTATTTCTTATTTTGTCCTTCAGAGCCAAGTAAAACAAATCTACTCTCTCTTCATTGCAAGGGCTGCTCAGATAGCTGGAGAGGGCAGTCACAGCTTTCATCTTCTTTCTCTCCTTAATCAGTTAATCAGTTTTAGCACTTCCTGTATTCTAGTCACTGTCCAAGGTGCTAGGGATAGAAAGACAAAAATGAAACGTTCTTTGCCCTCAAGGTGCTTGCATTCTATCTAAATATACACGTATGTACAAAGTAAATATAAGACAATTTGAGGGAGAGGGTACTAGCAGCTGATGGGAGAGGGAACAGCAAAGGTGTCCTGCCCAAGATAACATTTGTTATCACATTATATATCATAATCTATTACATATATTGAGATAACTGAGGGAAGTTTTTTTTGGGGGGGAACCAAAGATTTGAAGAGGCAGAGTTTATGAGGGAGAACATTCCAGATGTGGCTCCCCCATGTCTTTCAGTCAGCCAGCAGACATTTACTAAGTGCCTACTGTGTGTTAGGTACTGTACTAAGTGCGGGGTATACAAAGGAAAGTTGAAGAGCTCACAGTCTAATGGAAAAGACACCATGAAAATAATAACGTACAGACCAGATAAATGGGAGATAATAAACAGGAGGAAGGCATTGGCATTAAAGGAGACCAAGAGAGACTTCTATTGGAAGATGGGAAACCAGAGAGACCAGAAGGTGGAAATGAGGAAGAAAAACCTTCCAGACATGGGGGACAGAGACCCTTCACCCTTCTGGTTGTCTTCTGCTAGACACTGTCCAGCTTATAATAGGTTCAAAGCTTCAGAGTGGGAAGGGAAGCCTTGAGATTATTAGTCCAAGGGTTCAGTCTTTTCTGTGTCTTGGTCTCCTTCGACCATCTGGGAGGACCTAGTCCTGGACCCTAAGCCTCTCTTAATGTAAAGTAAATCAGCCCTCCCTCATCTTGGCTTCCTGCTGGAATGGCAGAAGGTTTTGTTGTTTGGAGGCTGTTTCCAGTCACTGGGGTAGCATTGGGTCCACTGGCATAATTATTTAATTAGGTAATTATCACCCCTTCCCCCCCACTACCTTTCCTGCAGGTGTTTGGGAGAAGTTAATATACCAGTTAGTCTGCTTCCCTCCTTCTCTGGAGACAGTTGCAGAATTGGACCTATTATTTTTATTTGCTTTTATTGTGATTGGCTAAAGCTTTTTTTGGTTGTTGTGCTTTATAGTACACAATTTAGTAGGGGGGATGTAGTAAGGGGGGAGGGGAGGAACAGACCTGTGACTTCACTGGAAAAGTGTCAGTGGGGAAACTCCCTCCAACCTGGGGCAGGTTGCTTACATACATGAAACCACTGGATCCTGATGGCAGCCCTATGAAATAGATAGTAGGAGTGAGGAGACAGCCTGGGCTTGTGATGTCATTAATATAAGGAGCTCCCAGGTTACAAAATTTCTCCAAGTAAAGCACTGTCATGGATCACTTTAGAGACATGCCCAGGTTTTGTGGTTCAGAGTTCAGTGACTTAATCAAGGTAACACAAGATGTATCAGGGGGAATCTGAATCCAGACCTTCCTGGCTCTAAAGTTGGCTCCTTAGACATGAGGCTACTCTGTAAGCCCCTTATCATCTCCATTTGATTAATGAGCCATCTGAGGTCCAGAGAGGTCAGGTGACTGGTCTCAGGTCATGCAGCTAGTAAGGGGGTGAGGCAGGATTTGAAACCAGCTCCTCTTCTGTCCCTGTTTTTTCTTTGTAGAATGGAAAGAATGACAGTAATTCTCATTTCTAGATCAATTTGAAACTTATAAAGCCTATTCTTCCCAGTGACTCTCTTGAGGTAGGAGGTAATTATTGGGATGGGAACTGGATCTTTGATTTTACTTATACAGGGTACACCCAAGTGAGGAAACTCCTACCATGCAGCTTGGCCCCTTCTCTGCAACTTAATCTTAGGGAGTTGCCTAGCACTAGGTCAAGTGACTTAGCCAGGGTCGTATAGCTAGTATTTATCAGAGGCAGGATTTGCACCCAGGTCTCCCTGACTCTGGAGCTGGTTCTTTATCCACTATCCTACATGGCTTTTCATGAGTATTAATATCCCCATTTTACAGAGAAGCAAACTGAGCCTCAGAGAGCTCTGGTGACTCGCCTGTGCTCAGAGACAAGAGTGTCAGTTTGAACTTGGGTTCTCCCTCCCCTCTGCTGGTAATGAGAATAGCTTCTGCCCTCAATTGAACCTTCTGAGGGTGTCTGTCCTTGGTGTCAGAGAGGTGCCTGTTGGCCTGTGGTCTTCCTTCCCTGAGCCTTTGTTCCCTGGCTCCCTGCAGAGCAGGCGCCATGCAAATAAGGCAAAGGGTGAACTGGTTTTAGCACCCACATTAAATTGGCCTCAATGCCCATGCTCAAGTTTTAAAACCCAAAGGAGGGGTAGCTTCCTTTGCCAGAGGTGCCCAAGAAAGGCCATCTGCCTAGGGGCACCTTAGGATTTCAAAAGAGGTTTCTTCTTCTGAGGACAGCTGTCTTTCCTCTCACCAACCTTCCAAAGCATCCATCAATGATGAATGGGTTGTTGGTGGTTTCTCCATTAATGGAGGCATGCCACACTGAACTGTCCACATTCCTTTGTTGGGTCAGTTCCCTGCCTGATGGCATGCATAAGCAATATGGCAGGTGGGGGCTTGGCAGAACAGCCTGTGACCAGAAATCCTAGTGCAGCTAACGGACACATAGAAGGCTCAGCCCTACAATTTGGGCCTTCCCAATTAAATTGTGGAAGCTAGATGTCACACAAGCAAACAGTGAAAACATTTTTGTCTGAAAGATGAAAAGATACATTCTCTCTGCACCCCAAATTTGATCAATTTAATTTGTTTTATATCCCATCAAGATTCAGCTCAGACTCCAGAAGGCCTTTCCTGGGCTCCTCAAGCAGCTAGACTAGGAGTTCATTGATAAAACCTATGGACCTCTTCTCAGAATAATGTTTTTAAATGCATAAAGTAAAATACATTGGATTACAAAGGAAACAGATTGTATTGAAATACAGTTATCAAACTATTAAAAAAAATGTTCAGGAACCTCAGGTTAAGAACCCTTGCACTCAAGCCTTCCCTGTTAAGGTTACTTTACTTGGTGTGTATCTTGTATATATCAGTATTGTACACGACCTCCCTCCCTTCCTTCCCCATTAGGTGAGCTTCCTGAGAGCACCTTTGTATCTACAGTGCCTAGTAAGTGCCTAATGAATACTATGCTGGTCAATTGATTAATATCTGTCCTTGGTGCTAGGGATACAAAAATGAAATCTAGAGAATTTTAGGGCTCCAAGAGATGTCTCTCCTGGTTGAATCTCCTCATCTTACAGATGAAGTAGCTGGGAAGCTCTCTGAAGGCAAGGACCGGTTCATTGCTTTGTCTCCATGTCCCCAGCACCAAGGACAGTACCTTGTACCTAATAGGCATGGAGTAAATATAAGTTCAATTAAACTGCTCACAGTCACATAAGACAAATTATCAGGGACACTCAATCCCTTTTCTCAAAGAGCTTGAAGAAACAAAAATGTATAATAGAACATAACACATAACATGACGTGGGTTGACGAATGAGGAATTTACCTCTGAACTAGGTTCCCTCATCTGGAAAAGGTTCAACTAGAAGGGCTCTGTAGTCTTTTCTAGCTCTTTGTTCTTAATTCTTTGAGAGGCAGCATGGCTTAGTGAACTGGGCACTAGACTTGGAGTTAAAAAGACTTGAGTTCAGGGGCGGCTAGGTGGCGCAGTGAGTAGAGCGTCACCACTGGAGTCAGAAGGACCTGAGTTCGGATCCAGCCTCAGACACTTAACGCACACACAAAACAAAAACATTGACCTTGGGCGAGTTACTTAACCCCAATTGCCCTCCAAAAAAAAAGAAGAAGACCTGAGTTCAAATCTTTCCTTGAACACTTACTGTGTTACCCTGGGCAAGCCATTTAACCTCAGTTTGCCTGTGTTTCTTCTATAAAATGAGGAGGGGTAGACTCAATGGCCTCTATAGGCCCTTTTAATTCTAGAGCTGTTATCCTATGATCTTAGGACAATCTATGACCTTAACCTTCTATGTTCTAAGGCATCTTGAAGCTATTGTATTCTGTGAATATGAGAAAAAACTCTCCCAACTCTGACATTCTGTATTCTAAGGTCTCTACCAGCTTTGACATTCTGTTCTAAGGGCCCTCCCAGCTCTGACATTCTGTGTTCTAAGGCCCTTCCCAACCTTGACATTCTCTGTTCTAAGAGCCCTCCCAGTTCTGACATTCTGTGCTCTAAGATGCATTCCATCTCTGACATTTTTACATTCTAAGGCCACTTTAAGCTCTGACATGCGTCCTTCTGTGGCACCTTTCTGCTTGGATACCAGGAGTTTCAAGGAGAGAGACAACAATATGAGACAATATGAACAAATACCATGAGAACAGAGGGTGCTAGGAGGGATGCTATGGACATAATAAAAGGGGAAGTCTTCCCAGGGGAGGAGTGGGTTTATCTCAGCCATTGCTGGCTACCAGCCAGGATGGCTTATCTGTTCCTTACCATTTCCTTCCCTTGTGTAAAACTGACGCCCCCACTCTGGGCACAGGCTTGGTGGCATTGAGCAAGCCTGGTCTTTTTCACAACTCAGAAAGCACATGCTGATTTTCCCAAGCTTTATGTCTGGTAGAGGTTAAACACTGTGGTCCATGGTGAAACAAGACCTTCACCTTTCTACTCCACTGGGATGTGTTAAACCACTCTGTTTTGTACTTGGCATTGTTCCCAAGGACCTCCCAGTCTAGTTTGGGAGACAACACCGAGAGAGGGAGTGGAGGTCTGCCTTAGAGAACTCTCAGTATGGAAAGTCCTTTTACCAAAGCAGACCAGCACCTCTGCTGGAACTTATAACCTTAGAAGGGAGCTTGTGTTCTAGTTAGAGAGGCTATATATGTAAGACAGAATGTTGGCATCAGAGCTGAATAGAATGTTAGGGCGCTGCTAGTCCAGTCCCTTAGTTTTACAGAAAGGGAAACTAAGGATCAAGGGAATTAAGTTTACTACCCAAGGTCCTACAAGTAGAAGGGATGGGGATTGGGACTAGACCCAGGATTTTACTGGAACAGTGAACTCCCAGGGGTGGAAATAGCAAATAGATCATGTTTCTGAAGCACTTTGAAGGACTTCAAAGTACATTCATTCTCTGTCTCTGTCTCTGTGTGCCTGTTTCTGTATCTCTGTGACTCTTTCTCTCTACATATATATGTATGCATGTATGTATATATGCGTGTACAGAAAGATGTAGATAAATAGATATAGATATATAGCAGCTAGTGATGCAGTGTTCTGCACCAGTTCTGGAGTCAGGAAGACTCCTCTTCCTGAGTTCAAATCCAACCTCAGACACTCACTAGCTATGTGACCCTGGCCAAGTCAGCCCTTTTTGCCTTAGTTTCTTCATCTGTAAAATGGCTAGATAAAGAAATGACAAACCACTCCAGCATCTCTGCCAAAAAAGCCCCAAATGGGGTCACAGAGATTCAGGCATGACTGAAAACAACTAAATGACAAAGGTATGTGTATACAGTGCTGGTATTTATAAAGGACCTACTATGTGCTGAACACTTTACAAAGATTATCTCATTTGATCTTCACAATAACCTTGGGAGGTAGGAGCTGTGATTATACCACTTTACAGATGAGGAAATTGAGGCAAACTCTCAAAATAGAGGTTAAGTGACTTGCCCAAGGTCACACAGTTAGGTCTCTGAGGCTGGATTTGAACTCTTGTCTTTCAGATACCAAGTTCAGTGTCCTATCTACTATATCACAGTTCCTCTTATGATGCGAGGTGGAAGAACCGAGATTTTACATACAAAAAGAGAGCTAACATTACAGGCAATGAATGGCAAGTAGCAAGATCTGTGGTCAGAAGACCAGGTTCAGATCTGTGATCTTAGACAGATGGACCTCAGTTACTCCATCTCTGCAATGGGTTGGATTATACTGTCTTTTCAGTCCCCTCTAGTTTTAGCTCTGCAATCATCTATTTCTAAGCTGCTCCTCCTTTAGCTTCAGTTTTCTTATCTATAAAATAAAAGAGTTGGATGCAATTGTCTTCATGGGCCCTTCTAGTTCCAAATCGGCAGTCCTACTATGATCCCAAGTCAGTGGTGTAGAGAGTAAGGGTGAGAGGAGATCAAAAGACAGAAATCCATAGGATTTCTTGGGAGAAATAGAGAATCCATAGAGGAGATGAGACTCGAGCTTTTGTACAAGAATGGGGTTGAGGGAAGGGAAGGCTACATCTGTCTGACAACTGTAGAATTTACCAAAGTGTATCTCATCAATGAATACTCTGGTTTGGGGTGGGAAGAATGCCGCTCCACTGTGAGTCAAAAAACCTGTGTTCTACTGCCTGCTCTGTACTAATCAACTGGGTGGCCTTAGACAAGTCACTTTCCCCCTTGAGACCTGTTTCCTCAAATCTAAAGGGAGTTGGACTCTATGATCCCTATAGTTCCTCTTGCCTCCAATATTCTGTGCTCTAAAGGCCCTTCCAGCCTTAATGTTCTTTGTTCTAAGGGCCCTCCCAGCTCTGGCATTCTGTGTTCTAATATTCCTTCCAGCTCTGATATTCTGCGTTCTAAACTTCTTTATGGCACTAATCTATATTCTAAGACCCATCCCAGTTCTGATATTTTATGTTCTAACATTTCCTTCCAGCTCTGTTAGTCTGTGTTCTAAGATCTCTCTCACCTCTCACATTCTCTGTTCTCAGCTCAGACATTCTGTATTCTCAGATCCCTCCCCTTCCTGATGTTTTCTTTTGGAAGGTCCTTTTCAGTGCTGGCATTCTATAACGTCTTCATTAGTGAAGGTAACCCTAGGACCCACATTCACCTTGACCTTATGCTGTGGAGGCTCAACCACATGTCCCCACTGTAATATGCCTTCCTGTGACCTGGCTGTTGCTGACTCAGTGTTTATCAACCTTCAGAGCCCTCGGGCATTCTAGTGTGGGCTGAGGCCAGGTGTTGGAAGTACTGATGGAAGGCCTGAGTCGGGAGGAAAGTGATGGTTCAGCAATTTTATGCTGAAATGTTTCAAAGAGGAGGGAGGAGACATGGGAGGGGCCAGGGGTGGAGGGATGTAGGGTCACAGTCTGTTTTAGAAGTTCCTGACTGTGATTGACCTTTGAGAAAAAAATAGGGTTGTCAGGAGGAGGAGGAGGATGGACTGAGATCAAAAGCTGATCCTGCTCAGCAGTGCAGGCTCTGGAGGGAAGGGCTGCTGACCACAGGGGAAAAAGCCCAACATTTGTTCCCATAGGTAGCAACTCTGAATCTGCCTCAGGAAAATCATAGCGGATACACAACTGCTACCTCTGCTGGGAAGGTGAGCCAGCTACTCCAGGGCAGAGGAGCCCCTACTTTGGCTGTGTGTGGACAGAGTCTGGCTGCCAGCTGTGGACCCCAAGTTCCCTGCAGAAACAGAGGGCTGGGTAAGGCTGACTCTGAGTCCTCGAAGCCAGTTTGGGCATGTCTCTATTCTGGCATTTGGCTACCCATCCATGCCAGCACACACAACCATCTCCTTTCTTTAAACTTCTAGAACAGAATGTCAGAACATAGAATATTAGAACCTAAAGTATGTGTGTATGTGGGGGGAGGGGTTGGAGCATGGGAGGGGACTGGGGTGGAGAAGGGAACAATTATTTATTAAATGTCTACTATGTGCCAGGCACTATGCTCAGTGCTTTCATTTAGTTCTCACAATAACCCTGTGAGATTGGTGCTATTATCATCCCCACTTTACAATTGAAGAGACTGAGGAAGAGAGGTTATGTGACTTGCCCAGGGTCACACAGCTAGGAAGGTCTTCCTGACTTTCTAGGCCCACTACACTATCTGCTGTCCTAGCTGCCCCAGAAGATCCTTAACACATAGAATGTCATACCCAGAAGGGTCCTTAGAACATAGTCTGGGGGCAGCTAGGTGGTGCAGTGAGTAGAGCGTCGGCCCTGGAGTCAGAAGGTCCTGAGTTCAGATCCGGCCTCAGACACTTAACGCACACACAAACAAAAACCTAGCCATGTGACCTCGGGCAAGTTACTTAACCCCAACTGCCCTCCAAAAGGCAAAAAAAAAAAAGAACATAGTCTGTCAGCAGACATTTATTAAGTGCTTGCTAAGTTTCGGGGACTGTGCTAAACACTAGAAATATCAAGGCAAAAGCCAAGTAATCTTTTCCTTCAAAGAGCTTACCTTGAAATGGTGGAGACATCATGTATCTCCATAGGTATACAAACCCATACAAAATCATATGAAGTGCAAGATGGTGGAAAAAAACAGGGATGTGTCTGAGCTCTCCCAAATTCTTTTCCAAACAGCATTAAAATAATACCTTAAAATGAATTCTGGAGTGGCAGGACCAACAAAAGGACAAGGTGAAACAATTTTCTAGCAGAAGACAACTTAGAACAGCTACAGGAAAGGTTTGTCTTACAGAAATGGTTGGAGAATGGAATACAGTACAGTGTAGTCTGGGTCAGTGTAGGGGGTAACTGAACCAGTGGCAATGGCAGCAGTTGCAGTAGTACCTCTGGGAGCTCTCAGTCCACAGATGGTAAGGGAGACAGAAAACTAGTCAGAAGAAGATTACAGGGGACCCTTTGCTGGCACTGGAAGCAGGACTCTGTTACGTTGCCCATACAAAGGTCCTGATTGCAGTTCCAGAATGAAGAGGAGCAGGCACCCTGGTCACAGTTCCAGTACAGAAAAAAGTGCTTGTGGTCATTCACAGACAAGAGCACAGGTCAGGAGAGCAGTGACCACACCTCTCCTTAGATCATGCCACCTTGGAAGAACTGAAAACTTACAGACCCCCAGAAGTAGCTCCAAAAACAGTAGCACAAAAACCCTGAAGCTTGAGACAGTGCCCCCCTCCACCCATGAAGTTAAAAGCCAAGAAATAGATTGAAGAAATGAACAAACAGAAAAAAAGGAACTTGACTGTAGGAAGTGACAGGGAAGATCAAAACACAAATTCAGAAGGAGACAAGTTAAAATAGCTTCATCCAAATCCTCAAAGAAGAATGTGAATTGGTCTCAGGCCCTAAAAAGAATTCCTGGAAGAGTTCAAAAAGGATTTTAAAAATCAATTAAGACCAATTGCTTTAAAAAAAAATCAATTAAGAGAGTCAAAGGAAAAATTGGGAAAAGAAATGACAGTAATGCAAGAAAATCATGAAAAAGAGTCAACAGCTTGGTAAAGGGGGAACAAAAGAACTGAAGAAAATAACACCTGAAAAAACAGAATAGACAAATGATAAAAGAGGCATAAAAATCCACCAAAGAGAACTTCTTAAAAAGTAGAATTGAGAATTGTGTTCGCAGCCGCCGCCGCCGCCGCCGTAGCTCTCCAGTGCTAGGGCCGCCTCTCGCTCTCCGAGCCCAAGCCGAAAGAGAAGGGGGGTGTATAAGGAGAAGTTTTCAGGAACATGGCTCGTACCAAGCAAACTGCCCGTAAATCCACCGGTGGTAAAGCCCCCAGGAAGCAGCTCGCTACAAAAGCCGCTCGCAAGAGTGCGCCCTCTACTGGAGGGGTCAAGAAACCTCATCGCTACAGGCCGGGTACTGTGGCTCTCCGTGAAATCAGACGTTATCAAAAGTCCACCGAACTTCTGATTCGTAAACTTCCCTTCCAGCGTCTGGTGCGTGAAATTGCTCAGGATTTCAAAACAGACCTGCGCTTCCAGAGTGCAGCAATCGGTGCTTTGCAGGAGGCAAGTGAAGCCTATCTGGTTGGCCTGTTTGAGGATACCAACCTATGTGCTGTCCACGCCAAACGTGTCACAATCATGCCAAAAGATATCCAGCTAGCACGCCGCATACGTGGAGAACGTGCTTAAACTCCACTATGATGGGAAACATTCTTCATTCTCAAAACAGAAAAAAAAAATCTCTTCTTCCTGTTATTGGTAGTTCTGAACGTTAGATATTTTTTTCCCATGGGGTCAAAAGGTACCTAAGTATATGATTGCAAATGGAAAAATAGGGGACAGAATCAGGTATTGGCAAGTTTTTTCCATTTTCATTTGTGTGTGAATTTTGAATATAAATGCGAGGACATAAAGCATTAATGCGGTCAAAAAAATGTTTCCGTGAACAAGTTTCAACAATTCAACTTTATAACAATTATAAATAAACATGTTAAATTTTTCTGGACAATGCCAGCATTTGGATTTTTTTAAAAAGTAAATTTCTTATTGACGGCAAAAAAAAAAAAAAAGTAGAATTGATCAAATGGAAAAGGAGATATAAAAATTCACTGAAGAAAATAATTCCTTAAAAATTAGAAATTGGGCAACTGGAAGTTAATGACTCCATGAGACACCAAGAAACCATGAAACAGTCAAAAGAATGAAAAAAGAAGAAAATGTGAAATACCTTGTGAGAAAAACAATTGACCTGGAAAATAGATTGAGGAGATAAAACTTAAGAATTATTGGACTACATGAAAGCCATGGCCAAATAAAGAATCTAGTCATATTTCAATAAATTATCAAGGAAAATTGACATCCTAGAACCAGAGCAAAATAGAAATTGAAAGAATCCACTGATCACCTCCTGAAAGATATCCTAAAATGAAAACTCCCAGAAATATTATAGCCAAATTGCAGAGTTCCCATGTCAAGGAGAAAATATTGCAAGCATCCAGAAAGAAACAATTCAAGTATTGTGGAACCACCACCAGAATAACACAAGATTTAGCAGCTTCTACATTAAAGGATCAGAGGACTTGGAATATGATATTCAAGAGGACAAAGGAGCTGAGATTATAACCAAGAACCACCTACCCAGCAAAAAATCCCCTTCAGGAGAAAAAAAAAATGGGTAGTTAATGAATTAAAGAACTTTCAAGCATTCCTGATAAAAAGACCAGAGCCAAATAGAAAATTTGACTAACAAATACAAAATACAAGAGAAGGACAGAAAGGTGAACAGGAAAGAGAAATAATAAGGGATTTCATTTCCATTCCTACATGGGAAGATACTTGTAACTCCTAAGAATTTCTCATTATTAGGGCAGTTAGAAGGAATATACATAGACAGGGGACATGAGTGTGGATTGACTATGATGGAATGATAAAAAAAATAAAATTAAGGGATGAAAAAGAGGAGAGAAGGGAGAGGTAAAATGGGATAAATTATCTCACATAAAAGAGGGTTGAAACAGCTTTTACGGTGGAGGGGAAGATGGGGGAGGTAGCAGACAAAGTGTGAACTTTACTCTCATCCAAATTTGCTCAAAGAGGGAATAACATATAAACTCAATTGAGTATAGAAATCTATCTTGCCCTACAGGAAACAGGGATAAGGGAAGGGGGCCAGAATGTGATAGAAAGGATGCTGGATTGAGAGAGACAGCAGTTAGAAGCAAAGTACTCTTGAGGAGGAGTGAGAGGGGGAGGGAGGGGCAGAGAGAGAGAGAGAGAGAGAGAGAGAGAGAGAGAGAGAGAGAGAGAGAGAGAGAGAGAGAAGGGAAGAGAGGAAAAATAGAATGGAAGGAAATACACAATAATAATAATTGAAGAAATTTGACAGCAAGTTTCTCTGATATAGTCCTTTTTTTCTCAAATAGAGACCTGAGTCAAATTCATGAGAATGTTGGTCCTTCTCCAGTTGATAAATGGTCAAAAGATAGGAACAGGCAGTTTTCAGATGAAAAAATCAAAGCTATCTATAGTCATATGAAGAAATGCTCTAAATCACTGTTGATTAGAGAAATGCAAATTAAAACAACTCTGAGGTACCACCTCACAAATATCAGATTGGTTAATATGATAGAAAAGGAAGATGATAAATATTGGTAGGGATGTGGGAAAATTGGGGCAGTAATACACTGTGGGTGGAGTGGTGAACTGATCCAAACTGAAGAACAATTTGGATCTATGCCCAAAGGGCTGTAAAATAGTGCATACTGTTTGACCCAGCAATAACACTGCTAGGTCTGTATCCCAAAGAGATCAAAGAAAAAGGGAAAGGACCTCTATGTACAAAAATAGGAACTCTTTTTGTAATGGCAAAGAATTGGAAATTGAGGGGAGGGGCCTTAGGACACACAATATCACATCTGGGAGGGGCCTTAGGACGGAGAATATTAGAGCTGAGAGGGGCCTTAGAGGCCATCTAAAACAACTTTTTAATTTTCTATTTTTTCTTCCTTGGTATTATCTTGTTTAGAATTTTGGTTTTTTTTTTTTAATCAATTAACAAAAATTCATTTTCTTTCCCTCCTACCTCCCTCCATTATGAAAAGATGGGGAGACCCTTGTGACATATATAGTCAAATCAATTTCCAATTGGTCATAACCCCAAAGTATGTTTCAGTCTGTACCCTAAATTCATCTTCTCTCAGTCTGGAGATGAAAAGCATATCTCTTTCATTCTAGGTCCTTTGGAATCATCAACCCCATAATTTTACAAATGAGCAAAATTCAACTTGTCCAGGATCACTTAGACAAGTGTTTACTGAGTTTAACTGAATGTGTGTGTGTATATATATATATATGTATATATATATACACACACACACATACATATATACATACATATATATATACATACATATATGTGTGTGTGTGTCTGTGTATACACACACAGACACACACACACACATACATATATACATACATATATATATACATACATATATGTGTGTGTGTGTCTGTGTATACACACACAGACACACACACATATAGGGAAGGGAATTAGCACCGACATATCCCCTACTATTTGTGCTAAGCTCTTTACAAATATTATGTCACTTGATCCTCAGTAATCCTAAGAGGTAGGTGTGGTTATTATCCCCATTTTACGCTTGAAGAAACTGAGGCAAATAGTAAGTGACTCTCTCAAGGTCACACAGCTAGTAAGTGTCTAAGGCCAGATTTAGACGTAGGTCTTCCCAACATCAGGCCATCAGCACACCATCTACAGCAACGCCTATCTGCCTCTATCCATATCTGTTTCTGTCTATATCTATATGTGTATCTATATGGACTTTATATGTCTCTGTGGCAGAAATCTATAAGCCCCTGGCAATTCCTTTCTATACAGTTCTTTGACAATATATAATATTTAGCATAAGACTAATAAGCAAAACAAACTCGACAAAGGTAAGGAGATATGGCAGGCTGTGTGAAACTGGGGTGGGGGAATTCAGAGGAGGCCAAGGGTTGAATTCCCCACAGGAATGATGAAAGTTCTACTCGACATGGCCTTCCTGAGACCTCTCTTAGAAGAACAGACATTCAAGTCTGGGCACATCATTTGGTGGCATAAAGATAGAGACGTGCTTACAAATGTAGAGAACACCCAACCTCATGAGAGATAGAACCCTGATTGATGGAATGAAAACAGATCAAGAGCTTGGCAAGTGGGGGCAGAAATCTGCTTTTCCTCAAATAGAGAAAACACTAAGGATCGAGACAGGAGGGTTGTTGAGGCTGATTGAGGATAGGGTGGAAAAAAACCCCGAACAAACTAGGAGGAGAGTTTGGGGAAAGAGGTTGCAGTATGTAGAATGGACTAGGTCAGAATGCCACCACCTCCTAGGTTAATGATCCCAGTGGGAGGCAGGTTTGGAAAAAGTACTGGATTTTAGAGGCTAACGTTCTACATTCTGAAAGCCCTGGATTGGCCACTGACTCTGGCTTTAGACAAATTAATTCCTCTAACCGGTCATCGGTGTCCTTATCTAAAATGAAGGAATTGGATTGACTGTTTGCTAAGGTTGCCTCTGACTCTGACATACTGTCTTCTAAAGTTCTTTCTAGTTCCAGCATTCCATGTTCTAATATCCCTTACAGCTCCCACGCTCCCTGTTCTAAATCCCTTCCAGCTCTAACAGTCTGTGTTCTAATTCCTTTCCATCTCTGACATTCTCTGTTCTAATTCCTTTCCAGCTCAGACATTCTGTATTCTAATGTCCTTTCCAGTCTTTCCAGAACATTCTCTGTTCTAACTCTTTTCTGTCTCTGACATTCTCTGTCCTAATCCCATTCAAGTTTTGGCATTCTGTATTCTAAAATCTTTTTCTAGCTATGGCTTCTAATGTCCTTATGTGTCACATCCAAAAGCCCCATCGAGTTCTGGTATTAAAATATATACTTCTAAATGATGGTCAACAGCAGGGGGAGTATTTGGGTCTAATACAAAACAGAATACACCAAAGCACAAGTTCCCAGGTGCTGTGAGGGCCCCGGAGAAAGAGGCAGGAACAGAGTCAGGTGAGACGATCATCAGAGGCTTCTGAGCTTTGAAAGATGGGCCTGAATCGTCCTTGTCAGCGGCTCAGCTTGGAAACACATCATTTTGTTTGTAGCATTGGTAACTGCTGAGCCTGGCAGGATCCTTATCAAGAAATGCTTGTTGAGTCTTCTTACTTACTGGTCCTGTCACTCATTAGAAGTGCTGGTAAACCACACTTAACATCAGGGAAGGGATGCTGATGGTTTGGCTGATGTCATAGTCATAGAATGTCGGAGCTGGGAGGGCCCTAACTTAGACCATAAAATGTTAGAGCAGGGAGCGCCCTTAGAACACTGAATGACAAAGCTGGGAGGCCCCTTGGAGCACAGAATGTCAGAACAGTAAGGAGGCTTAGAACATAGAATGTCAGAGCTAAGAAGACTCTTAAAACACAGGATGTCAGAGCTGGGAGGGCCCTTAGAATACATGAAGTCAGAGCTGGAAGGGCCCTTAGAACACAGAATGTCAGAGCTTGAAGGGATTTAGGAACACAAAGTGCCAGAGTTGGGAGGGGCCTTAGAACACAAAATGCCACAGCTCGGAAGGACCTTAGAATAGAGAAAGTCAGAGGTGGGAGGGCCCTTAGAACACAGAATGTCAGAGGGAGGACGCTTCAAACACAGGATGTCAGAGTTGGGAGGGCCCTTAGAACACAGAATGTCAGAGCTGGACGGGGCCTTAGAATGAAGAATGTCAGAAGTGAGAAGACTCTTAGAATATAAAACATCAGAACTGGAAGGAACCTTAGAATATGGAATGTCAAAGCTGGAAGGAGGCTTAGAACACAGAATGTGAGAGTTGAGAAGGCCCTTAGAACATAGGATGTCATGACTGCATATGTATAAACCTATATCAAATTGCCTTTTCAGTAAGGGGGGGTGGAAAGAGAGAGAGAATTTGGAATTCAAAACTTCAAATACAAATGGTGAAAATTATTTTTATATGTAATTGGGGGAAATAAAAAATAAGTAAATATTTTTTTAAAAAAGAACATGGGATATCAGAGCTGGAAGTGGGCTTAAACCATACATAAAATGTCAGGACTGAAGAGGCCCTTAGAACATAGAATATTAGACATAAGAAGGTCATAGAACATAGAATGTTAGAGTGAGAATGGACAACTCCCACATGCCCTTAGCCTCACCTTCCCCATTTTACGTAAGAGAAAATTGAGGTCTAGAGAAGCCTTTTCTAACTTCTAGGCCACACTGCTGATGAGTGGCCCAGCTAGGGCTGGAATCCAAGTGTTTCGATAATACACCACAATGATGGCATTGCCCCAACCCCAAGCCAGAACTAAACACTGTGGTCACTGACATCATGGCTGAACTCTGCCCTCTTGTCTCATGTGGATTTCTTCCCAGGACACCCTTTCTCCACCTCCTACCCCAGCACTTTCCCACCATTGTATGTGTTCCTGCCAAATTTTAACAAATTTGTTAAAACATACCTCAGCCCTTCTTTTGAGCCCCCAAATGGTCCAAGGGAGGTGCCCATGCCATTGACTTCTACTTGCTTTAGCTGTGCCTCAGGGAATCTTTCCCACCTTGCAAAGGTGTCAGCCCCTACGTGCAGGGAAAAATGATAGATTTGGAGTCAAGAGATCCAAGTTCAAATCCTGGCTCTCCTTACTTGTTTGATCTTGTCGTTTGCTCTGTTTTCTCATCTGTAGAATGTGTATGAAGCTATTTGTACTACCTAGCTCAGAGAAGGTGTTGTGAGGCTTAAAGAAATGTGTGTAGAAGGCTTTACAAAATGGAGGTATTCTGAGTGCCCAGTGTGTGGATACCCTCTCCTGACAGCTCCCAGGATCTTCCAGTGGGCCTCAGAGCAACTGCCTTCCCTTTTTGGAGCTGACCCCGGAAGTGCTAGGTTTGTTTTCTACAAGGGAAATTCTAATCAGAGTCATTTGGGTGACCTCTGTGGTAGTTATAGCTAATTATCATGCAGTATAATAGTGATTATGCTTATCTCTAAGGATAATAATAGCTCAAGAGGCAATATGGCCTAATGGGTAGAGGGCCAACCTTGGAGTTGAGAACAGCTGGGTTAAAGCCTCACCTGGCAGGTTTACCAGCTGTGTGGTTGTGGGCATGACGGAATTCCAGAATCTGAGAAATAGAAGGAACTTCAGTGGCCATCTGGCCAACTCAAACTGCATTATTACATATATATATTACATATATGTATATGTAATATTACATATTACATATACAAACTACATTATTACATACATTACATGACCAGTGTTTATCCAGCTTATTCCATAATTCTCATTGTTAGGAAGTTTTTCCTGATGTCAAGCCAAAATTTGCTTCTGCTTTTGCCCTCTGGTGCCAAGAGAAAGGGGAAGGAATAAGTATTTATATAGTTCCTACTCTTTGCCAGGCACTTTACAAATATAAACTCATTTGCTCCTCACAACAGCCCTGTTGGAAACTGAGGCAGAGTGATTTGCAAGGGTCACACAGCTAAGGCTGGATTTGAACTTAGGTCTTTTTGACTCCAGATGCAATATTCTGTCCACTGTTTCACTTAGCTGCCTTCATTCTGCCCAGCAGAATGGGTCTAATCTCTCCTCCGAGTGCAGCTAACATGTCCCCCACCCTGTCTTCTCTCAGATAAATAAACCCTTCCTTTAACTGATCCTTATATAACATAGACTCAAAACCCTTCCCCATCCTGGTTACCCTCCTCTGGACACTCTCCAGCTTATAAACATCCTGCTCAACCTTCATCCCCAGAACTGAATCTGGTACTTCAAATGAGGGTTTGATGAAGACAGAGCACAGTGGGATTATGATTTCCCAATCTCTGGATGCTAAGCCCAAAACATTTTCAGCTGACATATCACACTGCTGAGCTTATAGCCCACTAAAACCCCAGATCTTTTCCAGAACTATTACTGTCCATCCAAGCCTTCCTCATTCTTTCTGATCAGGTTGATTTTTTGTACCCTAGTATGACTTTACATTGACCCCTATTGAATTTCATCTTGTTAAATTTATCTTAATGCTCTAGACTGACTATATGCCTTTGGATCCCATGGTAGTTCTTCTCAGTTTGTGTCATTTACACTTTGGATAGCCTGCCATCTATTCCTTCATCCATCATTGATAAAGATGTTGAACAGTACAGTTCCAAGGCCAAGCAGAGATCTCTGGAATTCTCCACTAAAGACTTCATGTCACTTTGATACTGACCCATTAACAAAACCCTTCTTTGAGTCTGACTATCCAGGCAATACAGAATCATCCAATTGTACCATTGTATCCCTCCATCTCCACCATGAGAATTAATATAAGACATTTTACCGGAGGCTTTGCTCAATTCTAGGTAAACTACAGCTACGGCGTGCTGCTCAGCTATTAGTCTTGTAATACTGTGAGGAAAGAAAATGTCTTTGATCTGGCATGGCCTATTTTCGATGAGTCCCTATTGGCCCTGCAAAAGCCTCTTTATTTTACAGATGTTTGTCAATAGTTTCTTTCATGATCTGTTATCCAAGTTTTCCAGGAATCAAAGTCAAGCTTGCTAGCTTCCCCCTTTAAAAAAAAACTGGGGCATTTGACCTTCTCCAGTAAATGCCTACTGTGTATGCCACCTACTTTGTGTGCCTGACACTTTACTAAGTATAGAAATACAAATACAAGCAGAAAGACAGTTCCTGCCCTCAAGGAGCTTTCATTCTAATAGAGGAAGATAAAAGGAAGCTGAAAGGGAGTGGGGGAAGAGGTAAAGGTACTGAGCACTGGGACACGGTAGAGAAACTCCTAAGTGCAGCCTAGAGAGGAATGAAGACTGAACGTCCTCCTTAAAATGGAGGTTATGGGAGGAACCAGCCTATCAGAAGGAGAGGGCAGGGGGCCTGAGGACACTTTCAATGTAAGAAGTCTCAGAGTGTAGTGAGCTTTCAGGGTGGAGAATTTTCTTTGGCATGAAAGTCCAAAAAGTCCAGGGTACAGATTGGGGAGGAATAACTATATTTCAATATAACTGGTTACCTTGTAATCCTACAGATATCATTTTAAAAAATTGTTCTGAGAAAGGATCCATAATCTTCACCAGATTTTCCAAGGAGTCCATTACATAGCTACCAAGTGGCCAAAGTAGAATTTGAACTCAGATCCCCAAAGCCCAAGACCAGTGTTCTTCCTGTTCTATTATATGTCTGATTAACTTTGTACTTTTCATTTTATTAGGACATCAAATTTTTTCAAGACTTTATTGTTTGCTGACTATTTGATCATCAGCTCACTTTATTTTTTTTAATATATTTTATTTCATTAAATATTTCCCGATTATATGTAAAAATATTTTAACGTTCATTTTTGACAATTCTAAGTTCCAAATCTTTCCCTCTTACCCGTCCCCCTCCTTTAAAAGGCAAGCAATTTGATTTTGATTATACATGTGAAGTCAAGCGCTACATTTCCATATTAGCCATGTTGCAAAAGAAAACATAGACCAAAAAAAAAATACCAAAAAAAAAAAAAAAGAAAAACTAACCCAAGAAAAATAAAGAGAATTGAAAATAAGCATGCTTCAATCTGCATTCAGAATTCATCATTTTTCTCTGGAGATAAATAGCATTTTTCATCATGGGTGCTTTGGAGTTGTTTTGGATCATTGTCTCAAATCAGAGTCGCTCAGTCTCTCACATTGGATCATAATTAAAATATCACTATTACCATGTACAATGTTCTCTGCTTCTGTTCACTTTAATTTGCATGCGTTCCTATACATCTTCCCAGGTTTTCCCGAAAGCATCCTACTCGGCATTTTTTGTCTGCTCCCCCCGAAAAAAAATTTAGGCAAAATATTAGTGACTAAAGCATAGGCTATATCAAACTCAAATAGAAACACATCCCAAAATAGCTTCCCCTCGTTGATGTGAAAACAAAAGCAATCAGTCAGATATTTTAAAAAGAAGTGAGAATACAGTTGCATTTTTCTTTGGCTATATCCCTCTTTTCCACTTTCTACCAGTTTGTCATGGAAAGAACATTCTATTTCAAGTCAGAAGGCCCACCATCTATGTGGGTGGGGTGTGAATCAAATAAAATAATATAAGTAAACAGCTTTGTGGGACGCTAGGTGGTGCAGTGGATGGAGTGTGGAGCCTGGAGCCAAGACGACTCATCTTTCTGAGTTCAGATGTGGCCTCAGACACTTACTAGTTGTGTGAACCTGGGCAAGTCACTCACCCTGCCTCAGTTTCCTCATCTGGAGAAGGAGATGGCAAACCACTCCAGTCGCTTTATCAAGAAAACCCCAAGTGGGGTCACAAAGAATAGAAGACAAAACTGAAAAATGGCTCAAGAACAACCAACCAAAAATTGCATTGTAGACGTTAGAGTGTCACAGAAACACTAGTTATTATTATTATTATTATTATTATTAGTGTCTTGACTCTGCTAGTTTTGTGACTTTTGGCAAGTTGCTTGCCTTTTCTGAGTCTCCGTTTCTTCATCTTCAAAATGAGGGGTTAGATCCATGAGCCACCTTCCTGGCTCTGATCTCCACAGGCCCACAGAATTAGCTAGAGGGGGGCACTGTGAATCCTGGCACAGAGATGGTAACTAGCTCCCCTAAGGATGGCACCAGAGAGAGGCAAGAGGAGGAAGAACGGGCAGGAGAAAGCAGGCAGCTCCCCCCTCCTCACTGGTCTCCCATAAGTGGTGTTTTGAGTGCAGTACAGTACATGCCTTCACATGGTCTATGTTTCTCATGATTTGCGTACATAAGAGCTGTTTTTGGTGAAGTCACAGGAATGATCTCACTAGCATTCTTGTTGTGCAGATGGCATTCCTCCAGCCCCACGTTGCTTGCCTCTGGCCATCTGGTTAAGTTTACCACCTGGGTAGCCTACCACATTTAGCTTGCTTACTCATTTTTTAATCCAGGACACTTGATAGAAAGCTGATCTCTAGAGTGAGAAAGACCTGGGTTCAAGTTTCATTTTTTTTTTTTGCTTTTTGGAGGGCAATTGGGGTTAAGTGACTTGCCCAAGGTCACAAGGCTAGTTTTTGTGTTAAGTGTCTGAGGCTGGATTTGAACTCAGGTACTCCTGACTCCAGGGCCGGTACTCTACTCACTGCCCCATCAAGTTTCATTTCTGACACACTCTGGCTATGTGACCTTGGCCAAGTAACTTAACTTCTTCATGTTTTAGGCTACTCTCTAAGACTCAAGATGTAGAGATGCTTTGGAAGAATGAGTCTAGTATGAGGAAATCAGGTCCAGTTCCTAGCTCTATCCACTTGTAACAACTCCCCACTGATCTCTCAAAGGTCAGTCTGCCCCCTTTTGATCTGCAGTATGGAAAGAGAAAGCCACCAAGCTATGACTGCTGGGTTCCTTTAAGCCAAGTCTTTAGGACTCTTTGGATCCAATAGGAACTATTAATTTAGAGGGGCTTCAGGGCCTCTATCTCTATTGCCTTGGGCCAATCACTTAACATCTCAATTCCCCTCCCACCTTTCCAGCTTTCTTACACATTTCATCCCACCTCCTCCCTGCTGCATGTACCCTTATCCATCAGCACTGGCCTCCTTGCCCTTCCTTCAGTGAGATACTCCATCACTTTCTTGTCTGTCCCCCATGCCTGGGATGCTCTACCTCCC
Organism: Gymnobelideus leadbeateri; assembly: GCA_011680675.1. Classification (NCBI taxonomy): domain Eukaryota; kingdom Metazoa; phylum Chordata; class Mammalia; order Diprotodontia; family Petauridae; genus Gymnobelideus; species Gymnobelideus leadbeateri. The sequence goes on from WOXC01005235.1 coordinate 1,047,911, forward strand.
AACTTCCCTGATTTTATTGGTGTTGTGTCAAGTTGTGTCTGACTCTTCAGATCTTTTTGGCTAAGATACTGGAGTGGTTTGCCATTTCCTTCTACAGCTCATTTGACAGATGAGGAAACTGAAGCAAACAGGGTTTTAAGTGACTTGCCCAAGGTCATGTAGCTAGTAAGTGTGTGAGGTCAGATTTGAACTCAGGAAGATGAGTTTTCCTGACTCTAGGCCTGGAACTCTATCTATCCATTGTGTCAGCTAGCTGCTGGCTACATTGCATCATGGCTACTTCCCCCAGGGGCTATTGGGGATGCCAGTGAGACAGTTGTTGTCTTGGTCCTCTGGAAAGGGCTGGTATGGGATATTAGTCATTAGGGCTAGTGAAGATGTGTGAGTACCAAAGTTCATTGTGCAAAACAAAGGCTAAACTCCCTGAAGGTAAGCATACTAAGAGAGTAATCAAAGTGGAGCTAGTCTGGGAAGGCTTCTAGGAGGAAGTGAATTTGGAGACAGTGTCTCTGAGTTGTTAGCTGCCTCAGAGGCTGTCCATTCCAACTGGTACTTAAACAGGAATACAACAGTCCTGACCAGTGGTCATCCAGTGTCCTCTTGAAGACGTCCATAGATGGAAAATTCACTCCTTACCCAGTCAGTCCCTTCCACTGTTGGACAGCTCCACAAAGGAAGGAGCTGGGGCAAAGGAGGGTTTGTTCAGGTATTCCAGAAGCATCTGATGAGGGAGGGAGAAGCAAGTGCTTTGATTAGCTCTAAACCTGTCCCTGCAATTACCCCATGAGACTTTGTTGTAATTCTTGGAGACTGGAAAAGTCAATCCCATGTGGGGCACCATTAATCCTGAATTTGATGTGGGAGTTACCTTTGACTCTTAACTAATATTTCTGTTCAATTCAACAAATTTCTATCATGAAAGGGGCAGGGTAGTAGAGTAGAAAGTGTTTTGGACTGAGAGTCAAAGGACTCAAGATGGGACCTTAGCTCTACCACTCCAAATCCCCAGCCCTCTCCACCACTCCATGCTTGTCCCTGTTCCTTGCCCTGCCTACCTCAAAAGATTCTTGTAAAGATCAAAACAAGAATGTGCACCATGCCAGCTCCACCTCCCACCTCTGAATTCTAATTTTGGTGGAGGTCTGGACTCGGTTTTTCATCCCTATGGAGACTCCCTCCATCCACAGAGGTCATTTGGAAACTTCTTTGTAATTTATGACCTTAGAATGCTGCCCAGGGCACAGGGAAGTTAAGTGACTAGCCCATGGTCACACAGCCAGTTTGTAGCAGAGGCTAGCTAGCCTTCTAACCAATTAGCCACACTGTCTTTCATTATTATTTGTATTTACTTATCTGTTCATATGAGATACCTGCCCTCCCAAGTGGATTGTAATCTTCTTAGGGGACTTTTTTGTTACCTTTATATCTCCAATACCTGGACAATGCCTAGCTTAGGAATTCAGGGATGGGGAATCTGCAGCCTCGAAGCCATATGTGGCCCTTTAGGTCCTCAGGTGCAGCCTATTGACCAAGCCTAAGTTTTACAGAACAGATCCTTTTATTAAGGGAATTTGTTCTGTAAAGTTTGGATTCAGTCAAAGGACTGCATTTGAGGATCTAGAGGGTCCCCACCCCCAGCATAGGTGGTTAATAGGGCTAAAAGGACATTAGAGGCAATTGAGGTCAATCCCCTCATTTTACAGATGTGGAAACTGAGGCTTAGAAATGTTCAATGACTTGCCCAAGGTCACAAAACTATCGACCATCCAAGTAGGGACTCCTATCAATCACTCCACAGTGATTTTTTAAGCGCCAGTGATGTGTGGCATCATTTGGTCTTGGGGACAAAGACAAGAACTCCTCTTGCTTTTGAGGAGATCACAGTTTAGCCAGGGGAGAAAATATGTACATATCCACACACAGAGTATAGGTACAATATAGACATAAATTAGATACAAACTAGGACAGTTATGTAGAACAATGGACAGGGCACCAGGCCTGGAGTCAGGAAGACTCCTCTTCTGAAGTTCAAATCCAGCCTCAGACACTTACTGTGTGGCCCCAACCCTGTTTGCCTCAGTTTCCTCATCTGTAAAAATTAGCTGGAGGAGGAAATGGTAACTCCTTACCAAGAAAACTCCGCACGGGGTCACAAAGAATCAGCATGGCTGAAAAGCGACCAAACAACAACAAAGATACAAGATAATTTTTAGTGGAAGGCGCTTATAACTGGCAAATTGAGAAAGGCTTTGTAGAGAGACCAAAGTATGGAGGGAGTACATTCCAGGTGTGCAAAGACATTATACAAGGAGTCATTTAGGGCAAACAAGGTCAGTTTGGCTAGACAGTAGTGTATAAAGAGAAAAGTTCAATAATTCTGGAAAAATAGGTTGGGACCAGGCTGCAAAGGGCTTTAAATACCAGAGGAATTTATGTTTGATCCTAGGGGTTACTAGGGAGCCAGTGGGCCTTCTTGAGTGGAGGAGTGATGTGGGTCAGGCTGCACTTTAGGAGTATCTGGACAGATTGGACTGGGGAGAGGCATGAGTCAGGGAAACCGTCTTGGAGGCTATTGCAATTTTGGTTGTCTAAGCAAGAGTTGGTGATGGTCCAAACTAGGGTGGTGGCTATTTGAGTATCGAGAATGGAACGGATGGAAGAGATGTCCTGGAGACAGAAGTAAGACTTGACAACTGAGTGGATGTGTAGGGACTGAATACTACATTAGTCTTGCTAAACCTGGATGGCTGGTGGGATGGTGGCTCCTTTACAGGGATCAGGAAATTCAGGAGCAGGGGGTTCTTAAGGGGAAAGATACTGTTTTTTCTTTTGGACACATTGAATTTGAGGTGCCCCTTAAACTTCTAGTCAGCTTTGTATAAAGGGCAGTGGGTGATGTGGGACTGGAGCTCAGGAGAGTTTGGTTTGATGTGTAGATCTGCGATTTATTGGCAAAGAGATGATCATTTAAACTCATGGGAGGTTTTGGGAAGAGAAAGGAAGGGACAGAGAGAGAGAAGAGAGAGAAAGAAAGAGCAAGAGAGAAGAGAGAGAGCAAAAGAGAGGAAAGGGAAGAGAGGGAGAGGGAGAGGGAGAGAAGGAGAGACAGAGAGAGAGACAGAGAGAGAGGGAGACAGAGAGAGGAAGAGAGACAGAGGAGAGAGAGAGGGAGAGGGAGAGAGAGAGAGAGAAAGAGAGAGAGAGATAACAGAAGGCTCAGAGCAAAGTCTTTGGGACAACCACAATTAGGGGGCATGATTCAAATGCTGAGGCAGCAAAGGCAGACAAGGGGGTGTCAGACAGATGGTCTTCCTTCAGCCTCTTTCCACAGTACTGTTAAAAGAAAAGTAAGGATGATCATGTGTGTATAGAAGTGTGCCCAAGACTGGGGTGGGGTCTGAGATAGTCATGGGGGGGAGTAGAGTGATGGAGTGCATATAAATTGACTCTGTTTAGGGGCAGATGAAAACTGAGGTGGGTGAGATTGGTTGGGAGAACAGAAGGTAGGTAAATGAGTCAGTGCAGAAGGCCTCAGTGAGAGGTGGAGACCTACCTGAACATGCTGAGTCCAGAACTCATAGCTCCTTTACCTTCTGGCTGCCCCTGGGCAGTTGAGTCAGAGGGAGGTTGAATAGATAAACTTTCTCCCACTGCCTGCCTGGGTGGATTGGTTCTGAGCAAAGTATTAGACTCTGGGGCCTGCAGACTCCTATGTGAACCCTAAGATTTCTGGCCAAGGTAGCCAGCTTCATTACAGGGGAAAACTGTTCACAGAATTTCACTGCATCAGTCATTCAACAAGTATTTATTAATTACATGTGACCCTGAGCTGGCGCCCTGAGACTCTGGCTGCTTATTCAGGTCTCCTGTGTTTGTTTGTTTTTGTTTTTCATTAATGACCACCTTCTATCCCGGACAGCCTGCATTGCCAAGTTTGGTTTCTGTTTTTGAAACACAGATGGCTTATCCTCTGGGGTCCTCACTTTCGTCTTCTGTGAAATGAGGCAGTTGGACTGAATGAGCTCAGAGGCCCCTTTGAGCTTGAAACCTCCTGACCCATGAAACTGCAATTTAGGGCAATAAAATGACAAGAGTTTGCTGCCCCTACCCCCATCCTCTCTGATCTGGGGCTCTCACCCCCTCCTCCGTGTCAGAGGGACAGGAATGGATTACATTCCTTACCCCAGAAGGGAACAGGGCCTTAAAAATATTCAGCAGGTGCTTTGACAGTTAAACAAAAGCAGGGTTGGCTGGGATGGGGACAGGGAAGGAACATATTGAGAAACAAGGCAGCAACAAGACAAAGACCATTCTTTTAAAAAGAAAAGAAACTTTAGTCCAAGGGCCTTGTTTTTTACATCCTGCATCCATCCCTTTGGCAGTCTGGTGAGGTCTAAGGACTCCCTTCTCAGAATTTAGTTTTAAAATTCATAAAATCAAACACATAGGAAAACAAAGGAAATCAATTATATTGAAATAGTTTAGGGTTTTTTTCCTAATTTCATAGATCCCAGATTAAGAACCTCTTTTTAAATCCTATCACCAATTCTCAGAGTCAGAAAGGGCCTTAGCAGCCACCCTCTCCACCATCCACTAGACTAGGAATGCCTCTCTCAGCCTCTGCTTGAAGACATCCAATGAAGAAAGAACCTGCTCTCTTCCCCAGTAGCACATGTCACTTTAGGATGGCACCAATGGTTATGGTTTTCCTGACACTAAGCCTAAATGGGACTTTTGTAACTTCCTCCCATTATGCCTAGTTCTTTCTGCCTACTTCCTATGACAACCCTTCAGATACCTGAAGACACATGTTACCGCCTCCCTGAGTCTTCTCTGCTCTAGGCTGAACATCCCCACTTCCTTCAAGCAGTTCTCATAGGGTCTGATCTCAAAGGGCTTCACCTTCCTAGTAGACTTGTCTTGGAGGTCACTTAGTTTAATTGTCCTTCCTAAACCATGCCCTCTAGAACTTAATGCCATACTCCAGGTGCACTTTAGTCAAGACAGAGGATAAGGACACTTTTCACCCCCCTAGACTGGAAGTGATAACTTTAGCTCTCTGCTTTATTAATGTTTTCTTCATTAATTTCTCTGTTGAATTCATTAATTTAATTCATTCATTAATTCATTATAATAATATAACTTCCTAATAACCTTTTTGACCCAATAGAGCTCGCCTTCATACCAAAAAAAAATAGCTAACCAAAACAGACTGACACAGTGACTGAGTCTTGGCAGCAGATGCAACATTTTGAGTCTGTAGTCCACCATCTTTACAGGAAGGAAGGAATCCTGTGTTTCATCATTAGTTCTGTGGAACCAAGACTGGTCATCGATCAAGTCTATTCTGAATTCTGATCTCTCTTGGGGCTGTTTTCACCTATATTAAGGTGGCAATTCACTGTACCTCTCAATGGAATTTAAGATCACAATGCCTTACAGCACTGCTGACCTGTATTGAGTTTGAGTCCACTAAGACCCTCTGATCCCCCTTGTTATGGAGTTATTTAACCCTTACTATTTTTAACACCACTGAAGATTTTTTAAAGATTATCTGTTTTATGTCCACTCCCTCCCCCAATAAGTTCCCTTAGGGAATAACCCCAAGGGTATTTTGAGATTGGGAGAGGCTGGAACTGAGGGTACAAAACAGTCTGATTCTTCAGCGACACTGGGGGGGTTATTATGAATAACAGCCCTTTAAAATATTTTAAAGCTCTCTTCACCCTTGGCCTCTGATGTTGGTGATTCCTTTCAGCATCCTTGGTTTTAACGTTAGCCGTTTCCACGGATGGGCACAGCATTCTGCACACATGCTCTGGATTTAATCAGTTTTCTGGGTAACCAAGGGCCAAAATAGTCTAGAGGAGGAGGGAGCTATTTTTGCTGTGATCTTCCTTGGTCTCCTTTGAGGTTTTTCTTTTTCCTTCGAGCACCTAACTCAAATTCAAGGCAGATTCCTCCCTTAGGCATCAGGCCCACTTCACTTCAGAAACAAAGGGAGGAGGGGAAGAGAAGGGAAGAGGGCATAATGTTCTGTCCCAAGGCAGCAGGAGCACAGAACTTGGTCCTGGCTTTGACACTTCTTAGCCATGTGACCTTGGACAAGTCACTCATTCATTCCTTCATCTATGTGCCAAGAGCGGGGGGTGGGGAAGGGAGACAAAGTTTAGATAATGCCCAGGCCCTGTGGTCTCGGAGCTTCCTGCCTGGTAGAGGGATAGGACACAGACAATTCACTGAGATACTTGCTAAGACCCATCTGAGAGGTGCAAAACCAAATAGTAAGTGAGGACTGAGATAGAATAGTATAACTACCTTGAAGGAATCCAGGAGGGCTTATTGGAGGAGGTGACATGGGAGTAGGACTTTAAAGGATGGGTAGGAATTCATGGTGCCAAGGCACCAAGGCCATGGGGCACATGGAGAGACAGAGCAGGCACTTGGGTTGGGTTTTTTTGGGTTTGGGGTTTGGGGTTTTTTTTGTTTTGTTTTTGTTTTGTTTTTGCTTTTTAGAGGGCAATTGGGGTTCACTGACTTGCTCAAAGTCACATGGCTAGTTTTTGTGTTAAGTGTCTGAGGCCAGATTTGAACTCAGGTTCTCCTGACTCCAGGGCCAGTGCTCTATTCACTGCTCCACTTAGCCACCCCAGGCACTTGGGTTTTGCTCATGTAAAGTCCTAGAAGGGAAATTAGAAAGGTATGGAAAGATCAGACTATAGAAATTCCTTAAAGAAGAATTTGTCACTCCCCTGCTCAAGGAAGTGCTGTGGCTCCCTATGACCTCCAGAATCAAGTCATGTCCAAAAGCCAACCTTCACTTACTATGTGCCAAACACTGTGCTAAGTGCTGGGGCTACAAGGAAGGGAGAAAACAGTCCCTACTCTCACAATCTAATGGAGAGACAACACTAAAACAAGTACACACAAGTAAGATATATACACAATAAATTGGAGGTAATCTATAAGGGAAAACACTAGCGTTAGGGGGGACTGGCTAGAAAAGGCTTCTTGCAGAAGGTAGAATTTGGGCCAATACTTGAAACTAGGAGGCTGATGTCAAATTTCAACAATGCTATTTGGCATTAAAAGTCTTCTTTCTGGGGTGGCTAGATGGCACAGTGAATAGAGTACTGGTCCTAGAGTCAGGAAGACCTGAGTTCAAATTCAGCCTCAGATGCTTAACACAAAAACTAGCCGTGTGAGCTTGGGCAAGTCACTTAACCCCAATTGCCCTCCCTTCCCTCTTCCAAAAAGCAAAAAATAAATATTTTTTTTAAAAAAAAAGCCTTACTTCTGAGAATTCCTTTCATTTATACTGTGTAGGTGTCTAGATATGTCTAGTTATAGATGTATTATACAAACACAGTTATTTCTGTGTCCTCTCCCCCATTAGAGTATGAGCTCCCTGAGAGCAAGGACTGTCTTTTGCTTGTCTTTGTAGCTCTAGCACTTAGCACAGTGCCCGGTACACATTAGGTGCTTAATAAATGCTTCTTGCCTGACTGAAATTAACTTGGGAGGTAAGAGGAAGGTTTTTTGACCAGCTGTAGGCATACGGCTGATTTCTGACAGAGGTAGAATCTGAAACCAGGTCCTCTGAATCCAAACTGGGTATTCCATCCATTGCAATACTCAGACACCTCTAACTGTCTCAGCTGCTAAGCTGAGCAGCCCCGAGTACAATAAAGAGCCCCAGAAGAAGAGGAGGCAGGTGGCCAGGGTGGCCCCTGGGCCTCCACTGTTAATTATTCTCTGGCCTTGGACAAACCACTTCCTTGGACTTCAGTTGCTGTATCCATAAAAGAAGGGATTAGATTTGGATTTTCTTTTTTCTCATATTTCCAATGTCTCTTCTGTCACTAACATCATGGGTCGGGTTTTGGGTTTTTGGTTTTTTTTTAATTGTAAACAGCCTTCAGGAAGAACAAATAATCAAATAAATATGCAAAATACAAAATAAAATAATAGTAAGTCCACATGTTGCCCAGTGCATTTTTAATAAGGTAGAAACAAACAAATTAGCAAACTGGGGCATGGCAGGACGTGCCTGCTCTCTGGCCCTATCCGAGCCTACATGACTCGATGTTCCTTAGCCTCTCATGTTTTTGGGAGACCAGCTCAGACTTCATAGACTTTGGAACTGACTGGGAGCTCAGAAGAGACCTTTGGGACCCAACCCCACATTCTACAGAGGAGGAAACAGAGGCCCAGAAAAGAGAAGCAGCTTGCTTAAGATAACACAGGCATCAAGTCACAGAGGAAGGGTTTAAACAGTGGGGATGGGGCATCAAGTTGGGCCTTGGTCACAAGTCTCTGGGAGATATGAAGGCCTTTATTGTGAGGGGGAGAGAGAACAATGCCCGGGAAGCAAAGCTGACTCAGAAGCATAGAATTTCTTTTTAAAAAAATTTTATTGAAAAATATATTTTCTTTTTATTTCCAAATATATCCTTCTCCTTTCCACTACCTAGTACTTTACAGTAGCAGTAGCTAGCATTTATGTATTACTTTAAAGTTGGCAAAGCACTTTACAAGTGTCTCATTTGATCCTGGGAGGTAGGTACTATTATTAATCCTATTTTATAGGATGGGTTAAGTGACTTGTCCAGGGTCACACTGCTAGTGTCTGAGGCAGAATTTTAATTCAGGTCTTCCTGACCCCAGGCCCAGTGTTCTATCTATTGAGTCATCTAGCTGCCCTATAACAAAGATTTATTTATTTTTTTAAAGAAGAAAGAAAAGTGCCCAAGTTGGACAGCATATGCACTATACCCCCCACATCTCTACTCCCCAGCTCCCACCTCTTCAAAGAAAGGAGGAAGATACATTTATTTTTTTCAGTGCTTCTCCAGGCCCATGTTTCTTGAGAATCATAGAATTTCTTCTTGAAAATATTTTATTGATATCTTTGTTTTTATATCACTTTCATTTCTGAATATAGCCTTCCCCTACCCAAAGAACTATTCCTTTTACCAAAAAAAAATTTTTTAAAAGAGGAAATAGTTTGGCAAAATGAATGGACATATCAGCCCAGTCTGTCCTTGTATACACTATTATACACCCATAGTCCTCCACTTCTGCAAAGAAGGGGAAAAGGGAAATTCCTATGTGTCTTTTGGGAGCAAACTTGGCACCATAATTATAGAGCAAAAGCACAAGGTTTCAAAGTTGGAAGGGACTTCAGAAACCTTGGAAGCCCAGAGGAAGACATTGGAAAGATTCTTCTCCAGGAGGGGATTTTGCTCTCATTGCCACCCCCTTCAGGGTCTAGCTCAGATGTCCCTTCTTCTCTACCTTGATTGGATGTGGGATCTCTTGGGTTTGGCTACACCTTCCCCTGATGCATCTCACAGCCTCTCTGAGCATTCTTATTCTTTCCATAAAGTCTTGAAAGATGACCTACAAACTCTTCCCCACCCCTCCGGTCCTCTTAAAGCACTGTGTAATTCCCCTCTGTGGACACCGTGGTTCAGCCAAACTGGTCTTTCGGTTCCTTATACACGGGACTTCGTCTCCCACCTCTATGCCTTTGTTTTGGCTTTCTGAATGCCAAGAATGCACTCTTTCCATACCAACACACAGACACACACCCCAAGGTGATTTGGGGAGGAGGAAGAGGATGAGAAAATACACACAGACACACACACACAGACACACACACACACACAGAGTACATATCATCATCCCTAGTTAGATTTTAAGCTCTTAAAGGGCAGGAGCTGTTTTTGCTTTTGTCTCCTATCTCCTACCCTTGCACTGTGTCCCCACTGTTTCTCTCTCTCTCTCTCTCTCTCTCTCTCTCTCTCTCTCTCTCTCTCTCTCTCTCTCTCTCTCTCTCTCTCTCTCTCTCTCCTTCCCTCCCTCCCTCTCTCTGTATCTCTCCTCCCCTTTCTCTCTCCCTCCCTCTCCCTCTCCCTCCCTCCTCTCTCTTTCTCTCCCTCTTCCCCCCTCCCTCCTCTCTCTCTCTCTCTCTGCCTCTCCTCACCCCACCCCACACCAGGGGTTTCCACTTTGATAGTTTCTGTTCCCTGATGACTCCAGCTGGAGCCTAGTACTGGTTTCAGTTCACTTGAACCTCTCTGCAGCTGGACAGGCCCCGACTGCATAGGGCTACAAAGCTAGACAGGTTGTGGTCTCTACCTTGGGGGAGCTTTCCTACTCCTGGGAGGGCCTGACATCTCCACAGGTGAGTGTGGGAGGGACAGGGGCAGAGGGGAGCTATCACTGGGAGAATCATAGGAGGCTTCCCGGTAGCACCTGAGCTCAGCGTAGAAGGGCACAGACAAGGGGGAGACAAGAGATGCTGACTGAATGTGGGGGCAGGGAGGGGGAGTCCAGTTTGACCTGAAACGGAGCTCTTGAAGGGGAATACTGAGAAATAGTGCTGCAAAGAGGTAGGTTGGAGCTCAATTATGAAGGCTTATAGGGTCTGAGATTTAGAGCTTTGAGATGCTCTTTGGAAGACTAGGGGTCCAAGAAAATGAAGAGTCTTGAATTCTAGGTTGCTTGTATTTCTTTCCTTACAAGCCTTAGGATTCTCATTGAAAATGGGGAGGGGGAGTTTTAGGGGGGGTGTGGAAAGCAAGTGATAACTAGGCTCTTTGAAGGCAAGTGATTGTATGACTAGGTGAGTCCCACAGTGCTCACCTAGGGCACAGTAGGTACTTAAATGCTTCTGGATTGATGCTGTAGTCAGACCTGTGCTTTAGGAACATGCTTTGGGCTGCTCTGTGGAAGATGGATTGGAAAGAGGAGAGACATGTGTGGGTGCCATTGAGATGGCACTGTGATAAGCCTCCCACCTCCATTGGGGAACAGAGGGGAGGAAGAGAAGGGGAAAAGGGAGAGAGAAAGACAGGGGAGAAAGAATGAGGGAAAGGGAGGAACAGAGCAGGAAAGGAAGGGAGGGAGAGGGGGGAAGAAACAGAAGAAAGGGAGGAAGAGAGGAGAAGTGAGGGAGAAAGAATGATGGAAAGGGAGGAAGAGAGGTGAAAGAGGGAGAGGGGGAAGAAAAAGAAGAATAGGGAAAGGAAGGAAGAAAAGGGATAAAGAATGATGGAAAGAGGGGAAGAAATGAGCAAAAAGGGGAAAAGAAGAGAGGAAGAGAGGGAAGAAAGGGAGGAAGTGATGGAAAGAAGGGAAGAAGAGAGGGGAAAGAGGAAAGAAGAGAGAAGAATGAAGGGGGAAAGGAAGGGAAGAAAGGGGGAGAAAGTGATGGAAAGAAGGGAGAGAGGGGAAAGAGGAAAGAAGAGAGAGAAGAATGAAGAGGGGAAAGAAAGGGGAGAAGGTGATGGAAAGAAAGGAAGAGAGGGGAAAGAAGAAAGAAGAGAGAAGAATGAAGGGGGGAAAGGAAGGGAAGAAGGGGAGAAAGTGATGGAAAGAAGGGAAAGAGGGGAAAGAGGAAAGAAGAGAGAGAAGAATGAAGTGGGGAAAGGAAGGGAAGAAAGGGGGAGACGGTGATGGCAAGAAAGGAGAGAGGGTGAAACAATGAAAGGGGGGGGCAGAGAAGAAAGCAGGAAGAGAGTGAGAAAGGAAGGGAAAGAGGGAGGGAGAGACAGAAGAAGGGAGGAAGGCACCTACTTCTTGAGTTTTCTGGGACAGCTCGCTAATCCAGGAGCCTACCCCCGGCCTCCTCTGCGCCCTAGAGAGAGAAAGCTGTAGATTTGGGGCACCTGGGAGACCGGGAGCCCCATAGGCGGGCTCAAGTTTACCTACTTCCGACCTGCCCGGTCCTGTCCGGTCCCGGAGGCCAGGGGGCCTGTCCAGGGCCTCTGGATGGGCAGGGACAAGGGAGAGGAGCGGGGCAGAGACAGGCGTGCCGGGCCGGCCTGGCTGCGCTTTCTCTGGGCTGGGGGCGGGGTCTCCGCTGGGGGTGGGGGTGGGCAGCGCGGCACCACCTCCTTCCTGCCCCTGGGGCCCCCCCCCCCCCCCCCCCCC